>OY986439.1:16416818-16749318 GCA_963920525.1 Dichetophora obliterata | reverse complement strand
ACAAATTTTTTCAAAACTTTAGAGCTGATTATTTCAAAATATTTTTTGTGTGGCTTATCATGTTCTTGTAATAAGCCCTTCAATTGTTAAAATAATATTAGAGCTCTTTTAAAAACAATATATAAAATAGAAATAGTGAGGTAATGCTAAATATTTTCTCATATTTCTATTATTATTACAGACTTTCAAATAAAAAAGTTCTAGATAAATCTATTAGAAAATGACGGAGATAAGTATTTGATTTTGAAGCAAAAACTTGAAATTTTTTTTAGATTAATTAATTAAGAGATTTGTATAAGTTGAGATAGAAAAACGAACAATTAGGAGGGCTTTAGTTTTTTAACCTAATATAAAATTCAAGAAAAAAAAAATTACGCAGAACTATTTTTTTATTTCTTTATTTTATCTAAACGGCACACTTTAGGTTTGTATGAAAAATATCTACTGATAAATAGAAGAGAAAGACAAACTTTTACTGCCAAAATTCAACCTTAATTTAAATTTTTTGAGCCCTCTTCAAGACAAATCGTCGATCAATGAACTTTGCAAGACCATAACAACTAAACAATCATTTTTGTTACCAAACAACGCCTTCAGCCATATAAGAATGCTGCAAATATTTTTTATTATTTCTTTTAGAGCACAAACTCAATACAGCATGAAATCAGATACCTCTACGAAACAACCTTGAACCTATGAAAACAAAATACTTAATTTCATGCTGCTTCACTTTCTGACATGAATAGAACAACAGCATTTATTATATTCTTCTGATTTAAGCAAATTAAGCTGAAGCATGACACTCTGGTGCGTGAGTTGTGTGAAGATAACTAACTCATCATCATAACAACGGTGACGTTGACGACGCGACAGTATTCACGATGGTGCTCTTGCAGTTGCTGAGTTTTATGTATGTAATGAGCGACAAGACGTAAATTCCAATTTCATGCAATACAATCTTACACTTGCGCCACCAACAGATTCTTAAAGCAATAATATTGTAAGCGTATCGTATGTGCTGAACGCTTATTATGGCTAGACAACAGCTAGAAGTATCGCTTAACAAAAATAGAAATAGACAAAAAACAAAATTCTCGTAATAAACCAAATAATATAACTGAATAAAGCACTGTAGAGAGTGACAAAAAGAATCCCAATCAAGCGAGGTCGTTGAGGCATTATTTCTTTTACGTTGCCATTCACACGCTCTCCTTTTTTCCTTTTGATGCAACTGCTGCTGCCAAGGGCGTTAGCGGAATTTTCTGTAAGGGGAACAAATTTCAGATTTCTTACTAGTCTGAAGAAGACTAAGTTGAAAGTGCCTTGAATATTAGTGTTTCCATTCATAAATAAACTTGTTACAATAATAATTATCTCTTTTAATTTTAACATGATGATAAATAACACCGACTAACTATAACTTTTAAGTGCCTACTTAGCTTTGATACAAAGTACAATGACAATGCAACAACAGAAGACTTTAAGTACCTAGGGCCAGGCACTATGCAGCTACTTTATTTAAAACTAGTACAAAAGCCTTTCCTACGATAGGTCCTCCGCACACTTCCTTTTTGGAGCCATTTGCCGAAAGCACTTTTGCTCTTTTTAAAGCTTGATTCAATTGATTTTTGAAAAATACAACTGTACCGCTTTAAATAACACTTTACGTATTGAAGCAGTGTTGAAAAATTAGTTCAAGTGTAAAAGTGCAAAAAGTCGAGTTTGGTATCAATCATATTCATACACAACTTTACAAATTGGCCTTGCAACTTTCATATACGTAGCAACTCAGGTGTCGTTTCGCTGCTGATACATTTAATTTTTTATAAAATCATGAAAAAAGTGGTAGTTAGATCAAAAACGTAGTATTGTAAAAACCTAATATTGTCACTGATATGTATCAAAAATATTTTCTGTGCATACTTTCAGGCTGAACTTTTTTTATAACGTCTACAGTACGTCCTGTAAAAGTACTTTACTGTCAAAAAATAATTACAGTTTGAGAAGTACTGTGTGCGGAGCAGCATGCTTGTCTTTTATGTGTTAAGATGTGCATACTTTCAGGCCGAACAGTTTGAGAGATAATGGGTACGGAGCAGCGTGCTTGCCTTTTATATATTAAGATTATTTAACAAATTGATTTTGTTTAATTTACTTTAAAAAGTATAAGCAAATATTGCAAAGATCGTTATTTGTTAACTGCAGATCTTTTCTGCCTATGGAAAATACTATTGATTTGTGTCTAAGATAAGATGAAAAAATGCTGCCGAAATTCTGGCAAATCAATAAGAGCAATCACACGTATTGTGGCAATTATTTTTAATTTTCGAACTTTTTGAGGAAAATAAATTTAAGGAACTAAACATAGGTATTTTTTTTTTGCATTACATATAAAAAAGTAACTACATAAAATAAATGCATCACCTTTTACGTGATGCACTATTTATGGTAATACTTGAAAGAAAAAATTCTTCTAACGTTTAAATACTGTGAATCCACTTTAAGACCTACTTTAAGATTTTAGCAAAAAGTACCAGTCTGGAAATGATCATAATTGAACTAGTTCAAATATGGGGAAAAAGGAATATTTTTGGGTACAGTTGTCTTTTCCTATGACATCAACACGTAAAAAGCGTCAGCTCAATCAATGTAAAAAGGTATTATATAGGGACCAGTATCTGAATAGTTCCTTTTTGGAACTAGTTTAGGACTATTTAAAAGTTGGTCCAATTTTCTGCAGGATTTTTACAATAAGGTCCACGGGGGTTTGAAGAATAGAGAATTTTAATACAGAAAATAGGTTTATAATATAGATAGAAGACAAATTCAATTTTCGACATAAATTTGTGTTTAGAACTTCGGAGTGAATAAAGACATAAAAATAATTTTACCAAACGAATTACTCGTGAAGGCGTACCCCCACGAATAAAAAATACGTTTGGGGTATATTTGTCACTCCATTTGTAACGTCGATAAGGAGGCGCAGCAAGTATTTAAAAGTATATATATATATATTCTTGATTAGCGTCACCTTCTGAGTCGATATAGCAATATCCTTCTGTCCGTCTGTATGTCTGTAATCACGATAACAGCCCCAGTTTTAGACTCTAAAATCTAAAATTTTAAATTTAGAGCTATCGTAACCAAAAAAACATTGTTATGTGTAACAGAGAACTGTATTAAGTGTCTGACAGAATTCGGATACATAAATCTTACCCGAGTGTGATTCTTACTATTCTCTACCATATCCATACTCAATGATATATTTAAAATACTTATACTGATTCGGCTCATTATATTTTCTGTTATAAGTACATACTTATATCTGAGCGAGGCATGACCGAAACCACTCAGATATGTTTTCAATCGTTCCGAGTATATTATGATTGTACTCTGAGTGCTGCTCTTTCAGTGTATATTGGCAATGTCAGCTCACCTATTTCGTTTGTGTTTTTTATCGCAAATTTGTTGTTGGTATTTAATTGTTTCACCCTCGGAATAAAAGACAAGAACAACAACGCTTTTAAAAAATAGCACAAAACAAATAAAAAAATTGATTTACTTCTCACTGCTGCGCTCTACTGCGCTCTGCTTCATACCAGTGACCAAATGATCCGAGTGATTTGAGTGTTTGTGTCTATCATGAGTATTTGGGTAAGTATAATATTGCAATTTTAGTTCTGGCTTACAAAATATCGAGCCCTAACCGCCGAATTAAGGAGTCACAACTAGTTGGGACGTACAATAAAGTGTATTGTTTAGGATATTTATTTTTTGGCACACATTAAAATAAGTAATAACAAATTTTTTTTTACATAAGAGATATAAATTTAAAGAAAAAATATTTTTGTACGACAAAATATTGGATTAATTAGTGGGATACAGAAAATTTGCGAGGGTTCCATTAAAAAGGAGTGTTTTGCCGTGATCACTGCTGCTCGTTACTAGAACACCCAAAATAAAAAAGGGGATCATAAGTTAATGAAATAGTGCTAATGATGAACGAAGAGATTTGAAAAATGTTGTTTTTTGAAAAATGTTGGATGTTGAAATTCAAAGTGGATTATTGACTAAAATTTCACTTATATTTTTTTAAAAAAAAATATAATCGTCCAAAAAAATCCTTCGTTCATCAGGTGAACAATTATGTATACAATAAGTTAGAAAAATTTCAAACTCATCTGTAAAGCCGTTCTAAAGATACAGTGATCACCGACTTCGAAAACATGGTTTTGAGAAAAACGCGTTTAAAATTTTGACTACGATATGCATGCAGATAAAAAACCTTATTAAAAGTTATTTATCTACATAAATAATATTCCGATTAGTCTGAAATTTTTCAAGAATACTTTTGAAACATTCTTCTTTTAGAAAATTAAAAAG
Organism: Dichetophora obliterata; assembly: GCA_963920525.1. NCBI lineage: Eukaryota > Metazoa > Arthropoda > Insecta > Diptera > Sciomyzidae > Dichetophora > Dichetophora obliterata. The sequence goes on along the minus strand of OY986439.1, from coordinate 16,744,935 downwards.
AAAAATGTCCCCCAAAATTAAAACTAGTTGTGCCCCGTAACGTAATCACCAAAAGCAAAATTTTTATTATTAAATTTTTAATTCTATCCTGCACAGTTTGCAACTTACTTTCCAATTGCTTGCAGCGATATCAAAATATTTGCAATCACCGCTGAGGGCCATACACATAAACTTCTTGCAAATTAATTCCCATTTCTAAAGAACGTGCGTAAAAATGTATAATTTATGTTATACATTTATCGAATCAGGAGTTGCCAACACAGCTTTATTTGTTTTTAAACAGCGATATAGTTTATTAATTTAGAGAAGAACAGTTCTCAGAGTATCGTCAAGTTTAGGTTTCGCATAAAATGAAAAAGTCGATAGTAAAAGTCGACTAGCTATCGACTTTTTTCAATATTAAGAAGTCGACCGCCAAAAGTCGAAAATTATCACGAAAAAGTCGATTTTTGACTTATTTCAACTTCGACTTGCACATGAGTCAGGTTGCGTGCGCTAATACTGTGTCACACTCAGAGCTAAATGCGCATTTAAAGCATTTACAATATATATTTGTCCCTGTCACTCCTACAACGAAAAAGGGCCGTTCGTAAATGTGGATTTCGTAAATGCGCACTTAGCTCTCAGTGCGTGCACATAGCAATAGGGTTGAGTAGGTTTTTCTACTTATTTTTTTCGGATATACTCATAGTCGCAAAAAAGCTATCCGTTGCAGATCACTGGTGTGTACATAACCCAAATAAATAAATAAACAAAACAAAAATAGAATAAGCAAACTACCTAGTCACAAGCAAGGTCAGTAATATAAACAAGCCTTGAAACACTGAGCACATGTCGCTCATTTTAAAGAATAACGCCATAACTCAAAAAAGTCATTTTGCATAAAACGCATTTAAAGTTTTCAATTGACTCAAATCTTTTAAGAAGAGATAGTTAAATTTTCTCTTCTCACGCGGAGAATATTCAAAACAATAACATGAAATTTTTACACAATATGAAGCATGATATAAAGAACAATTCTGCACCAATGATCCAAAAAACTTGTTTTTTGAGTTATGACGTTATTCGAGCAAATGAGCGATATGAGTAGTGTCCGACCGAATATTCGGTTTCGGTTTCAGTTACGGCCAGTTTCAGCCTTTTTGTCAGTTTGCCTCAATGTAGCCGAATAGCCGAAACTGGCCGAAATTTTTGCTAAAAACTTAATATGCATCAGATATAAAATACTATCAATACTATCATTTTCGATTTTATCATCTCTATTGCAATTAATATTAAAGTCAAAAAATGATAATTAAACTTCCGAACGAGTTCTGTGTGTGTGGAATAAAGGAAAAGAAAACGAAATATTTCTATTTTTATAATACTAACCCTTTAAAAAAAAAAACAAAAATACTTTGCCTTGTAGTTCTATAAAAATGTACATTGTAAGTGCATACTATTTTGAGTGTGTACTGAAGTTATAAAGTATGCAATGCTTTTGTAATAAAAAATAATACAAACATTATCTCATTTATTATTATAGTAAACTTCAATTAGCTATTATAAACTTCAATATTCAAATAATTTTTTTTATATAATTTTTTTGTGTATGAAATTACTTTTGTTTCCTTTTAATAAAAAAAAATAAAACATTATTTGTTAAAACTTTAAATTTCTTATTAATAACCAGTTTTGGTTTTAGCCGAATATTATAAAATGGCCGAATATTCTGTTTCGGCCAAAATTCCGGTTTCGGTTGGACACTAGATATGAGTGCAATATGATAAATTTTAATAATACGGCATGACAAAAGACAAACAGTAAATACTAGTGAATCACGAATTTAGGCTAAGTGCAAGCAGTCACTTATTGTATTAGCAATAAGCCGATCATATTGCAACCTGCATATGTGGGTCAGTGTGTGAGCAAATATTTACTATTGCATTTTGCGGAAGAACACAAAATGGAAGTCTGCACATTCGGTCACAACAATGAATGATAGCCCAAACTAAATATATTAGAAATGTGACTGGAAAATGGGTGTGTCTTAGGTATAGAAAATATTGTAAGAAATTATTATAAAAGAAAATTCTGGTTTTTTAATAACATAAATTGTCCTTGTGGCTTTCATATATAGCAACGGTGGGCAAATGCAGCTCATTGAGTAAAGTGCGGCTCTTTTTTCGTTTTGATATTTCAAAATATATCAAAAAAATAAAAAATTGTATATATCTCATCAAATTCCATGAAATTTTATGTTGTTCTGTAGTTCTGTTCTCTTACTTTTCTCACCGCAGTTCTCACCACGTTTTCTCACTTTGACGTCATTCTCACTTACACTGTTTCTGTAAAAAAATGAGATAAATCGGAGACTTTTTCGAATGTTTTAGTTCTACTTTCGAAGGAATTAGATAGCCTAAGTGTTTCTGTAAGCTAAAATATGCGACCCGAATCGAATAAAGTTATCAGTATGTTTTTACTTGATGAGAAAAATATATGCTTGCTGTGAGTAATTTTGCTGGAGCACCTGGAATGTTAGCAGCCGAAAAAAATCTAAATAAGAAGGATTCGTTTAATCTTTAACCAAAAATATAAGTTCTTCACAATAATGCAACTTTGCTTTACAATATTTTATTCTAAACCGCAGTTTTTTATAATATTATGTCCATAATATTATTTTGAAAAATAAAAGATACTTGGTGAACTATGCTGATAACTACGGTTTTAAAGCTAAATTAAGATAAAGATATTACAAATAAAGCACAATGTATTTTTGTTGAGTTTTTTAGTTTATTAATTTCTAAAAGCAGCACTCATTTAATTGTACAGAAAGTGCTCTACCATTCATTTTACTTTCATGAGTTCCCCCTCGCTTGTATATCTTTTTCATCACAGACCCCTATTTACTCGCTTATCAGTTACAGAAACACTGGTTTTCGCAAAAGTGAGTATATTGGAATGAAATACTGTGACGTCAGAAAAAATTACCATTTGTCGCAATAGTTGCAGAAACGAGCTACTGCTATGTTCTTTAAATTCAAACGATTTGACGAAAAATTTGATAATGCATACCCAGTTTTTCTTTCATGAACGTTTTCTTTAATTGTGGTTTACTTTTTCCCCATGAAACAATTACAAAGTAGGCTCAGATTAGAGAGAAGTCTGATAACAGTTGAGCTGGATGCCGAAGTCAGCTGTTCGAATTGTAGTGTCCCTAGTAGTTGTTTATGTTGCGAAAGGCTTTAACCAATACAGAACACAAATTTAAAATAGCTATTGGCCAAAGATTTGTTTTAAATATCATTTTAATTTTGTTTAAAAACTTGATATGACTTTTTTTTGTTATTAGTGTGTAGATACACATCATATATATTAATTTTAATTTTTTTTAATAATAATATCTTAATTTATTCTGTTTTTTTTCTCTATTGAAGTACGATGTGGCTCTTAAGAAGGTTTTAAAAATCTTTATGTGGCTCTTATTGGCCTCACTCTTGCCCACCCCTCATATACTTATATAGCGAGGCTAGCTTAAAGCCAAAGCCATTTAAAAGAAATCTTTGTTTAGAAAAAAACTGTAACAATATAATGATATTAAGACCAAACATAACATCGATCATTCATAACAATATATAAGCTTTCAATTAAAAAATAAAGATCATGTTCGAAAATGAGCCAAATTGAACGAAAACTACGCCTACCTGCCATACAAAGTGACATTACCGAAACGTAAAAATCTCTTTGAATTCCACAAATATTAATCTCATTACAGCAAATTTTGCACGTAAACTTAAACCTTATGCACTCTGAGTGTGAAATATGTAGAAATCTATTGAAAACCACGTCTACCTCCTATACAAATTTACTTTACCAAAAGGTAAAATATCTATGAATTCCACAAAAACTAGTCTGATGACGTCAAATATTGCATATAAGCTGTAACCCATTATATGCAGTTTGAGTATGAAGTTTGTAAAAATGGAATGAAAACCACGGCTGTCTCCCATACAGAGTGAATTTATCAGTAAACTCTCTCTAAATTCCACAAAAATTAGTACAATGGCTTACAATTTTGCAAATTAGTTTAAATCTTAACTATGCATCGATATTTTAAATTAAAAAAATACTGAAAATTTGCCCACCTCTCATACATAGTAACGTCATGATAATAGTAAAGCCTTTACAAATTCCTTTTTTTATAAGGCTTAGAAGCTTTTATCGATAGCAAGAACTCTGCGGTCCAAATATTAAATATTTGGATAAAAACCACGCCCTATAAAAGTGACGTTACCCAAATAAAACAACATTCAAGACTTCTATTAAACTGAAATACGCCCGTGTGGGTATTTTAACTTTGGTCCAGTCGAAGAAAATTACTAGTTTTTTTTCTTCTTAAACATACAAAAACATTTGTAAATTCAATTTTGTCACGAAAATCAAAGAGGCTATCCTTGCTTTTGTCATAATAAGGAATATTTAAAAAATGTCTAGGCAAATACATTTTTATTTATTTGTCGACAATGGTATAAGAATTTATTATATATGCTTAGAGGAGGCAACTTTCCCTTCCTGCAATTCCTGAGGACGATCATGGATGCTGCTGAAGCTGTCAAGTGTTTCTTGCATGATGATTATATGTTCATATATACAGTTTTTTATGATTTTTGTGTTTTTATTTTCTTCTTATTATCGTTTATTACAGTCGTTGTTCTACTGCTTCGGGCGCATCTAGCGAAATCAAGTTCCAGATTTAATTTTGATCAATATCGAATTACATGGCGTGGCAAGCTAGCAAGGGCTCGAGCAAGGAGTCTCAAACAAGATGAGTCAGTGAGTGGGAAAAAACACAAAAGTCGCAGACAATATAAAGGATGTCACAGATAATAGAATTGAAGACAATTTGATTATTACACTGGTTGTTTTTGTCAAGCTTATAGGATATGAAAGAAGCAAAAAAAAAAAACATAGTTCTTCGAATGAGAGCACGCACGCACGCACGGACGCATGCATTGTTCATACCTAACACACACACGCTGGACATTTCGTCCAAGCGCACAGCGCCAAACAGGACAAAGGACACAGCATGTTGTCATGCATGACGAGATGTTGTCAATGAAGCTGAAAATGTCAGCAACTTGAAGAAGAAGGAGAAGAAGAAGAAAAAGCAGATGGAAGCATAATGCTTTTACTTCGAGTTTGTTTTGGTCAATTACGTTTACTCCAGCACATCCTGCTGCTTTATGCTGAGGTCGCGTACGTAACAAGATAGAAGGAAGCTTGCGTGATCATCGCAGAGTGCGCTTTAAGCTGTATGTAAGGATTTCGTGTATTAAGTCTGAATGCGTTAGTGAGTGACTGAGTGAGTGAGTAAGTGCTAGAGTGTTTGAGTCCATGTCTATTTCTGAATTTATTTGGAACGTGCTGAAGTGAATTCAAGTAAATAACTTGCACGTTCAGATTTTTCATTTCGGAAATTCGAATTGGTTGATGAACTCTTTAAAAAAAATGCAATTTTCAAACTAACTAAACTAACTAAAAACAAAGTTATTTGTCAACATGTACCAATGCTTTTTTATTTTATTATAATAAAAATAACAATATGGAGGATTTTCATAAAAATTTGTTTACGTTTTTATTTCTATTCCTAAAGAACATTTTGAAAAAAGTTAAATTTTGGCAGTAAAAAAAGAGCTCTAAAAATAATTAAATTGAGATTTCTTTTGTTTTTTATTGAAAAACGTAATTGTAAGCAGCTACTTAATATCGAATAACCCATTTACTTCCACGAAAAAAAAGCATTTAAGTCTATTTTAGACTTCATTTAGCTCCCAACCGAAACTATGTATTAAACTGGGTTGGAAGTAAATGATTTCTCCAAAGGAACTTTTGAACATTAGCACCAAAAATGAAATTATTTTTTATATTTTGTTCGGAAAAGTGCACGACCTTTTGTTATAACGTAAAGATATTCGTTTCTTTTTAACCATCGATAAAGGTGAATACAATTTGCACATGATTTTATAAAACATTGTAGAAACTGCATCAAAAAAACTACAAAATGGCTGAAAAGTTTTTGGTATTTTTTGCAATTTGGAATAAAATAAAATTATTTAAGGTTGAAAAAAATTATATTACCTGAAAGTAAAGCGATGCTTTCTTAAACATAATTGGCTTGAAAAATGTAAAAAAAAATATTTCCCATTTTTGTGTATATTTGCACTTAAAATTTACGATAATTTTTTTAACACATATTTTTGGTTTAGATATTTTTTGCTTCTATCCATTGAAGAATGACTTTAAAAAATGCCTGAAACTGTGTCGCTTTGTTAAAAATGTCAATATATAATTAAATAAAACCTACTATTGAATTTTTTTAAAAAAAACCTAGAGCCTGAAAAACAACAAACAGAAATTTTTTATAAAATAAAAAAAAAATTAAGGTCGAATACCAAAAAACAACTTACAAAAAAAAATATATGTTTGTTATTAAACAATCTTGTAATTATTGCAATAATGGTAAAAACATTGCAAAGTAGCTATGAAAAAATTACACATATTCTTTAAATTTATGTTTCAACTTAAAAATTTGCGAATTATTTTTTACATTTATTTATATTTATTAATACATTAGAATAAGTTTTTATAATTTTTATTAATTTTATTCAAATAACATATGATCTTTGATGAAATAAAAACATAGTTGCTAGAGTGAAAGTAGACAAAATTTTAATTCACGAACACGGAAAAGCACGCACGACTTTGCCTTTCTTAAGCACGGGCACGCACGAAGTTATTTTTTTAAGCACGTCGTGAAACGGAAAAAGCACTGCGCGCGTATTTTTGATAATAAAATAAAGGAACTAGTACAAGTAAAATATGCAGTACATTGAAAATTTTTTTCAAGTATTCTGAATTTTTTTTTTTTTTTTTAATTGTAAAAATATTTATTGCATTACCAATATATTTTGAGTTTGACAAATAAGAGACATGCATTTGATATTTAAAAAAAAAACTATTTAATTGTTTTATTTACTTAACATTTTACATTTGTTCAAAGGTGTAAAATTGATAAAAATTCATTAGGAAAACCTAATGTTAATGTTAATGTTGTGTGGTGGAGATGCGTACTGCGACCTAAATCAGATCTATTGTACCTCCTTCTCAAAGCTCCGGTGGGTTTGCGGATTACAGAATTTCATCCAGCCCTATTTCTCTAATGAATTTGAGAATATTCTTAGGTTCAAGGGATGAAACCTGCTCTAGACTCAGCTCATAGTTCCCCAGTGCTAGTTTACGTCTGCGAGCCACGGCGTCGCAGTTTGTGAGTAGGTGTATTGGGGTCTCCTCTGCTTCATCACAGAAACGGCAGTTACTATCGGTCTCTATGCCCAATTTCATCAGGTGGTATTTGAGTTTACAGTGTCCTGTAAGGAACCCCGTTAGAATCCTGAGATTCGGTTTGCCTAAGCTTATGCACAATTTTGCTCTTCGAGTGTTAAAATCTCTGAGGAGCAATTTGGATTGTCTTAGCTTTGGGAGGCTTTTCCAAAGGTTTGAACGTTTATGCCTCTCCTCCCTTCTTAGTTCTTCTTTTATAGAATGTGTGCCCAATTCGCAGAATGGTTCTGGTCCTATAAATTTTGTGGCTGCACCCTGTCGCGCTAGACCATCGGCTTCTTCGTTACCCTGTATTTCTTTGTGTCCTGGGACCCAAAGTATAGTAACAGTGTTATTCTTGCCTAGTTCGTTGAGTTTTGTTAGGCATTCCCATGTTATTCTCGATGATATCTCCCAGGAAACTATTGCTTTGATTGCTGCTTGGCTGTCTGACATCACAACTATATCCTGACCTTTGTATTTGCGGTCCAGATTGAATTGTGCACACAGCTGTATTGCTAGGATTTCCGCTTGGAAGATACTGGGTGTTGTCCCCATAGGTTCAAAGTGCTTGGTTCTTGGCCCGTACACCCCTGCGCCTATACCTTCCAATGTCTTGGATCCATCTGTATACCATGCTATACTGTGTGGTTTCTTGACTTGCGATATCATCTCGCTGTCCCACTCTATATTGGTACTAAGCTTAATTCCGAAGTGTTTTTCGAAGTTATACCTTTTTACTATATCGTCTCTTGGTAGATCGATGTAGGAAGTGTGCTTTGCAATGTCCTCCTTCTCTCTACTGCTGATAGTTTTACCTAAACCTGTCCCCTCTTTTGCAATGCACAACAGAGTTCGCTTGGCTACTCCCTCTATGACAAGGTGTAAGGGTGTTAGGTCCAGAATTACTTCTAGTGCTGCTGTAGGGCATGTCCTCATGGCCCCTGTGATGCATACACAGGCCAGTCTCTGCACCTTTGTTAGCATATTCCTCATTGTGGTTAGCTTGGTTCTCTCAGCCCATGCTATTGCACCTAGGTGAGGATGGGTCTCACCATCATGGTATACATCCAGCGGAGAATTGTTGGGTTACAACCCCAGCTTTTCCCCGCCAGGCTCCTACATACCATGAGTGCGCGCGTTGCTTTGTTTATAGTTACCTCTGCATGTCTTCTCCAGAGAAGCTTTGAATCTAGTGTAAGTCCCAGATACTTTACTTCTCCTTTGAAGGGAATTTCAGTGCCATCCATTCTCATTGTTCGGAGGTTTAGCAGGCTTCTTTTGTTAGTAAAAGGTACTATGGTGGTTTTCGCTGTGTTGAGGAAAACCTAGAAGAGGAATATTATTAAACACGCTTAATTCTGTATATGAAGTGAGTTTAAATATATAGGTAAAATTATTGTATTTTTTGTTGAAACAAGAAATAACTTTATGTGAAGTGTAGTTATTTGGTAAACAATACGTAATATAGTGATATTTTTTTTCGATTTGCCTATCAATTGGGTTCTGTAGCTGTCTTATTAATACATTCCTCACGTTTTTTTTTTTATTTTCTATCCAATTACTTCCCTCTAATTTACTTTTCTGGGCCTTTAACCCCAACGAATTGAATTTGTATACAAAAATTATTTGTTAATAAAAAACTACACTGAGAAAAAAACATACTTTAAAATGAAACAAAAAATTTTTAAATTTATATTTAACTCATTTGCGTTTCTACAAAAGAAAATTTTAAAAAGGTGTAACAGTGGTTTTATCGAAGGCTGAGGTTAGCTCAGCCGCTCCAGGATCGCTCAAAGGATCCACAAACCTTTGATTAAATAAAAAGACGCAGTTTTCATTTAAAGCTTAATTTTATTTACAATTATCAATCGCTTATTATAATATTTCGACAGTCAGTTGCAGTTGGGTCTGGGTATCCGTAAAAGGGTTAAGAGTGTCAGCTGGTGCTAGTCGGCGGTCGGTTGTTTTTAATATTTTATTCTTGCTTCGGTACAAATATTTCCAGTATTCGGTATCAGGTTGTCGGTTTCGGGTAATCGGCATTCGATAAACTGGTTTCTCTGATGCTGCGAGTTCTAGACGAGGCTAGACGGAAGGCTCAATTGTAAATATATATATAAATAAAATTATGGGTATAAAGATTGTGGCCCAATGATCAGAATCTGATCCGTGCGACAATCCGGTAGATAGTGTTTAAGCACAGTGCTGCGGCCCAATGATCAGGATCTGATCCGTACCGCAGCCAGCCAGACAAAACCTAAGTAAAAGACTGCGGCTCAATGATCAGAATCTGATCCGTACCGCAGCCAGCAAGACAACCCTAAACAAAAGACTGCGGCTCAATGATCAGAATCTGATCCGTACCGCAGCCAGCAAGAAAAACCCTAAGCAAAAGACTGTGGCTCAATGATCAGAATCTGATCCGTACCGCAGTCAGCAAGAAAACCCTAAGCAAAAGACTGCGGCTCAATGATCAGAATCTGATCCGTACCGCAGCCAGTATGTATCTGCACTGACTAGTTGTCAGCGCAACTAAAATATTATACAGCAATGCTGTTGTGTGTGCTAAGGCTGAGGCTCAATGACCATAGACTGGTCCGTACCTCGTGCCTGGTGCAATGCACACACACTGAGCACTTACCTAGACGGAAGGCTGATTAGTACTAACTCAACGTCACCCTTATATATACTTCGGTGTAGAAACTAGTTGGGAATTATATGATTCCTCTTATATTTTCTTAATGAGGGCTAGTTGAATGGGTCGCCGTTGTTTGTGTGTCATTAATATGTTTGGTTGTTGCATATATAGGTACTTATTAGTTGTTTGTCTTTCTGTTTTCTTGCAGCTGTCTTACAGTGGTGATCAAGTAAATGTGTAACATGTATAACTTATAGTATAGTTGACAAAATCGTATTAACAGTAATATATATATATAAATATTCTAATACAGTTTGTGTATAATATTGTTGTAGTAGATAATACTTATAATAGATAGTACAGTTGTGAAAAAAAGTTATATAAATATTATAATAGTTTATGTATGTAGTAGATAATAAGTACAGTTGTGAGAATCAAAAGTAAAATTCATATATATATAAATGTTGAAACTGTTGATATATGTAATTAAAAAAAAAGTTATATAAATATTATAATAGTTTATGTATGTAGTAAGATAATAAGTACAGTTGTGAGAATCAAAAGTAAAACTCATATTAGTTTAGTTTAGTTTAGTTTATATTACTTTATTTTAATTTATTTTATTTTATTTATTTTATCTCAATAGAAATTTGAGAAGTTTCTGTTATAATAGTACAATTTAAATATGGGTAGTACGGAAAACTTACGAGTAGTAAATATACTTCTCAAGAAGTGCTTTCGGCAGAACTGGTCGGCGTTTCTTTTTACGTAAGCTCAGTTTACCGGACTCGTATGACTCATTGCAAGCGTTCCCATAATTTTTGGTTCGCCTCTTTTCGAATTTTGGTGATCAATGTGAGCGGCGGTGTAAATTTATTCTGCCGCGCCGCTGCCTCTATTTGATCATACGGTCTTTTGTGAGGTAGTGGTAGGAGTCATTTTCATATTAGTTAGCGCTTGCATTTATTCCGACGCGCTGCTGCCTCTGTTGGGTCATACGGTCTTTTGCGAGGCACTTTATTACTATTTTCTTTCTTTGAGGCACTTATTACAATTTTCTTTCAGTGCTTCGCTGCGCTGCCTCTCTTGGACCACATGATCTTTTACGAGGTGGTGTGTCTTATGCTGCTTGTGGCACTCTGCCGCACCGCAGTCTTTACCAATTCGCAAGATCTAAGTAAAAAACCTATGTGTTGTCCGTGCATTCTGCTGCGCCGTTGCTCAGATGCTTAGGCTGCGAATTTTCTGCTACATCACTGCTTTTAGACATATTTTATCATCATACTAATGGAGCGTTCCTTTTTAGCATTCCTTTTTAGAATCTTCGAAAGAGAAACCGATTACCAACAAGCTACTACCAATTAGGGGCCATTCAAGAATTACGTTAACACTACAGGGTTGCGGGATATTTGCTTTGCTTATTTTTGATGACATGGAGGATGGGTGGTCTGGATGGGGTTACATCAGCAGTATTTATTTTTTTACTTTTTCGAATTTTCTACAAAATTTAGTCGAGATTTTGGTTTGAATACATATGGCAACCCTACTTGTCTGTGCTTGAAAATTAAACACATTTTGAGGGATTCGCGATGCATGTACCAATGTTTACGTAAGCTTCGGAAGGGGGTTAAGAGCTTTGCAAACTCTTGTTCACGAGGGGGAGGGGTTCTTACACGTAATACTTGAACGGCCCCTTACCAAGCAATTTCTTAACCGATTATTAATTACTAAAGCGATTACTTCATCGAATACTGATTACGGAAGCGATTACTAAGGCCAAGAAACTGCTACAACAGGCAACGTTTAGCCAAGACCCTTCTGACACACAGACACCCACGCCCCGATTATTTAACGCTGCATACATAGGATAATATCATAAGAACAACATACGATAAGACATAAATTGAATTACATTCACAATCTGCGTTTCTTATTTAATACTAAATAAGTTGTGAGAGTTAGTCTGTATATAAAACCATGTCATACGGTGAACAGTGGAGCGGAAAAACTGTTCAACTTAATATTTAATGTTCAACTTAACTAAAATTTTCTATGTTCTCTTTACGACCCTTATTAATCAAAAATAGGCCACTTTTAATTTTTTTAAAAATATACAGCCCGCTTCTGAATAATTTTTTCTGGTGAATCGGGAAAGAGGTCACAAATAGGTCACTTTTAATTTTGTTTTTTTTTTTTTGCAATAAGCACCAAAAAATATACAGCCCGATTCTGAATAATTTTTTCTGGTGAATCGGGAAAGAGAGTTTTAGTTTTTAAAATAACAGATGAAGACATCACATTTTCTTTATGTACACTCATGAATATTCACGATTCAGGAACCAATTTACATCAAAGTTTTCCAAAATGTTCTTGAACTTGATCTTAAAAATTAAAACACCCTTTTCTTATAACCCGGGAAATATTATTCGAAATCGGGCTGATAAAGTTCTTAAAAAAAAGTCATTCTTATAAGGTACTAATTTCATAAAGAGATAAACACATAGATCAGCAAATATACATGCCTTTGAACAAGAAGTTACATATTAAAAAACAACGAATTTTTTTAGTTCTGACTAGAAAACCCCCTTAAATTTAAAGAGCATTAGTTTTGTTGGGAATGTAATAAAGTTGTAGTAATTTTTATTACATTTATCCTACCTTTGCATATTGTCCCTTTCAAATTAAGACCCTATGCAAGAATTATTACCAACTTCTTAGTTAGGCTTTAAGTCCTTAGGACATATTGTTAAATCAGTTCAGTATTAAATTTATTTTGCTTATTGGCTCAAAAGAAATGCATTCATTTATTACCAACTCTAACTTCAAATTTCTACGTTTTAATATAGAATAGAATAATGATTTTAAAAACCAACAAGTAAATAGAAAATTCCAATAACATGTGCATATTTATTTTTTTCATATATACATTTTCTTTTGTGCCATTTTGCATTTTGAAGGATACTCATGGGATATGCTTTCATTGTTGTTGCTTTTACTATGCTCTGCAAACAAAAGTTCCTCTACAATATTAAATAAAACTGCAATTGTTTGGCTGTTGATAAGATACCGAAATAAAGGGGGGTTATACAACAACAAGAGTGCATCGTCAACTACAAATATGCCATACAAACGGACGCTTTGAAGGATACTCAGTGGAAAATGATACATAAAAAAATTTTGTAAAAATCGATCATTTCAAATGTATTAGCTTTATAGGTATTTGTTGTGAAGTTTTTTATTTGCAAGACAGTAGGGCAATTCACAATCTTGGCTATTTGAAAAAAATTGGAAATTTTGCTCAAGTAAATTTTATGTCGAAAAAAGCTTTAAGGCATAATTGGTGGACTCTTTACTAGATGAAGCTACTGAAGCAATTTAATTCAATGAAGGTATCAAATATTCCATGCGAAATTGCAATCGATTACAATTTTTCTATTTTTTTTATTTCGAAATTGAAAGTAATGATGACGCAGTGGAGGCAGTTTTAGATGAACTGTCAGAAAATCTATTGGTTGTGTTAGAGTGTCGTCGAGGATTTTCTAGCGCAATACCCAGTTCAGATATTTGGCGCAATAATGGCATGACAAGGATGGATGAAGAATGATTCCGGAAAATGTTTAGAGTTGATAGAGAGAAATTCGCAATGTAAGCTGATTTAATAAAAAACGATAAGGAGTTTGTGAATTATTTGCACTGGATTGTGAAAAGCCCGGATGTGTAATAATAGGGCAATTCACAATCATAGCATTTGCAAAATGTTAAAATGTATTTTTACTCTACACTAACAAAATATACTGAGATGTATTTACTTTTTTACATTTATTTGCAACACTAAAACTCATAGTTTATAATTACTTTACATATACAATACTAAATTGCAATATAAAATAAAGCTGATAATGAAAAAAGGTAGACGCGAAAAAACACTGATATGAACAAAAAAATAAATGGGTTGTGCCTTGAAGCCTTTTAAAAAAAAAAAAACATCATTTATAAACGAAATGATTCCAGTTTGAGAGCACTGTGCATCTAACATTTTATTAAACTGCAGTCTATTTTTTTCACAATCACGATAAGCTTCATAATGAAAAAAACACACTTGGTTGCAAGTGTTGCATTTTTAATGACATGAGTTTTGCCAGCGCGTGTTTTTTATTGCGTTGCCACACAAATATCATTAAAAACTATTTATTATCTTTGACTTGGGTTAATAGCGCGACTAAACTTAGTTTCAACAGTAGGTTGAGTGGAATAGATTTAAAGACTAATTGGAGATGAAATGATAACAAAAGTGTAACGTTATATTTTTTTTTTGTTTTATCTGATTATGTCACCTACCACCCTCTCCCCTTGCAACTTTTAACAAATGCAGCATAGCAAGAATAAAATTACAATAAATTTTGTACATGTTCAGCATGAAATTGACTCGACTCGGCTCGTCGTGTGTGCAACAAATAATTTCCAACAACTGTAAATGACAGTAATTTGGCCGCAACAAATCAAACATCAAACCACGATTGCAACAGCAACAACAACAACAACAACAAATGCATTCCCAAAAACAGCAGCAGTAGAAAAGTGATTAAATACAAGGTTATGCAATAATTGCATTGACGCACAGTGCTGATGATGCTGGCGAAACAGGACGAAAACAGCAATGCCAACACCAACACCAACACCAACAACAACAACAGAAAAAAGGCCAGTCGCTTAGCTGCAATCCGCACGCTTCATATATCAAGCTCAAGGGGCGTGCACAACATGCATCATGCATGAGCTACTAAATGCAGACAAACGCAAGCAGAACTCCAGGACACTCTCGATGTGATTGAGTTGGGCGGAGGTAACGAAGTGGTTGATGGGCTTGGTTCATTCACTGTTCGTGAATGACTGCATACAAATTAGATGCATATTTCACAAAACTTATTAAATTTCATTCGAATGTAGCTACATTTGAAGTTTTTACAGCAACAGCACACTGTGCAGCTTGGCTAACACCAGGAACGTGCCAAAAACGCCTCACTTTGTAAATTTAATAAAAATACCAAAGTACCAAATAACGGTGCCTGTTATCGCACCACATGTTACATTTTGGTATATTTTCCCGAATAATGTCATTCAAGTGAAAACCTCACCCAAATGCTGCCAGATAAATAGTTCGCATAGCTACACTAGCGGCAATTGTAGCTGACAGCAGCACCTAAATTATAAAATCCAAAATTAACAGTTAATCTTTAAAGTATGTGTCCACTAGACTGGGTAGAAAATTAGATTCGTTCGTTCGGTTTCACAAAAGTGAGAGGAAGGATTTCTTCCATACTTTCCGTTAAATCGGAGGCAATGTCGCAAAGTGATTTTGGTTCTGCCAAAGGTCCTTTTATGCTTAAATAAAAATCATGTTTTTTGTATGTAAGTTTTTATTTTTCACAAGACCAAATATGAATACCATGCATACCCAATTGAAAAAAAAATTTACTAAATTTTTAAAGCATTTACCGACTTTTTTTAAATATTTTCAATTTCAATTTCAATTTATTAGGCAGAATACGTTAGCATATAAGAATACAGTTTCTTTTACATGCTGCACAAAGAGTAACATAACTATTAAATTATTAAATTATTAAGAGGAATAACAACATTGTATTGTTGACTTATTAACATAATAAAAATTTATAATTATTTTGTTTAAGAACAAAGGTTAAAATAATATAAAACAGTTTTTAAGTAATTATAGAAATTTAAATTAAAAGTTTACTTGAATAGAAAAATAAATTTATAGTCAAATTATATAATTGCAACTTTTTTAAGAATAGAGGTTAAAATAATATACAACAGCTTATAAGTAATTGAAGAAATTAAAATTAAAATGTTAATTGAATTGAAGAATAAATTTATGGTAAAAATTAAATAATTGCAACTTTGAGATATATGTATATATTAAAAAAAAAAAAAAAATTAAAAATCAATTAGAA
Source organism: Dichetophora obliterata (assembly GCA_963920525.1). Classification (NCBI taxonomy): domain Eukaryota; kingdom Metazoa; phylum Arthropoda; class Insecta; order Diptera; family Sciomyzidae; genus Dichetophora; species Dichetophora obliterata. The sequence continues at coordinate 16,728,963 of OY986439.1, read as the reverse complement.
TATGAAGATCTAGCAATAAATGAATACACCAGAATTTAAATAATATGTATATAAGAAAAAAGAAAAGTGGTAGGAATAGAGAAAAGAATAGATTTATGAAAAATATTCAAAGATTAAATGCTTAAAGACTCTTTGGTTGCAAATGACCTTAATGTTATTTGGCAAAGAATTCCACAGTCTTATTGCACTGACGGAAAACAGTCTGCTAGAGTTTATATAATAGTGGCTCGGAATCAAGAGGTTTAGACTTCTATTTGAACGGCAGAACTGAAGTTTCTCATATAAGTAGCGTGGACAACATGAATAGATTACTTTATGCAAATATATACAATTTCTTGCTTCAAGATAACGTAGAAGGCATCGTCCAAGTAGCTTAGTGCGAAAGAACGATACGTGGTCGAATTTCTTCAAACCATAAACATAACGTGCAGCGTTATTCAAAGCGACTAGCAACTTGTGGGATGAACGCGAATCTAGACTACTATAAACAACTTCCGAATAAGTGATAATTGGCATCACTAGTTGTAAGACCAGTTTACGTCTCGTTTCAACAGGAACAAACGCTGCAGTCATTCTTAGATTTCTTAACACATAGTAAATTTTACTGACACAGGAATTGATGTGGTCCTCACAGGACAGGGCACTATTTATTTGAAACCCTAGATTGGATGTCTTACTAACAACTTTTAATTCAACGTCATTGAGGAGAATAGGGGGAAAATGAAGCTTCGTAAAAGGTGTTTTAGAGATCGGTAGAACATAAGATTTAAGGGGGTTTAGTTTAAGTTTATTTGCTTTAGCCCAATCTGCAATTATATCTAAATCTTCATTAATTCTAACGCACAGATCTTCAATGAGCCCAATAGGTCTTGACAAATATAATTGCAGGTCATCAGCGTACGCATGCATTGTTACATTATTGCATTTATCGAAAATGTCATTGATAAACATAGAAAACAGAAGTGGTCCTAAAACCGAGCCTTGAGGAACTCCACTAGTAGTATTCATAAATGTAGAAAAAGCATTGCACACTTTTACTCTTTGTGTTCTTCCGCCTAAGTAAGTATTTAAAAGACGAACTGAAGTATCAGAGAAACCAAAATTAAACTTAAGGTTTTTGCACAAAATGTCATGGTTCACTGAATCGAAAGCTTTGGAAAAGTCAAGTAAGCAGATTAAAGTCAAATTACCCAAATCAAAGGGTATTCTAACATCGTCCAAGACTTTAACGATGGCAGAGGAGCAGCTATGACCACGGCGGAACCCAGACTGGAGATCGGACATTAAACCGAGCGTGTTTATATGGTTTGATATATGTTCAGCCATTAGAGATTCGCAGAATATAGGGATTTATTGTATCTGATAACCCGGACTTTTCCTCGGAAACCAAAATAACGGAGCCTGTTGGTCCCTCAAGGCAGGTTCTCCTGCTGCTAAATGCGGAATCGTTAGTTAGTTAGCTTGTTCATAGCGGACTCATGTACACCGCGACGCATAGGATTTATTGTGCATGCCCTTAATTAACACTCCAGATTTAGGATTTTTATATATTTTAGCACTGTCACTGGCTTGATGTTCCAAATTGTTTACGGGGGCACAACTTCCCCTCCAAAATAGAGGCGTCTTAGGCTGTGGATTGCCGGACATTGACATAGAATGTATTCAGGGGTTTCTTAGTTCGCCTCGCATAGTCTGCAAACGTCTGATTCAGAAGACCCATATTTTTAAGATGGTGTCTGAGTAAGCAGTGACCTGTGAAGAAACTGGTAAGAATTCTAAAGTTCGCTTTGGTAAGCTTAAGTAAATCTTTGGATTTTGCTTTACTTAGAGTTGAAAATTTCTTAGATTGCCTTTGTCCATTAGTATTCTTCCAAAGGCACTGAAATTTCTTATCTTCCCATATTCAAATTTTTTCTATAATGTAGCCTTTAGCTAAGCAACAGAATGGTTCAGATCATATACTTCGAGACGCTCCTCATTTGGCAAGGCAGTCCGCCCCTTCGTTGCACTCGAATCCTTCGTGACCAGGAACCCACCATAGCTCTATTTTGTTGCCTTGTCCCAGCGTATTTAATAGTTCTGCGCAGTTGGAGACTAGTCTTGATTCAAGTTCGTAGGCTTGAAGGGTTTTTAAAGCCTAATTCCGCTTGACTATCTGAAAATATATAGTTGTGAGCATTCTTTGATTTCCTGCGGAGACATTATCTGACACAAACTTCAATGGCATATACCTCCTCCTGGAATATTGTGGGCGTGTTTCCCGTTGAAAGAGCTTTTTGGAACTTGAGACTATATATCCCCGCTCCCGTTACTCCATTTTCGAGTTTTGACCCATCAGTGTACCATACCTATGAGCCAGGATCAACTGTGAAGCTATCACTCCTCCGTAGTTGCCTATTGGGTATAACGACCTTGTAGCGTTTTGTGAAGTTTACCTTCGGCAGCATCCTGTCGGACCCGTAAAATTCCCTACATTGTAATCACCAATTTCCTCCATTCTTAGTGCACTTATACATGCCTTTTTTCGATAATGATCGTTAAAGAGGGTAGCGCTATTATTACATTCAGAGCTTCAGATGGGCACGTTCTCATATCCCCAGCGATACTAATACACGCTATTCTTTGCAGCTTTGTCAATTGATTAGCTGCTGTGCACTGTTGGTCCTTGGGCCAGCATGCAAGTGCTGCATACGTAACCATAAGTCCCACAATTGTTGTAAATGTCCAATAAATCACTTTCAGTTTGAGGCCCCACATTTTGCCATGTAGGCGTTGACATTCAAAAAGGCCACGTGTTGCCCTGCCTGTAATCTAACAGGTCTATTCTGGCAAAGTATCAATTGTTACCCAGTATTTTTATTATTTCTATGTGTTTGCTGTAATTTTGTGATTTCAAAACAAAATTTTAAGCTCAAAAATAATACGTTTTGATAGAAGTCGTCACCTGCTTTTCAGATAGTCACAATTTCATTCAAAAATTTTGTTTTTTGAGCTTTAAATTTTGTTTTGAAATCACAAAATTACAGCTAACACATAGAAATATTAAAAATACTGGGTAACAATTGATACTTTGCCAGAATAGACCTGTAAGTGGGTGTTTCAACAGCGTTTCTTATCAAAAATCACTTCTAAGTACTTGACCTCATTTGAAAAGTCAATAACTTTTCCATCCACGGTAGGTCTTACCAGATTAAAGGCGAAGGGTACCAGAACTGTTTTGTCAGGATTTATGCTCAACTCTTTTTCCTTACACCACTTTGAAGTTATACGGAGGGCACTCTGCATTATGTCCGATATCGTCGGTTCATGACTGCCCAGACTTGAAATAACCAGATCATCGGCATATCCTTTGGTGTCAAAACCCTGGTTTTTGAGACTTGCGATAAGTTCGTCCACGACTAGGGTCCACAGATGAGGTGAAATTACTCCTCCTTGAGGACACCCTCTAATGGCAGCAATCGTGTTACAAATTCCACCAAGCTCAAACGTTATGATTCTGCTTTTCATTCTGCTAGCTAGTAAGCTAGTCTCCCTAATGTTTAGTTCCAATATTTTCTCCATTGTCTTTAAAAATAAGGAACTAAGGCTGATCAGTCTATACAATGTAGGCTATTGTTCGGGCTTTTTACCCACCTTTGGTAATTGTGCATTCTACAAGGTAGCACTTAAAACTTTCAAAGCTGAAACCAGGAAAGCTAAAAGATCCTCTTGAAAACAATTATGTGATGGAATTGAAGAAATCTTAGAGGCATCTAGGCTACGTGAGATTCACATAAGCACACCATACAAACCCTGCTGTCTCAAGAAGTCGGGTGGCACATGCACAATGCCTAGTGAGGAGTCTCTCAACTTCCTATTAGACACGCACTTCCTTAGTAGTGGTGCGTCTATTGGTGCACATCTGCCTTACCCTAGCTGCTTAAAACAGGATACCAAAGGCATAGACTCCAAGATAAAACTTAATTAGGCGATTAGTAGTTTCAAGCCCTTTAAATCACCAGGGCTTGATGGTGTTTTCTCTGTAGGAATACAAGAAGCTACTAGTTATATTCTGTTTGGCTTCGAATAACATTCAATGGCTGCATAGACCTGACAGATATTCTCAACGCTTGAAATAAAGCAAGAGTAGTCTTTTTACCTAAAGCAGGGAAGACATCAAACATAGCTCCTAAAAATTTTAGGCCTATAAATCTAACGTCATTCGTCTTGAAGATGTTAGAAAGCCTTTTAGATTTGTTTCTTTACAGCGATGTCGATGCACTCTCATCGGCATCACAGCATGCATATAGCAAGAGAAGGTCCGTCGAAACGGCTATACACTCACTGGTTGGGAACGTCGTAAGATCCGTCCTGCATAATAAACTCGCTCTAGTGGCTTTCCTGGACGTAGAGGGAGCATTAAATGACGTCACGTAGCAATCTATACGACAACATAGTTAAAAATTTTGGAATTTTTTTTTAATCCACACTTTGGTTTAAAGAACTTTTGAACCCATTTCTGGCGGCTCCTTTACTACTAGACCAAAATCGATAAAACTTCGTCCAAAGTCTATATATGGCCCTAAACTATATCTGGCAAAATTTAAAATTTAATTGTACCTCCTTTTTGCACCACTAGCTGCATCACATAACTTCACAGCCGTACCACATTTTAAAACAGCAAACGGGCTCTTAATTTATTTTAACATAAAATTTAAAACTTATAATAATTACCATTGAAAAGCAATTTTCGATATTGTGATTTGAAATATTTTTCCGGAATTTTTAAAAATTAAAAAAAAAAACCAAAAATTGGGACGAGCCGTGGTAGTCATAATCTTTACAGCTCTAAGTTATATCACTTTTGCGCTCACCTGGAGAAAATTCTAAAGTTACTGATGCAAAAATGCACCAGTAGCTGGAAATGGGTTAATTCAAAAAGTACTATTTTTTAATCCCTACCTTAGCTTAATTAAGCCTCGAACCCACGTTTCTGAAAGCAACTTGCATGCATTCGTAATGATGCAAAATAAGCGCAACTTTGTTAACAACTGAGTTAGACGAGTGGATAAGGTGTTGTACCAGCACATCCGAGGACGTGTGTTTAAATCATGAAATGGACAGAGTAATTTTTTTATTTAAGGTTGATATTTATAAGTATACTAGCTGAAACCCGGCGCGTTGCTGCCACTCTCCCTTGTCAAACGCCCATAAAATGTTATCAGTTAAACAGCATGTCTAAACTAAGGTCATATACTGAATTCCGAGACTGTGCGACCTATATCCACAAAGCTATTCGATATAACAAATTTGGGTTGTATAGGAAGTGCCTCTTGATCACCGCTCATAGAATGTAATCAATTAAACTGCATGTGTACATGGAGGTTGAATACCGAATTCCAAAACTGTGCGACATATAACTCCAAAACTATTCGATAGCACAAATTTGGGTTGTATGGGAGGTACCACTACTCTTTTCCTTACGCCCATAAAATTTTACCAATGAAACTGCATGTGTAAATTGAGGTCGAATACTGAATTCTGTGGCTGAGTTACCTATAACTGCAAAGCTATTCGATATCGCAAATTTGGGTTAAATTGGAGGTGTCACGCCCACCCAAAAAAACACTAAAAAATTTTATCAGTAAATCTGCAAGCGTAAATTTTGGTCGAATACTGAGTTCCGACGCTGTGCGACCTTGAACTCCAAAGCTATTCGATATCACAAATTTTCGTTGCATGGGAGGTGCCACTTCCCCTTGATAAATGCTCATAAAATGTAATCAATGAAACTGCTTGTGTACATTGAGGTCCAATACTGAATTCCAAAGCTGTGAGACCTATATCCCCAAAGCTATTTGATATATCTAATTTGGGTTAAATAGGAGGTTTCACTCCCCCTTGTCGATATCACAAATTTTCGTTGTATGGGAGGTGCCACTCCCCATTGATCAACGCTCATAAAATGTAATTAATGAAACTGCATGTATAAATTGGGGCCGAATACTGAATTCTGACGCTGATATTCGATATCGCAAATTTACGTTAAATGGGAGGTGCCACGCCCCTCTTACCAATGAACATAAAATTGAATCAATGAAACTGCATGTGTACATTGAGGTCGAATACTGAATTCCGGCGTTGTGCGACCTATAACTCCAAAGCTATTTGATAGCACAAAGTTGGGTTGTTTGGGAAGTGCCACTCCCCTTTTCCCTACGCTCACAAAATGTAGAGGAATGAAAGTGCATGCATAAATGTAGGTCGAATACCGAATTCTTACGCTGTCAACCTATAACTTCAAAGCAATTCGATATCGCAAATTTGGGTTGTAAGGGAGATGTCACGTCTCCCTGTCCAACGCCCATAAAATAAAACCATTGAAACTGCATGTGTAAATTGAGGTCAAAAACTGAATTCCAAAGCTGAATTCCTATAACTTCAAAGCTATTCGATATCACAAATTTGGGTTGTATGGGAGGTGCCCCTCCCCCTTACCCACTCCCATAAAATTTCATCACTGAAACGGTACGTTTAAATTGTGGTCGAATACCGAATTTCTAAGCTGTGCGACCCATAACTCTAAAGCTATTCGATAACAACAATTTTTTATATATATGTGGGAGGTAAAAGGGGGTGTGGCATTTCCTCTTAAACCATCTCGTGCTCAAAGCAAAGCGTACTTACAAAATTTGAGCTCAATCGGACCAATAGTTTCGAAGTATTTTGATATTTTCTTAAAAGTAAGCGTAGATGAAGTGTGACCACGCCCATTTTTATCAAAGTTAATGATAGTTATCATACGAACTTATTTACCAAATTTTAATTTAATACGACCAAAATCGTCTTAAATACAGCATTTTTATTGATTTGTGGGCGACAAAAGGGGGTGTGGCATTATATTTTTCCTAAACCAGTAGAAAGAAGTATCCAATTTGGTTCAGTCGTTTTCAAGTTTTAAGCATCCGAACAAATCACGATTCATTTTTATATATACAGATATTGATTTGTGGGCGGTAAAAGTGGGCTTGAAAACATTAATGTATCGTGACTGCCTCTTGGAGCACCTACACAGCAAGTTTCACTATAAAAATGTGTAGAACTCCGGAATTGTCATGATTTCGAAAAAGTGGGCGTATATATATTGCGACCACGCACATTTTTTGTACAGTTACTGACAGTAACCATCTGAACAAAATTACTAAATCTTAGTTTTTTACGATCGAAACCGTCTGATATATATCCTTTATTTGGTTTGTGGTCGATAGCGCAAATTTAGCTTGTATGGGAGGTACCACGCCCCCTCGTCCAAACGTTACCAAACCTCACAGGAACACTCACTCTCCTCGGCAGACATTGTTCTGCCATAGACCGCCTTACTGCCATTTACGAAAATGTCGAATAGCTGCCGAAAGTAACCATATGAACTAAATAACCAAATTTTGGTCTAATACGATCAAAACCGTGCAAAATATAAAATTTTTGTTGTTTTGCAAGCGGTAAAAAGGGGTGCTGCAAAATATTTCTTTAGAGCCATTTCGTAATCGAAACAAATCGAATGCCCAAATTTCAGCTCAATTTAGGTTGAGCCTGGCGCATTTAACTTCACTCGATGCTAACTCCCCGAAAAGTGAGTTTAACTTAAGTGGGACAGGCCTATTTTTAGTGCACTTGCCGAGAGTAACCATATGAACTGAATTACAAAATTTTTGTCTAAAACGACCCAAACCGTTGAAATAAAACATTTTCATTGGTTTGTGGGCGGTAAAAGGGGGCGTGGAAACCAATTTTTAGTTCAGTTGCTGACAGTAACTGTACAAACTAAGCCAACATTTTAGCTCAATCGACCCAGTAGTCAATTTTAATGATTTCTCAAAAAATGGGTGTGGCTATATAGCGATGACGCCTTTTTTTAGTACAGTTGCCGAAAGTAACCATACAAACTTAGGTATCACATGTTAGTCTCATACGGTCAAAACTGCTTGAAATATACCATTTTCACTGATTTGTGGGCGCAAAAAGGGGGTGTGGAAACCAACTTTTCGTACAGTTACTGTCAGTAACTACACAAACCAAAGTACCAAATTTAAGTCTTATACGACCAAAACCATCTGAAATAAACTATTTTCATTTATTTTTGGGCGGTAAAAGGGGGCGTTCATTTTTAGTACAGTTGTCGACAGTAACCGTACATACTAAATTACAAAATTTTAGCCTTATACGACCCAAACCGACTGAAATATAACATTTTTATTGATTTCGGGGCGGTAAAAAGGGGGTGTGGCAAATTTTTGTTCCTAAACCATCTCGTACCTGAAACAAATCTACTGCCAAAATTTCAGGTCAATCGGTTCAGTAGTTTTGGAGTCTATAGACATCACACAGCCAGACACACATCGTTTTGCTTTTTATATATATAGATATTGATTTGTGGGCGGTAAAAGTGGGCGTGAAAACATTTACATATAGTGACCGCCTCTTAGATCACCTACACAGCAAGTTTCACTGTAAAAATGTGTAAAACTCCGGAATTGCCATGATTTCAAAAAAGTGGGCGTATTTATATTACGACCACGCCCATTTTTCGTACAGTTACCGACAGTAACCATCTGAACAAAATTACCAAATCTTAGTTTTTTACGATTGAAACCGTCTTAATATATCCTTTTTTTGGTTTGCGATCGATAGCGTAAATTTGGCTTGTATGGGAGGTACCACGCCCCCTCGTTCAATAGTTACCAAACCTCACAGGAACACTCTCAAGATGTGGCTTCAGTTTCCCTGAAAATTTCATAAAGATCGGTTCAGCGGTTTTGGAGTCTATATGTGATATAGCCACATACCCACATACCCACATACCCACATACATACATCCATTTTTATATATATAGATTGCTTTTTTAACTTTTTGCGTACTAAAAACTAATCTTTTTTGGATTAGAATATTTTAAAATTTTCCTTGGATTAAAAAGTAATCTTTTTTTGGTGTTTTCCTGTATGTAATCCAAAAAAGTTTAATGTTTAGTCCAACATTTTTAACCGTGTAGAGTTGCTTAGGCTAGGTGTTTATACTATCATCTTGGATCTTATAGATAAGCTACGCAACTGCAAGTAGTCCTATCAGACATTGGTGCTTATAGCGCTGTAAGATTAATGACAAGAAATAAACCACACGGTAGTATGCTATCTTCACTCCTCTGAAATCTAGTAGTGAACAACGTTCTGTTGTCTCTGGGGAGAAAGGGCTGTGTAGTGGAAGCTTACGCCGACGACCTTGCAGTCAGATGACAATATCCTACTCTAGTGATGCAAAGCCCTGTGGTCTCGGATTAAGACCGGCCAAAACAGAACTTGTCCTTTTCAAATGGAAACACAAAATTCCTTCCCTCACACCAATCACGCTTAATGGGTCTGAACTGTCCCTTTCGGACAGTGCAAAATTTCTGCCATTCCGTTGGCAACTGTCAAACTGTACACCACAGCAAAAGCTAACTTAAGATGGGCTAATCTCTCAGCAAGCAGATCAAGAAGGCTTACCTGGCAGACTTTGGACCTATAGCGATCGAGAACCTTTCCTCGCTGGGAACACTAAAGGTAGCCACGCTAGTGGCCGTTACCACAGATTTCTGCTTAATAAGAAGACATGCCTCTAAACTAGGTGTCATCGCATATAACTTCTGCAGGAACGAGGAAACTACAGGGACGAGGAGGAGGAAAAACTATCTCCCACCTTCTATGTTTCTGTCCCGTGCTCGCTTAAAAAAGGCACAAACATCTGGGTTCGTTCTTCTTTTCTGAACTTAACGACCTGTTAAGGACAAGCGTCGAACGTCTAATAAGCTTCACCAAAAGCTCATTGTGGTTTCACTCGGACTGAAGGACAAGTGAGCAGCGGTATCACAATAGACCTTATGGGTCATGGGGGCAATGAGAAGCCCATCTGAAGCTCTAAGTGTTATAATCGGGCGATTACAACGATTATTATCGAAAAAGAGGGATGTCTGAGTGCACTAATAATGGAGGAAATAGGTGATTACAAGGCAGGACATTTTACGGGTCACATGAAGATATTTAAAACCTTCGAAAATGACCATTTTTTTAAAAACCCAGACAGGATGCTGCCGAAGGTAAACTTCTCAAAACGCTACAGGGTCGTTATACCCAATAGGCAACTATGGAGAAGTGATAGCTTCACAGTTGATCTTGGCTCACAGATATGGTACACCAATAGGTGAAAACTTGAAAATGGAGTAACGGGAGCGGGGATATATGGTCCCAATTTCGAAAAAGCTCTTCCAATGGGATACACGCCGACAATATTCCAGGCGTAGGTATATGCCATTAAAGTATGTGTCAGAGAATGTCTCTACAGGAAATCCAAAGAGACACACATACTTTCAGATAGTAAAGCGGCCTTAAAAGCCCTTCAATCCTACGCTCTTGAATCAAGACTAGTCTCCAACTGCGTCGAATTATGAAATACGCTGGGACAAAGCAATAAAATAGAATTATGGTGGCTTTCAGAACACGAAAGATTCGAGCGCAAAGAAAGGACGGACTGCCTTGCCAAACGAGGAGCGTCTCAAACTCTCACAGGACCCTAACGATTCTGTAGCCTAGCTACATTCTAGAAAAAATTACAATATGGGAAATTTAAGTTCCACTGAAACTATACTAATGGACAGAGGCAAGCTAAGAAATTTTTACTCTCAGTAAAGCAAAATCCAAAGATTACTCAAGCTTACCAAATTAGACCTTAGAATTCTAACTAGCTACTTTATAGATCACTGTTCACTCGGATACCATCTTAATAGGTCTTTCTGAATCAGACGTCTGCAGATTATGCGAGGAGGAAGAAGAAACCCCTGAGCACATTCTATGTGAATGTCCGGCAATCTACAGTCTAAGACGCCTCCATTTTAGAGACGAAGTAGTACCTCCATCAACAATTTGAAACACCAAGCCAGAGACAGTGCTAAAATGTATTAAAAGCCTAAATCTGGGAGTTAATCTAGGGCATGCACAATAGATCCTATTGGTCGCGGTGCACAAGGGCCCACTACTAAGTAAGTGAACCGATGTATGTGCGACATGTTTTTTATGCACGTGCACCGTCTGCCGCCTCAATCAACCTGTATCATTACGGATTATAACATTGCAAATATAGATAATAATAGAGTGTACCATATTAGTATGAGAAACATTTCTATGCAATTTATTTAGAATTGAAATGACACGTAAAATTTCAAATTTGATTTTCTTTAATTCAAAATTTATTGATCCGAAAAATCAACGATTTTAATAGCAACTTTAGCGTAAATCAATTATTTGTTAGAATAAACATATGCATTAAAATCATAAACTGTTGATGTTCTTAAAAAAACTTCAATGTGTTTATATGACGACCAAAAGAAAAAAGTTCTTATACTATTAACCAGTCAAAACCATGCAGTTGTGTTAAAAAAAACAAACCTAAATATTAAATTATAAATTCTTAAAATAAATTAAAAAAACATACTAAAACATTTTTCCTAGCTACTAACTGCAAAATCAAACGGTTAGAAGTTAGATAATTTTTGAATCGAAAAACTTTTACACTTTACTGAAATAAACAAAATTTGCATAATATTTAGCAATATAGAATTAAATTTGCAATAAAATTTTATATAATCTGCAAATTTTTGTGTTAAAAAATATCTTTCATGAGTGTTGAAAAAATTTTCATCTGTACTCAATAAAACAATTACTTCAATATTTCAAAATATGTTAAATTTTATAAACGTGTACACAGCTTGAACAACCAAAAATAATATTTACAATTTTTGCCAAAAACAACAACATACATAATACGCCATACTAATGCCAAGGCACGCACTTTTGGCCAGTTTTAAATTAATTTAAATAGGTACTTTTTAGCTCAATCACAACAGTTTTTGAAACAGCAACTACGCGCTATGCAAAACCACAAGAATTGCAGTTAAGTTCATAACAAAAGCATACATAACAATGCAACCCCACGCACGCACACATGCATAAACGATGGATGGACGACGCATGCCGCCTGCACTTCCTACGATAACAGCGGCAGCAAAGCTCATCAAACGCATCATAATTACCACAATTTCAAAATGAAATAATTAAATTTTTGGAAAATACTCAATATATTCAGTCATAACGAAGAAGGTCAGAGCCACAATCGAACAGCAGTAGTAGTCAGGAGCAAAGCAGCAGCAGCAGCAGGCCAGTGATCCACATTTAATGTTTAGACTGCGTAAACAATGATAAACGGCTTAATAACAAGAGGCCACAAATGAAAAAACATCCAAACGCACAATCATGCTGGCATAGAAGTGTGGCAACACTGTACAAATATTCTAGGAGAATATGAATATGAATACGAATCATGAATATGAATATGATTAGGATTAAGAATTGTGAATTACGAATATGAGTATGAATATTAATATGAATATATATATGAATATGAATGAGTATAGTATATATTGTATATGGATATGAATATTTATAATATTTATATGAATATGAATACGAATTTTAAATATGAATATGATTAGGATTAGGATTAGGATCATGAATTATGAATTATGAATTATGAATTATGAATTATGAATTATGAATTATGAATTAAGAATATGAATATGAATATGAATATGAATATGAAGATGAATATGAATATGAACATGAATATGAATATGAATATGAATATGAATATGAATATGAATATGAATATGAATATGAATATGAATAAGAATAAGAATATGAATATGAATATGAATATGAATATGTATATGAATATGAATATGAATATGAATATGAATATGAATATGAACATGAACATGAATATGAATATGAATATGAATTATGAATATGAATATGAACATGAACAAGAATATGAATATGAATTATGAATATGAATATGAATTTGAATATGAATACGAATATGAATATGAATATGAATATGAATATGAATATGAATATGAATATGAATATGAATATGAATATGAATATGAATATGAATATGAATATGAATATGAATATGAATATGAATATGAACATGAATATGAATATGAATATGAATATGAATAGGAATATGAATAAGAATATGAATATGAATATGTATATGTATATGTATATGAATATGAATATGAAAATGAACATGAACATGAATATGAATATGAATATGAATATGAATATGAATATGAATATGAATATGAATATGAATATGAATATGAATATGAATATGAACATGAATATGAATACGAATTTGAATATGAATATGAATATGATTATGAATATGAACATGAATATGAATATGAATATTAATATGAATATGAATATGAATACGAATTATAAATATGAGTATGATTAGGATTAGGATTAGGATTAGGATCATGAATTATGAATTATGAATATGAATATGAATATGAATATGAATATGAATATGAATATGAATATGAATATGAATATGAATATGAAAATGAATATGAATATGAATATGAATATGAATATGAATATGAATATGAATATGAATATGAATATGAATATGAATATGAATATGAATATGAATATGAATATGAATATGAATATGAATATGAATATGAATATGAATATGAATATGAGTATGAGTATGAGTATGACTATGACTATGAGTATGAGTATGAGTATGAGTATAAGAATGAGTATGAGTATGAGTATGAGTATGAGTATGAATATGAATATGAATATGAATATGAATATGAATATGAATATGAATATGAATATGAATATGAAAATTAATATGAATATGAATATGAATATGAAAATGAATATGAATATGAATATGAATATGAAAATGAATATGAATATGAATATGAATATGAATATGAATTTGAAAATGAATATGAATATGAATATGAACATGAATATGAATATGAATATGAATATGAATATGAATATGAATATGAATATGAATATGAATAGGAATATGAATAAGAATATGAATATGAATATGAATATGAATATGAATTTTAATTTTAATTTGAATTTAAATATGAATTTGAATATGAATATAGTATATGGAAAATCAAAATTTATATATTTTACGCAAACAAAAAAAATTGTGTTACCAATTTGCCTGTTTTAACGTCAACATATTCACAATAATCTTATAGCGATGGAAAGGTATTTTCGAGAAGATGTGCAGAATATAGTTTTTCTTCGAAAAAGTTGTCATAAAGATTGATAAGACTAAGCGAATGTAAAAACCTTTTTCCCCAATGGGACAATGAGAAGCAATAGCAACACAGCTCTTTTGAACATTGGTTCTGTAGCATACAGAAGAGAGAGTAGCGTGCGAGAGTGGCACAGATACCTCAACAGAGCCAGTTTTGCCAAATTAAGGGAAATTTATCTTTTTTAAGAAATGTTTTGCCGTAATTATTGGCAAAAAAAAGGAAATTTTTTACTTTAGGAAAAAATGGGTATTTTTTATTCGATAATTTCTTCGATATTTTTCGACATACAGAGCTGACGGTGCTTCTCTTCTTCCAAAATCCATACGCGATTTTCGCACACATTCTGCAACATTACCATGATTTTCAAAGTAATGTCGCAATATTTCCCAGCGTTGTTCAAGCGTATACACAACCATATTCGTTCAGCGGAAGGATAAAACTAATTAGCTGTCAAATCAGACATGAGCTAAGTGTTACCATTCACGAAATAAGCACTAGTTAAAAAAAAAGTTATATGGCGGACCCTTTACTTGTTTCTGTTTTATTTTTATTGGTTGTGACTTTGATTTGAAAAATACTTTTAAGGTTCCCCATGTTAGAATTGTTAAACGATGTTAAAAACTTTTAAAAATACATATTATTTGGTGGCAGCCCTATTATTTCAAAGTTTTATAATTTTGAAATTCTGACAATGGATTCGGAATCAGCGACCCAATTTTACCTAGTGTTTCTACCAGCGTCGAATTCGCATAAATAAACAAGAAATTAGGTGGCAACTCTATCCTTCATCTTTAATTTTTAAATTCTGATACCAGGTTCAAAAGAAGTAAACCCAAATATTGTTTTTTCATGTTTAAAATTCTTAAAAAAATGTTTAGTTGGCAACCCTATGTGTAGAAAAATTTTAGAATTTTTAAATTCTGACATCAGATTCAAAATCAGCGATCCATTTTTACCTAGTGTTCACTTCAGCCCCCAAATTCGCAAAAATAAACCAAAAATCCAAACACATTTTTTAATTAATGAGCAACACTCTAACATTCCAATGGAAATCGGTATAAGCTGAGAACGAATTTATGCTCTAAGCATAAGACCGGGATAAAATGTGAACAAAACCACTTTTTTTATCTCCCGATTTATACGCTTGGTATAAAATTAACCTAGAGATAGTTATCCCCGAATTAAATCATATATATGCCTTTTGTGAACAAAATGGCCCATAACATTTTTCAATACAAGTAAAAAAAAAAACATAGATGAAACGGTTTTGATATCGCCGAATTTCGACTACAGGCGATACTAATAAATATTTATATAAGGAATGAGTGGAACGGGTTGGGATCAAAATTGACCGTATACAAAAATGCTTTGATAAAATTGGCCTTAACAAAATTTCCCTTGTTTAAAAATTTCTCTCACAAAACTCCCCCTTCACATAATTTCCCCTTACAAACATTTCCCTTCACATTATTACCTTTCAAAAAATTCACAAAAAAATGGAAATTGACCCTTGAAATACAAATTACAAAGGGACAATTTCAGAAAGGGGAATTTTTTGAGGGATATTTTAAAAAAAGTGTTATTTTGAAAAGGGTGAGTTCAGAACATGGCAATTTTGTGAGGGTACCCGCTTCCGAACATATAATTCATGAAACTTCAAATGCGGAAAATGGAATACAAAACATTTAGGCTGACTTCCTGAATGCATTTATGCAATGCATTAGTGTGTTTTATTTTGAATTAGAGCTAAGTTTAAATACGAGAACTACGCAACTCTTTTGGTATTTTAAAAAAATGTATAGTTGCACAGTTTTGGTTAATAAATTTCGGACCAATTCAAAATAAAACACACTGATGCTTGTTTTAATTAGGAGTACATTGTACATCAGCAAATAAGTCTTAATATAAAATATGGAATTTTTTATATAAAACATGATAAAGCTTTTCGCTCAGTGAATTAATGCAGCTTAGTGCACCACTTGCTTTCTCTCACATTGAATCATGATGCTTTTGTTTTTACTGCATACTTGAATAGATATGATATGCTTATGATTCAATGCAGTCATAGATATAATAACTATATAGCAAACATGCACGATACTTGTATGTAAGCCAGAGTTCAACCGGTTGTCAGTTAATGCTTGGTTAAGTAGACAAAAAAGAATAAAGTGTGTAAAATGGGCCCGCCTTTTAAATGGTCAATTAGATTATTTAACGAAACAAGGTTTGTAAAAACCGCATCAAGGTATTTTATTTTTACTTTTTATTTTTAAATTAAATATTATTTGAATTCTTACACCTTACTTTTTTACTTAAACTTAAATAATAAAGGTGTTAATTTAAGAATTCAATTACACGTTAAGTTTCATCGTATCTGATCATCTTATCATCATGTTGATTTTATAACAGGCATTATTATTTCTATTATATTTTCTCATCCTTGAAATTTAAAACATTCATCTTTGATTGGAAAAAATAAACGAAAATTGATATCTTTTGATACAAAATTAATTTAATTTAAAATACATAAGCCAAAAGATAACAGAAATTAAAATCGTTTTGAGCAGCATGCATTTAAAATTAAATTCAGTCGAATGAGTATTCTTGTACACACACACACACGCACACGCACACGCACCCACCAACCAATGGACTCGGGCATATGTGCGGACTTAAGATTGCAGCGAGATTCTATGGTTATTTTATGTGAATTCTCAAAATTTGCAAACAAAAATAAATACATTGAAAATATTACATAGTTTCTTGATTATTTTGATGCGATTCGATGTGATTAAATTTTCCTCTAAAGTTGGAACGTTTTTTACCTCAATGCACAGTGTTTGATGTAGAACAAATTAGGAGAACAAAAAAACAAAAATTATTTACAATATAATAAAAAGTGAACATTATTCAATACAAATTTTAATATTTCCTAAATGGATTTCAGTAATCATCATTGATTCTCAACAAATGCAACAGAATGTTTTAAATTTTTAATTTCATCATCTACTCTTGCTTTTCCTTTCTTGGAAACTTCGGGAGACTCTTTAATATATTCAATTTTCAGAGGTCTGCAATACCTTGAGTTCACCCAAATAACTTTATTCCCGAAAATCAATTTGAGTGGTATTACACAAGTGCTTTGTTGAGCTGGAAAATGCTAGATCCTTTAAATTTAAAGAAACTACATGCGCGCCACAAGAAAGCATACTGGGTCCTTAATTTTTCATTTTGTTTATAAATGACATTAGCTCTTGTTTTTTTCTCAAATTTTTTACTCTACGCCGATGATTTTAAAGTTTTTAAGACCATTTGTAATAGCTTTGAAGTCTATCTAGTTTAGTTAGAATTGAATCGTGCTTATAACACTCTGAGGCACGAAAATCTGTATTGAATAGTTTCAATGTTTTTCACTTAATTTAAATATGAGGAATCTGGTAGTAACATCCGTTTTGCCACTTTACCGAAGACTTTAGTGCAAAAATTTTTTTTTATTAGTCCAGATATGCACTCATTTGCATGTTGAGAACTCTGTAACCATTAGGATTTTCATTTTGGTTTATTCAGCAAACTTCTTTCTATCACTCTGGCCAACAACTTTGTTGATTAAATATATAACCAAATCTCATTTGAAATTGTCTTTAAACATTTAATAAGCGACATATGTCTTACACGCTTTCAACGCTTCAAAGCAAATAATGTTACTCATACGCAATGCTGTTCGCATTTTTTTCGTTTGACTTTTTGTAAGAAACACTCAATAAGACCCACTGGAAACGATTTTTCATATTACTTTATTTAAAAAAGTTGTTGGCCAGAATTATAGAAAGAACTTTTCCGCAGAAACAAAAATGAAAATCTTAATGTTTCAAGAGTTATCAACATGAAAATGAGTGCATATCTTGAGTAATTTTTGATAAATCTTAAAAAAAATGTTTGTTCTAAAATGTTCGGTAAAATGTAGGGGTAATCTTGGACTCAAACTTTTCATTTAACGTGCACACTTTCGCGATCATATTCAGTATATGCATTGTTAGGAACTGTTCAAACTTTTCGGAACCCTACACGTTAAAAAATCTTTTCATGGCTTTTGCAAGGTCTCGTCTTGAATATGCATCCTTTATATGGAACCCATATTATTTGGTTCATATGAGAATTAAGCGTATTCCAAAAAAATTTTTAAAATTTGCTTTAAGATCATTTAATTTTGTTGAACCACTGCCATCATATAAAGCTCGTTGTTAATTATTGCATTTGAAGTCATTGGAAACGAAACGAAATATACAATCACTTGCTTTTTTATATGACCTAGTTTGTGGTAAAACTGAGTGTTCCTATTTACTAGGCATCATTAATTTCAATGTTCCTCATAGAAATTTAATGAAATTTAACTATTTTAAAATGAACCTTTGTAGATCGAACTATTTGTTGTTTGAACCTTTGAATAGATGTTTAAGTGAGTTTAATTTACTGAATTCAGAAATAAATATTGATTTTTCTTACTCCAAAACTGAATTTATGTATGTACTTAATCTGTATTATACTGATTAATATATTTTAATAATCTTAATTTTATTGTTTGCTTGTGTGAAAAAAATGGTTATAATTTATAAACAATAAACTTAAACTAAATTAACAAATACAGATAAATCACTTGCATCTTGAGTAGAATTAGAGATGGATAATTGGGTAATGGCTCGATACAAAAACAAAATTTACATCATTTTCCAATCACCCAACTACTAAAGGGTCCGCCAAATAACTTTTTTTTAAATTCTATAAAAAAACAAACCACTGATTATTTTCTCAAATTTCTTTTTTTATTTGAAATTACAATCCTTCCGGTTATTAATGAAAAATAATTTTATTCAAATGGCTGCCTCGGCTGGCCATGCAGTAGCCTACACTATCGGTCCAATTTTTAAGCACATTATCGATTGTGTGCAGCTGTATTTCATCAATGACTTCACGAATATTGTTCTTTAAAGCGTCAATTGTCTCTGGTTTGTCGGCGTAACACTTATATTTAAGGGCACCCCACAAATAATAGTCCAACGGTGTCAAATCGCAGCTCCGAGGTCGCCAAACGACATCAGCTCTGCGGCTGATAATGCGATTTTCAAAAACAGGGCGCAAAACATCGAGTGTAGCTTCGGCTGTGTGGCACGTAGCGCCGTCCTGTTGAAACCAAATATTGCCAATATCCTCGTCTTCAATTTTTTGTGAACAAAAATGCATTCAACATGGCCCGATAACGATCGCCATTAACTGTAACGGCCACTCCTTGCTCATTTTCGAAGAAAAATGGCCCAATTATGCCTCTGGACCAAAATCCGCACCAAACAGTGCCTCGTTTTGGGTGCAGCGGCTTTTCAATGTATGCGTGCGGGTTTTCTGTGCCCCAAATGCGACAATTTTGCTTGTTTACAAACCCGTCAAGATCAAAATTAGCTTCATCTGAAAAGATGATTTTTTGGCAAAATCGGCATCTTGATTTTCAAAGTAATGTCGCAATATTTCCCAGAGTTGTTCAAGCGTATACACAACCATTTCGTTCAGCGGAAGGATAAAACAAATTATGTGTCAAATCAGACATGAGCTAAGTGCTACTATCCTCGAAATAAACACTAGTTAAAAAAAGAAACGTTAGTTGGCGGACCCTACGTAAATACCCCTGTTATATGAGTGGTTCAGAGCACAAGTGGCGTAAGTCCATTTTTTAGGTAAATTAATTTAAGTACGTAGAAGTGGAGAGGAAAATGTAACCTATTCATGAGTATGGGCTAGAAACTCCTAGCTTACGTAATCTTTGAACAAAATGCAATACTTTGTTGTTGCTCCGACAAATTACATTATTTTTTCAGAGCACAAGTGGCGTAAGTCCATTTTTGGTAGTTTTGAGAAAATCGAACATTTAGAGAAAATTCTTATAATAAATTCCAAGTGCAAAGAACTCAGTTTTGCTTATAAACTAGGCCAAGAGCATAAATGGAGCTACTCATATCGTAAACAATAAACTAAGTAATACCCAAAAATGATGCAGAATATTGCACATTAGTAAAAAAATTTGGACTTGCGCCACTGGTCTACTAAACTTTTTTTTAAATTTCTCGTTTCCGCTGTAGGAATTTAATGGGAGCTATTTTTTAGAGTTTTGATGAGGAATGACAGTATTTTTAACTGGAAGTTGTGCAAAACTTCCTTTTAGCGATTATCTTCATTATTAAGGAAGATACAAAATGAATGGACTTACGCCATCTTGTCCTCTTAAAATTTTTTAAAATTTTTCCTTTCCGCTGTAAAAATCTAATGGAAGATATTTTAAAATAACTAATTCATTATAAATAATAATTAAACATAACTTTGAATTACATTACGTTTCAGCCACATAAGAAATGAACAAGAACTAAAAATGCATGACTAAAAATATCAAACGAAAACTTTTTACAAAACAAAACAAATTTTTACATGAATTTAATTGTGAACTTTTTAGATCAAGTAAGTTTGAAGAAGGCAACCACGACAACAAATTTGTTTTTGAATCATTTTTATTTAGAAGATGAAATGGTTTAAAATAGTTTTGAAAACTTTAAGCAAAAAATCAGAATTTTTTTTCTATTACTGTATAAAAAGGAATTCTACGTCTATACTTACGATTACACTATGCGACAGTTCAAGGGTCATGGAATCTAACGAAAAAACGACCAACACAGATCGATGGTACTGATCTAGAGCTCGCTTTTAAAAGATATACGCATTGAGAGTTTGCCTCTTGCAGAGTATTTTTTAAAAATGCAGTGCTCATTAGCTTGTATCGAATAAAAAATTCTTTTTTTAATTGTTGATTCTAAGAGGTCTCCAAAGTTCCATAAGTTGGTCTCCCAAAAAAAGGATGTCTCTCTCTCCCGCAAGGACAAAGTTGTTTTTTTGAGAAAAACAGTAATAATAAAGATCTATAAATGCTTTAATTTTTGTAAGAAAAACTACATATGTCTTACAGCAAAAGTAAATATAGACTTTAACTATCAATATATTGCTAAACAAGATGCTTTTCTTGATTTTCATTCACTGTGTCGTGTGTGAAGGATATTTTAATCTAAAGGTAAACACGGAAAGTGTTTACGTTTTCCTTATATTTGGAGTATTTAAAATTTGCACATTTTTTGCCTATGCATTTACTGTTTTTTGAGAAAAGCATACTTGAACGCAATTTTTAAACTTTTTGAAAAAATTAATATAAGGCTTTGAATCTCAGGCATCAGAAGTGGTAAAATAATTTAAGCATTTTGAATTCTTCAGATATCTCTTTTAAGGTTACTATTTTTTTTTTTAAACACATCTTAAAAGCAACTGTTAAATCAATTGAGACTCAACGAATGGCAGGCTGAGAAATTGAAAGTTTTATTTTAACATTTTGGTAAATGATGAGGTGAGGTGTTTTGACAAAAAAATAAATTTCATGCTAAGCAGAAAAATTTTTTTAAAAAATCGAAACACAAAAAAGAATCGTGGTCTTAACCTGGTGTTTTAAAAAAATACTTTCAGACAGTGTTTCGTTCAAAAATATTTAAGAATCCAAATTCACAAAATTATCTTCGATACCACTTCTGACGCCAAAAATATATAAAACCTTATCTTAATTTTTTTGAAAAACTTATAAAATTGCATTCAAAATACATTTCTCGAAAGCAAGAAAATGCATTTGCGAAAAATATGCAAATATTTAATTCGCCAAATTTAAAGAAAACATAAACACAATAACACCCACATTTAGACAATCAGATAACAATCAAAATTTCTGTGCTATTTCGAGTGTACCTTTGGATTCGAATATCTCTCACACAGGACAATGAGGGTAGAAATCGAGAGTTGCATCTTGTTTGGCGAGATATTTTTAGTTAAAGTCTGTATTTAATTTAGCTTTAAGTCATATGTAGTTTTTCTTACAAAAATCAAGGCATTTATAGATCGCTATTTTTTACTATTTTTCTCAAAAAACAACTTTTCCTTGTGTAAGAATAAGAAATCCTTTTTTTCTCTTTATATTTTTTTTTCCTCTTAGAATGTGAACCTTTTTTGACCTCTTAGAATGTGAAATTCGAAAAAATTGTAATTTGATACGCCTTAATGATCACTTTATTTTTAAAAATATTCTGCAAGAGGCAAACTTTTAATGCCTATATCTTTTAAAAGCGAGCTAACTTTGCAAATTCCTATCATCCTGTGTTATCCGCTTTTCCGTTAGAAAAATGTGTTGCGCAGTGTTATCGAAACTGTATCTTTTATTTAATAACACTTTTCAAAAAACTTTAGTTAAATACCTGACGTAGAAGGCTTCATTGGAAAAAAAATCAACTTTTTGTTATGTTAAAAAACAATGACACTAGAATATCACAAAACTCTTAATTTACACTATTTCTGCACGAAAATATACAAAAAATAGTCAACTTTAATATTACATTACTTGGTAACTGTTATTTTGTTCGATTATCCTTTCAAAAATTGACGTAAAATTTTATATTCTTTAAATCGGTAGTAATTTTTATTGTTTATCTTAAATTAAATTTTTTAATTAATCACGTTTTTGAGTATAAAATACTCCATTGTGAGCTGCAAAGTTAACATTTCAATATTAAAAAAATAACAAAAAATATCAATTACATTAAAGCTTCACTTTGTTTGAGCCCATTTAAAAGAGTGTTACTAAATTTTCGATTTTTTTTTTTTTATATGGATATCATTTCTGTTGGTAAGTTTTCTTAATTTTGTAGGTTTTATTTTTATCATATCATTTTTAGTGTAGTAGACCAAATACTTTTAGAAATACGCTGAAATTAAAAAAAAATTTGTATGGATATAGATGAGATTCTACCCGGTATTTACCCATTCATCGGGTAAATTCCGTGTTTGGAATTTATTTGGGTACTTTTAAAAAGCTTTTGATTGTTTTTATGTTGCCATGGGAAGACCTAAAAATGAAAAAAAAATTGGAAGCATTTTGCGAAAAGTGCAAAAAATACAAAAGCTGTTCTAATATTAATAAAGTGTTAATAAATTTTAGTTCATTTGAAGAACCAGGCCTGTAGCCAGGGGGAAAGGGGGCAACCGTTTGCCCCCCTGGCCAAATCAGACAATGAAAAACTTTAAATGAATAATTAATATGCATTTTGTTGATATATTTGTTTATTGCTTTAAAATTAGTTTAGTTTAAAATAACAAAAAATAAACACGTTCACCTTATTCATGACTTGAATATGTATATAAAATTTGTTTAACAAAACATTTCAGACAAATTGTTACAATTTTTCAAATATCCACTGGGTCGCCAACATTTGCTACCAAAATATAAGATTTGAATTTTAATAATTTTTTAACACGCATAAATAGGAACTTTCTAGAAATGAAAAACACGTTGTGCAGAAATTTGATGCATATACAAAAAGAGTATATAATACATTGAAATGTTTTCAATTTTTAAATTTTTTTTTATATGCATGATGAATGTTTATTAATTTTAAAATAAGAAAAAACTGCAAATCTTAAATCTAGCAAAAATTTAAAGAAGCACAAGATTTAAATCAAAACATGCATGTTTGTTCTTATTATATAAATCTGAATAAAATATTTGCATCAAACGACGGATGCGGGGTAATTAAATTTTTTTATTTGTTTTACTTAAAAAATGTCTTATACATATGTTAGCCCATTTCGCTACTCTTTCTTATATTTCTAGCCACTTTAAGTAAATCTTGTTTTTTTACCTTCATTTTATTACAAAGTCCTGAATTAATTTTTATATTATTTTTTATGTATTTATTTCATGTATAAGAATATCTCATTTAAATATTATAAAATTGACTGTTTTTTAATAAATATGTGTAATCAAAAGTTAGAGGAACTAATAAAAATGATTTCTGCATACTTTTTTTTCAAATCGGAGAATATTTATCGGAGCGTTTTTGATTCACCTGAAAGTCCTTTTTGTTAAAAAAAAACTTTTTTGTTTGTAAATTGTTATTTTTCAAAAAACTCATATCCAAATCTTCTAAAAATATAAATTTCTTAATTATACCAACATTTAGGCATAAAGAAATTTTTTAAATTGTTTTTTATTACTCTTATTGACCTCCAAACATGTAATTTTTTGCTATTTTTAAAAACACATTTTGTTTTCCTCTGTAAAAAAACACATTTTTCATTGGATCTACCTAAAATTGATCTTGTTGGAAAGGAGATAAATTATACTTTTTTTTAATATATCTGTTAAAACAAATCTGTGTGTGGAAAATGACTAAACGTCAGTAATTGACTTTAGAAATCTGCTAAAAAGATAAATTTCTTTAAGGCAAAAAAATTTTAAAAATTTGTTATTATTTCTTATTAGCTGAAACCAGGCTTGTTACGCCTCCTTGTCCAACGCTCATAAAATCTTCATTAAAACGGGTGAAATCAGTTTGGCAATCAACCGTACGCGTATTGATTAATGTGTTTTTGTTTGAGTGTTCGCATTGCAAACACTCGGACGCTGGCAGTTTTTTGAGCGATTACAACACTTTGAGCAATGTGGCTTATATATATTCGGTGCTCCGCAGCCATAACAAAAAACCTTGCGATCCGCTAAACAATCTTCAAATCGATGTCCAACTTCTCCGCAATTCCAACAAGTTAATTTTATTTCAGATATCTCAACATTTTCTTCATGCACAAAACTGTTTTCGCCTTCAAGTTCTGATACGCTTCTATGATAATGCAGTGGTCTACGATTCCGGTTGAATTCATCTTCCAATGCCTCATGCCTATGAACAAATGTACGCAACTGAGCAACAGATTCTATAGAAAAATGAATTAATTCTTTTCTTACCTCACCGCGCAAATTTCCTTTTAATATTTGAACGAGAAAATCTGATGCTATAGGGGATTCTAACTTATCACAAAGCTGTTGAATATGTTCATAAAACTCATCAAACTTTTCTTGAGGTTTTTGTTTGCGACATCTTATTAATTCCATTAAATCAAAATCAGTTCTTCTGTCTTTAAATTGGTTTCGCATTTCGACACATAATGGCATCCACTCTACTCTATTAACACAACGGTGATACCGCCAATACCAATCAATGGCTTTACCCACGAATAGAATGTGAACATTGCTACACAGAGCTTCAAAATCACCACGCAAACTTTGGTTGGTTAAAGCTTGTACTCGATAAATAAATTTATCTACCGTCAACGTGTCGTCTTGACTACCAAATTTTAACTGCCAATTCGAGATAATATTTGAAATTTTTTCCGATGAAATACTGACCATATTTTGATGATAGGGTTGCCTATAAAAATTATTGTAATTACTTCGATTATAATTACTTTGACTATAAGGTGTCTGATTAGGATTAAAATTTCTATTATGATTTAAATTTAACTGAGCCATTTGACTTCTAACTGCCTTGTTTATTAAAGTTTGTAAGTCTCTGTCACTTGGTATCTGGCGATTATTAGGTTGAACTTCAGGATTACCATTCAAAGGGTTAAATAAATTTTCATTGGATAGTCTCTGGACACCAGAAGTATTTAAACTATTTCTTGAGGTACCTACATTTCCTACATTTAACAAATTAGCAAACTGGCGAGTAATTGATCTTGAAACTTTTGGTACTGCTCCTTGAGAGGTTGAAGCATTGTTTGATAAACTAATTGGATTAGCACGTTGTGCCTCTGAGCCACTTTCTCGGGTCGTTTTATACAGTTTCAATTTGCTTAATACACATATAGAACGGCATATTGGACAAGAATTTGATTCACGAATCCATTTTGTAATACATGTCTTGTGAAAAACGTGTAAGCAAGGGGTCATACTCAAAATATCGTTTTCGCAATAAGCTTCTTTGCATATTGTACAATTTTCAAAAATATCAGTGTCGTCTACCAATTCGGGTAGATTTTCATTGCTATGTACGACAGACATTGTGTAAATATTATTATAATTAGTATACTTGATTAGTATAATTTGATGATGTTTATTTGGTCTTCCGTAGCTAGATAAAAAATATAGAACTCACTTTAAATGCAAAAATAAATGGTTGTAAAAAAAAATAGGGTTACTCTTTCGTTTGATATAGTTAATAAACTAATCCGGTCAAATATACTGAATGGACGCAAAGTGCCTTAATGCTACGTTGTCGTATTTCCACTTCGAGTTACTCTGACTTTCAAAGTCTAGGACCATTCAAATTTAAGATAAAAAAAAATATGAAGCAGAAAAAATTCAAGACTGATTCTAACAAAAAGGAGTTAATAGGTTCAGTGATTAAAAAGCGGATCATCTCTAGAAAATATGACTCCAAAGCATGATAATTCCAGCATTAAATCCTGATTATTGAACTCATGAAACTAATTTCCAATAAAAATAAACAAACACTAACGAATCAAAATCTATCTTTTTTTTCAAAAAAAAATTTAAATCGGTAGTTTGTGAAACCTTAAAAACGCATGTCAAACAAAATATATATTTTTTTTTTTTTGAGAAAAAAAACTTCAATCTCAAAAGTGTTTACTGTCAGATTTGACTATTAACGCTTTGGGCCCCACGTTGGGCGCCAATATTTGTAATGTGGACATTTTTCCGTGGTGTCAGGAGATGGTACAGGGTGTAAGAAAATAAAATTTAAAGAAGTTCGTTAGATTCCGATTTGAATAAACTAAAACAGAGTGCTTCACCCTAGCACCTGAAGATACTTTACACACCTTATTTGGATGCAATTAGGTACAGTTGCACGTGCTGGTGTAGGTTCTTATACCTTTTTGCGACCCAGGTCGAACAAATATAAAATCACGTGCAGATACGGATGTAGAAAAATATTAATGATAAAAAAAAATAATTAATAAATGAACTTTTACTATGAATTTGCGTATAAAGTAGAGTATCCATGAGCAAAAGATGATTTATGCTCTTGCTAATACAATTCCCTCCCAACCTTAAGATTCTCCTTAGCCATAATTTATAGAATCCCCTAGTTCTTAAATCTAGCTACATCTGACCAAAATAATAGGCAAAATTATTCCATTTTTATGATAAACACTATGATTATTTATTTAAATTATCCATTTTTTCTATATTCAAATATCATAACAATAAAGAGAATACCTACAAAAAAAATAGTTTATTTTTTTTTTTTGTTAAGCAGTTACAACGATAGTTCTGATAAAACGACAAGACTTTAGGTTATTTATAGGTTACTTTTACATATTTAGTTTCTACTTTCGTTATGTTTAATTCATCTTATTTATAAAAGTTTTAAAAAAATTGGTTATGTATTCTTAGAGAGAGAAAAAAAATTACATTTAAAGAAGAAGAGAAACAACAACAACGTTGTTCGTTTAGTGTTACTTTAAACCGAAATCATTTTTTTGTTTCTGTTGTTGTTTTATTTCTAAATTATTGTTTTTTTTTGCATATTTGCTTTTGAGCAACAAAAAACAAAACAAAACTTGTAACTAGGGTAGTAATAAAAACAAAACAATAAGCAAACGTCAAACTAGTGATCGGTCATAAATTTTCGTAGCACCGTTCTCACACGAAAGAAGTGTGGGAGCGCGAGAAAAAAAAAATATTAAAGCAAAATAAATTCTCTCGCATGATGTAACCAAAATCTCATGAGAAAAATAAAACTTAGCAAGTATGCAGGCGATATTGTCAGTGTATTTTTTTTTTGTTTTTTTTTTTTTTTTGTTAATTCTTTAGAACTTGTTTTTAAGGGTATTAATATTTTAAGTTACAACTTAAGTTAATAATAAAAAAAAACAAGTATTATTAGATTTTTTTTTTTTAAATGATAACATTTCAATTACTTACAGTTTTCAGCGGCAAAACGACGAAAGGCCTTCCAGTGATCCGCGCTGAGAACCTGCTTATGATGAGCTGGGTGGGGAAAAAAATTATTTATGTATCTTGTAGGGTATTTTTTTTTTCTTTTCTCTAATGCCGCTATGATTTATTTTTAATGTGGTATTTTGTTTTTGTTTAATCTCGCGTAATTTACTTAACTAACATGTTTTAAATGTTTCTTTTTGAAAAAAAAATGATTTCGTTTTAGTTTTATCGTTTCTAATAAAGTTTTTTTTTTCTCAAATTTTTCTATTATTCACCACTTTGTTTCTATATTGTTTTGTTTTCTAAAAATAACTATATATGTTTTTTTTTTTTATCTCTTATTGATAACTCTTATTTAAACTCCGTATTCTACGTAGACGAACATGCTGGCACGATTAAAGTTTTCGACTGCCCTTAGGCAAGAGATCCTCCACACTGACAGTAGGTTTTTCTTGGTTTCTGCCTCACGGCATGTGGCGTTTGTTCCCTCTGCTCTTTCTGCCTAGGTGTTAACTGATAACTGAAATGCATCATACACGCGGCCTTATAGAATGTTGCACGTCCCAGCCACTGCTGCAAAATCACGGCTGCAACGTATAACTTTTTCCAAGCAAAACTTTTTGTTTTTGTACAAATCGTAGTACCAAACTTCGCCACGCGGTATGAGTTTTACTTATATAGTTTTTGGTTTTTGACTTTATTTAAAGAATTTAGATTTATCACATGATTAAAGAAAACTGGTTTAGACTTTTAACTATTGATATAGAATATTAATTATTTTTTTTTTTCCTTTTCAATTTCTATTTAGCAGCTTTTAGTTTTATAAAACGTAATGATCTGTATGCTTGAGTTGATGAGTACAGCCAGAATCAAAGTCCCTAGCGCTTGCTTTTTAGATTTCCTCATACCTCTAGTGTCTTTTGAATCTCTCCCTTTTTACACCGTTTGACCAATCGCAATCGTAATATACGCTTGGGACTATTTGCTATAAAAGGTTAAGAAAAAATACCAGGGATTCAAAAAAAAAAGAAAATGATTCCGGCTGTGAGGAATTACATTAATGATGATTTTTTTTCTTCAAGTTATAAAAATATAAAAATAATTAAATATATTAAAAAAAATTGCTTATACCTAATAACTCGAAATACCTAAATAAACTAAAAAGGTACCATTACAAACCTATTTGCACTTAATTTTAAAAAATGTTTTCATGTTACTTTTTCTAAACGATTTAATAACATTGCTTCTACCTATGCTATTAAAAATATTTCCCTAAAGTTTAATGACCAAATCTGTGATTTAGGTGTCGTATTTGACTCTAAATTCCTTTTTACTAAACATTTGGATTATATCATTCCAAAAGCTTTTTCGATGTTAGCGTTTATAAAACGTAATAGCTCTGATTTTAATGATCCATATACGCGTTTATATTTGTTCTCCGCCTTTGTAAAGTCAAGGCTTGAATATTGCTCGTTTATTTGGAGTCATTTCTATGATATTCATATTAATAGACTTGAGTCTATTCAGAAAAGATTTATGAAATTTGCACTTAGGCCGTTGAATTTTACCGAGCCTCTAACATATAGTATACGATGTAAATTATTGCATGTAAACTCACTGAAAGATAGAAGAATAATTCAGGCCTTGGAGTTTATTCGTGGTTTAATAAGTGGTAATATTGATTGCGCATCGCTTCTTGAACGTATAAATTTTAATATTCCTTCAAGAAACTTGCGTTGTTGCGTACCATTTTATATCAGAGCTTATAAGTCAAACTATGCAGCATGTGAACCAATTACTAGAGCACTTAAAATGTACAATAACTTGTTTTCAATTACTCTTTTAGATTTTTCCATGCCCAAGGAAGTATTTAAGCAATCTTTGCAAGATTTTTTTGTCAACTTAAGTTAAGACTTAACTTTGTAATATTTATTACCTTGTATCTAGACTAAGTTCTGACTAATATGATTTTCTATCATCTGTCAGTAAATTAAATAAATAAATAAATAAATACCCGAGTACTTACCCGTTTTTACCCAATATTCCTGGTATTTACACTTTTCCCATCTCTATATATGGAGTATCTATATATGGAATAAGAGAAATAACTCGGGCGGTTATTTTCTAGCTCACCTTTCTGTTTCTCAAATTCTGTCTCTTTCCTTGCTTTCTTCTTCAAACTATCTTCCTTCATATTTAAGTTTAAATATTTTAGGACTATTAATAAGTAATTATCTTAATTAATTTTACTATTCTTAACACTTATTTAATTTTGTTTCATTGCAATGTTTATTAACTTGTCGTTATATCCAAATATATATTATATTATTTTATACGTATATATTGTACTGTAAAAGAACTTAGTTTTTATTTGTGCTAATGCTATATGAAATAAATATAAAAAATGTTGTTAACTCCCGCTGCTATATTTCTTAATTTGACTTCTTCAAAATGGCCATGTTTTGTTGCTTGCGATCGGGAGCTAAAAAGACGGCTCGTACACAGTTGCTAAAATTAAAAAAAAATGACTCGGTATCATGAGCTTCAGAAATCAAAACAATCTCAGGCCCATAAAAGTGAAATGCAGAATTTAAAAAATTTACTCGATCCAAAAGTCTGTAGTCGTGTTAAATCCGTTTGCTTGAAAGCATTTCCGTTCTCTGCTCTTCTTGTTAAATTTTCAACATTTTTCTTTGAAAAAGTCTATCAGTCAAAAATAGTTACAACATTCTTTGTTTATTTTTTTAACTTTGTGGTTAAAAAATTGGACTAAAAAATGCAAATGTTCAAGTCTTAAAGCTGAAAGAGTTCAAATTTTCAATCGTTAGATCGAAACTTCAAATTTAAAGGTTAATTTTTAACTAATAAAGATTAATTATCACCAAAAAAATTTCAAATTTTTTATGTACTTACTTTTTAAGCCTTGAAACTTTTTAACCAAAAAAATGTATTCTTCAACTATAAAAGTTGAAAAAGTGAACCTGAATTCCGAACCGTGTAGATAACAGTTGAATTTTAAGCGTGAAAAAATTTTTCATAACGTGTTAAATAACATTGCCCTTAAACTGGATAAGTTTCAAAAACACCCCAAATAGTAAGCTTCAGAGTTGGCTTATCAAAAATAGTGATTTCACTCATAAAAAAATTAAAAACTACGCGATTGCCTTCAAAAAATTTTAATGACTTTCAGCAAAAGTTCCTCTGAAGTCCTTAAAAATATTATTTTAAAATAATTCTGAATGACAGAAATAAATACAATGTCAAATACTTATTTTGTCTTTAATAATCATAATAAAAATACATGTCTTTCCCAATGGTCATTTTTACTTACTTAGCTTAACATTACTTTAATGTCTTACCACAAAAAAAAAATTGTATACTTTTAATAGCTTTCCCCAATCAAGACCGCAATAACGCTAAACGTTCATCTATTATTTATAAAATAAAATGGTATTAAATGCACGCATTTTACTTAAAGCATTTAAATCATTTCAATCTACCAAAATGTACCCACCCACTCAAGAACTAAGACACACAGAAAAAAATAGGGTGAAAGAAAATATGTTTTCCCCAATGTTTTCATTAATAAAACGTACAAATAATCGATTTCTTATATTTTGGCCTGTAATTTAGTTATCATATCCTGGGAATCCTTTGCATTATGGCCAATACTAACATGAGTTAGCAAAGCTCACAACTGTTTCTAAATGTCAGACACGCAAATATTGAAAAGGATTTTATGTTCCGACATGTTTTTCGCAGTCCGGTTTTATTTTTTTCCTCCTACATGTTTTTTTTTTTTGGCAATAAAAGGATTTCGAACATTTCTCATGACTCTTCATAATATTCCGGCAGTGTGTGTTTGTGTTTGTTTGTGTGAGCGTATACGTGAGTGTGCAGCACGTACATCGTTGCTTTGGCCACAAGTAGCAGATATTGTTTTTGTTGATAGTTTATGAGCGAAGATTCAGCAAGATTTATGTCCGGTTTTGGTTAAGGTTAAGACAGAGTAAGACGCCTCATATTTAAGGGTATGACGAATGATGACCTTTGCTCTGATATTCAGGCAATCGCTCATTTGATGATGGGCAGTCAAACAGAAGCAACAATTGAAGAAATATTGGGCATAAATATAAAATTCTCAAAGTAGAGGACCTCAACACTATTATTAGTTGATTTTTCTGGAAAATATTTCAAAGCTCTGTCTATCTGTGCCTAGCTGTAATGCTGATTCAACGTAAAAATACGTGACTTCCGGTGCATGCGAAGTAAAAAGTTTTATTTAATTTGTTGGCACTTTTTAACATCATGGCTGGCAAAGCACACAAGGCCAAAAAAAACATACACACACATAGACAAATACAGTCACATACACACAACATCCAATACGCAGTGGCATGGCATGTGAAAGGAACGTGATTTTAGCTGCAAATCAAATTTCATCACGTCATGGCTTTGAGTGCCTGCAGCAGCATCACCGACAACGATGACCATAACAATAATAACAACAACACTAACAACAAGCCCAAAAATAGCAACAACAGCTACAACTAGAGCGCAGCATGAGTATTTTTGCTGTATATTGGTCAATATGTTGGCCTGCAAATTACCGTTCATCTGTACCAAAAGTGAAACTAAGTCTGCGTGAAACTGATGCCAATGTCGATTTGTGCTGAGTTTGAGCCGTTTGAGCGTAGCACAAATGCGTTTTCCATTTAATGCAGGAAGCGGAAACGGAAATAGCCAGGCAAGACTGCTGGGCCAATTGATTTAGCTGGAAATATTGCTGCAATGTTGACTTCCAAGAAAGGGTTGTTCATGAAACATTTTTGATAAATTTTTCTTTTTTGCGTTCTGTTTCCAAGAGCTAAAATTGCCAACATTAAAGCAATGAGTTTGTACATTTTTCCTTCCTCTACTGCTTTTGACAGTTATTTGTGCTGTTTGCAAGGTCCTTCTGTCTGTCATTTATACTCTTGTTTTTTTTTTTTAATAAAAGCAACTCTCTAGCTTTACGCTGTACACAATTTTAAGAAAAATTTTAATTTTTTTCGCATTTCTAGCGAATTCTTTGTTCTTAGCAGTTACATTATTCATTTAACTAATATTGTAGAAACGGATTTTATAAAATGTCCAGTGTGTGCTTGCGTAAAAATGCACGCATGCTGTTGATTAACCACAAAAACTAATTCTGCGTGCAATTTAGCATTAATTATCACTCATACGCCATGATGACCGTAACTTCAAATTCTTACTTTATTTAATTGTTGGCTTTTTTATGCACTCATAAAACACTAAAAAAATATGAAAAAAACAATCTATTCACGCTGATAAGAAATTCGTTTTCTCAATTACATTTGTCATCCATTACATTTGTGTTTATACATTTTTTTTCTTCCTAATTCTTCTTCTAATATATGATTAAAAAATTTTCCTCTGCACTTTTAGTAATATTTTTATCATTTACTGAGCGTTCCTTTTTAGAACTTTCTCCATAGAAACCGAATACCACATTAGTAACTGACATGGATTCCTTTCTGGAAAATCTACTGTTACTAACCTTTTCGAATTTACATCAAAAACTATAGAAAACTTTGGAAAAGGCATGCAGACTGATGTTATTTACACGGATTTTAGCAAAGCTTTTGACGTTGTAAATCACAAACTATTGATCTTAAAATTACATATTGTTGGATTTCCTATACCGTTGGTAAAGTGGATTGAATCTTACTTAAGCAATAGAACACAGTCTGTTATTTTTGAGCTCAAGAAATCACATGAGTTTCCTGTTACTTCAGGAGTACCTCAAGGAAGTCATCTTGGACCCCTTCTGTTTCTACTTTTTATAAACAATTTGCCATCTGTCATAATGCATTCTGGAATATTAATGTGTGCTGACGACATCAAACTCTTCCTTTCTTTTAAAAATCATAATGACGCTGTATTTTTGCAAGCCGACATTGATCATCTTCATAACTGGTGCAAAACGAACCGTATGAACCTCAACATGAAGAAATGCAAGCATATGTCTTTCTCGCGCAAACCACCAATTAAATGTACCTTCAAAATGTGTGGTTATCCATTGGAGTCCTTAGATATTGTCAATGATCTATTCATGTAAATAAAATAATAAATAGAGCAAAAAGTACTTTAGGGTGTATTAAACGCTGGGCAAAAGAGTTTAATGATCCATTCATAACGAAAACCTTATTCACTTCCCTAGTGCGGCCTATCTTAGAATACGCTTCAGTTGTTTGGTGCCCACGATACGGTTGTAACATAGACGACATTGAATCAGTTCAGAAACAATTTCTTTTGTTTTTCTTAAGCTATCTTTATTGTAATACTGATTTTCACTTACCATCTTATGAATATCGGTTACAACTCTTAAATCTTCCTTCTTTGAAAAATCGGAGAATTTTGATAAATGCTTGTTGGATTACAAAACTTTTACATGGATATGTCAACAGTCCACATTTATTGAGTAAACTATATTTTAATATTCCTCTTCGTCCTAGAAGATCTTTTGAGTTACTCCACATAGAACTAATTATTTTTTTTTATTTATTTTAGTCAATGAACATAAGCTCTTACAGACTATGGAATATTAAATATGCTATAAAGATGAATACAAAATATGTTACAATTAAATTTAAATTCAATTCACTATAATTACTATAAGATACAATTTATTTGAGATTATTTTAATAATAACTATTTAGAGAATGTTTTAAGGATTCTTTAGAATCTCCAAAATCAATGTTGCAGTATAACATGCAATTATTAAACTCCAACATAGATCTAAGCATTGGCGAGTTAAAGGCATAGTTTGATCTGCATGTTTCTAAATAAAATACGTCAAAGTGTCTTAATGTTCTCGACGGAACATTAAAATTTATTAATTTGAGCAAGTTAGGACAATCTACCGTTCCCCTTACAATATCAAAAACGAACATTAGAGATAAAATTATTCTTCTATTCTGAAGAGTTTTTAATTTAATAAAACTACAACGATCATTATATGATGGCATTTCAATTTGAGAATTAATGGCTCTAAAAACAAAACGAGTAAAAGCTTTTTGCACTCGTTCAAGGCGTAAGGTGTGAGACGCATAGAACGGATTCCAGATAAATGAAGCATATTCCAACTTTGATCGAACTATTGATGTATAAAGACACTTCAGGGTATAAGGGTCTTTAAAACTTGATCCATTACGTCGAACTAACGCAAGTAGCGAGTATGCTTTCGGTATAATATAATTCAAGTGACCTATAAATGTGAATCTCGAATCAAATATAACCCCGAGATCTTTAGTTTCACTTACGAATTTCAACCAAGTATTACCTAAAAGGTACGATGTTTTTAAAGGAGACATTGACTTAGTGTAAGTAGAAAACACACATTTTTCATGATTAAGAAGCAGGCCATTGTTTGTACACCAATCAAAAATAGCATTTAAGTCAGATTGTAGTAACACAGCATCTAACAATGACCTAACTTTGAGAAAAATTTTTAGATCATCCGCATATAGAAGACATTGCGAATTCTTTACTTTTGATGTAATATCATTCATAAATATAATAAAAAGTAATGGACCCAGTATACTTCCTTGAGGAACACCAGAAGAATCTACAAATGGTCTAGATTGTTCGTTTTCAATGCAAACATGGTTTAACCTGTCACTCAAATATGACCCAAACCATCTTAATAAGTTAGAATGGAAACCTATTTTAAGTAATTTTTTTATTAAAATATCATGAGAAACTTTGTCAATGTATATTGACAAAGTGTACAAAGTGACAAGTGTATATTGAGTCAACTTGATATCCCTTTTGAAAGGCAGAAATACAGTATTCCGTAAATAAAGTAAGGTTTGTTACCGTTGATCGACCAGGTACAAAACCATGTTGGAAAGGAGATATTAAGCATTTTTTTTTTTTTTTTTTTTTTAAAGATCAAAGAACCAAGGCATGCGCCTTATACAAACAAGGTTTGGTCTTTGACCTGAAAGGAAAGGGATAGATTATTTAGAACAATTGATTGGAACTATACGTGAATTATTTGTTAGGCGAAACAACCGCGAAAGACAATTTGAATTACTTTTTAACCGAGGCTAGTGTTATGCCTTAACCTCGGCAAGCATTTCAAGCCCTTAGTTGTTCCATTCCTTCACATTTTCCACAATTTAGTTGTGGATTTTTAGTTTTCCATAATTCTTAAATGTAGGACAAAGAAAGAACAAAGAAAGTGAAAAGAACCATGCCCGAGCCCGGATTCGAACCAGGGACCTTTGGGTTGAGAGTCTAGCGCACTCTCCACTAGACTACAAAGGCCGGCAAAATAAACTTTCTCTTTAACTATTGCTTCGAACAGTTTCGATACAGAGGTAAGTTTTGAAATCGGCCTATAATTTTCAATATTATTTTTATTTCCAGATTTATATATTGGAGAAATAAATAATACCTTCCAATCCGGAATAAATGACCCTGTAGAAAGAGATTTGTTGAAAATTAGCTGTATGTATTAGCTTAGCATAAAGTATACATTCATTTGCACAATGAACCTCTTAGAAGCGCTTGCGGTGATTTTAATGTTGTATCTGATGTTATATCCTTAAGTGAATCCATGGACTCAATCAAACATAAAATTATAGATTACCTGCAGTACCGTCGTTGATTATGTAAAGTTCTTTCAAACATATATCTGACGCATCTGGTGATTTGTAAACACATTAATATAACAATCTAAATGGATAAATGGACCTAAGCGTAAAATGGAAAATTTTGGTGGATAAACATATAAGTAATCTGAATGGACCTAAACCTGGGATCTTTAGTTGCCTCATATCTTCATGATGATTGTAGCTACTCTTGTCGACGGTACCGTGGTGTCTTGAGTTTTTTTACCTCTTGAAACACTACGTTATGATCGATTTGTAATATATTAATATGAGTGGCCGATAAGACCTAGTTTGTCTTGGTGCCTGCGTTCGCAAGTGGTTTTCTTTATTTTATGAAAATTGGTTTGGTGAAGTTGACCTAGTTTGTCGAGTAACTACCCTGTCAAGCC
Organism: Dichetophora obliterata; assembly: GCA_963920525.1. Taxonomy (NCBI): domain Eukaryota; kingdom Metazoa; phylum Arthropoda; class Insecta; order Diptera; family Sciomyzidae; genus Dichetophora; species Dichetophora obliterata. The sequence goes on along the minus strand of OY986439.1, from coordinate 16,691,816 downwards.
AGGATTTCACCGGCTTCAGGGAGACAGAACGATATATATTATGTATTTACCTATTGGAGTGGTGTTTTATTGGGTATGAGACCTTGTTTGTCACACGACTCCGCCGTATACAAAAATTGTTGCTAACTTGACCTTGTTTGTCTTGAAAACGCAACCCTGCTATGCTGTCTGATTTTATCGATTTTGACTTAACTTTTTTTCTATTATTTTTTATACTTTAATAAAATTATCTGCTTTAAGCAATTTACTAAAACTTTTTAGTTTGTTAAAAATACATTATTTCATTCAAAATCATACTTTATATTTTTGAATTGTATTAAATATCTTATTTTATAATTTTAAATTTGCTATAAAACCTGTTAAGGTTTAGCAATCAAGCAAATAAATAAATAAATAAATAAATAATTCCATATGTAATTATAATATTTTTTTATTATAATTTCGGCGGAAGAACGTACAATTTTGAGATGGCCTTTTTGAAGAAAACTTAATCTGTTTATACGTAACAAGTTTGCCTAGAGATTTTATTACATGCTTTAACTGTTAAAACTGTTAAAACTGAACAATTAAAAATTTGTATCATATCTCAAAAACTAGTCAAGCTACCATTCTGAAATTTGAATAGGAATTCCTCCTAAGGCTTTCATAATAATTTTGGAGATGATCCTTTTGCAGAAAATCCAATATGTCTTATGCAAATTGCTGATACTTGTAGATACTTTGTAAAACTTAATAAAATTTTTATTTGATGTGCTGTTACACGCAAAGTATGAACAATCGTGAACTTATTTAAAAAAAATTGATAAAAGGTATATTTCTTACATTGAAACTTTGAAAATTCATAACAGAAAATCTCGCATATAATATTGAAGTAAAAAAGGCACAGTTTATATAGTATCGTAAGTATATACGTAGAATTCCTTTTTATACAGTAATGGAGAAAAATTCTGTTTTTTTATATAAATTTTTTAATACTATTTTAAATTATTATATCTACCAAATAAAAATTATTTAAAAACAAATTTGATTTCACCGGCTTCAGGAAGACAGAACGATATATATTATGTATTTACCTATTGGAGTGGTGTTTTATTGGGTATGAGACCTTGTTTGTCACACGACTTTGTTGCTAACTTGACCTTGATTGTCTTGAAAACGCAACCCTGCTTTGCTCTCTGATATTATCGATTTTAACTTACCCTTATTTTTTTTATTTTTTATACTTTAATAAAATTATATACTTTAAGCAATTTATTAAAACTTTTTAGTTTGTTAATAATACATGACTTCAATCAAAATCATACTTTTTATTTTTGAATTGTATTAAATATCTTATTTTATAATTTTAAATTTGCTATAAAACCTGTTAAGGTTTAGCAATCAAGTAAATAAATAAATAAATAAAAATTTACCGACAACTGAATACCGATTACCAAGCGTATTTTTAACCCTATACTGATTACCGAAGCGATTACTAAAGTGAATGAGCTGATACAAAAGGGCGCAAGGTGACGACAAAGCTTTTTACACACAGACACCTACGCACCGATTTTTTTAATGCTGCATGCTAAGTATACTATCAAAATAACAAATTGTTCAATAAAGAAATCAATTGAATTATATAGAAAACCTGAGTCTTTTATTAAACACTAAATAATTGTTGAGCGTTACTGGATCTTTCACAGGATCCTTGAGCGGCTGAGCTTCACCTCAGCCTATGTATAAAACCCTATCACACACTTATAATCCTATTGTTTTTACTCTTAAAGTATACATACATATATAATAACATACATATTTGATATCGAGCTTCAAAGCTTACCGTATCATTCGCAGGCCGTAGAAAGATGCGTCAAAAAAGTGACAGCAGCCTCAAAACAACTTTCGAGTGAGTCCTAACGTGAGAGGTGCCATCATTTATTACCAAAAATCAGTTTGCTGCTGTCAAATTTTAAATTCCAAGTTCAATAATATATATAAATAAAAATTATCCTGTAAATGGTATTATTTTTAAATTGATCAATTCTAGCCTGCAAGGTCAGTGTTAGATACATCAAGACCTGCAAAAATGTTCAAAAAATAAGGTATAATGATTAGTTGGGCTGGTATGGGTTAAGAGAAATTCTAAGGGCTTTTTCACATGGAGCAATTGAAAAGTAATGCAACTGCAACTAAAGTTGCTAACCAATGTATTTATATCAACAAGTTGGCAACACATTCGCAACCAGCTCCATGCAACACGGCTTGCTGCAAATTGAATCGGCGATTTCTTACGTTTGCGATATGTGTTGTGTGCTACGAAAATAATTAATCAATTAATAAATATGAAATAAGTGCAGGAAGTGGAGAAATAACCTATTTTATCCTGAATTTATTTTTATATCTATTTAACAAAGCTTCCATTAAATAAATGTTTGTGTTTTTGTAAATTCTTCAATGTTGCATTGTGACGTGACTTGCTCATCTGAAAGCGTAGGTTGCAGTTCAGTTTAAAATTAAACTGTTTTATACTTTTTAAGCTGTTGCGTTGTAGTTGCATTACTTTTCAATGGCTCCATGAGGAAAAGGCCTTAAAATTTCTCTTAACCCATACCAGCCCAACTTATCATTATACCTTATTTAACTGCTTGGTACCAAAGAATGCGTAATGCATTAAAAAAAATTGGTGTAAGATATTTCAATATCGATTCTTGAACAGATTTTTTATTAAAAATCAAAAAATTAAAAAAATTTAAATTTTGATAACCTTCCGATTTTTCATAGAAAAATATAAATCTCAGTAACCAGATGTCTCAGATAGTAAAACAATATACCAAATTTTTTGTATTCAAATTATCTACCAAATTTTAAATTAATATAATGACGTCACTTCAATAGAATGAATGCTATGCCGCAAAAATTACAAAAAACCTAATCTATCTAAAATATTTCTTTTATTTGCAAGTTTTAATCACTAAGTTTTAATCACTTTGATCGGGAAAAAAGTGCAAGAGTGTTATTTTCTAATTCGCATTTGAAGCTTTTGTAATGAGACTTAAGAAAATTTTACTTGTTTAAGCTCCAAGGAATTTTTTGGTTTTTTCAAATGGAAATTTTTCTTTGATAGTAGAAAAGAAATTTCTCAGCAAAGTTTTAATTATTTCTTTCAAAGAAAAATTATTTCTTCCAAAGAAATATTTACATTTAGTAAACTTTCTTGGCTAAAACAAGTAAAATTTTCTTAAATATTGAGCAAATTTTATTTCATTTTCGTACGCTTTATTCAGAGTGAGTTTTCTATTATTTTTATTTTATTGTTTTTATTTAGTGTTACTCTTAAAAAACAATATATAAAATAATACAAAGACATTTTTACTTTTAAATCAAAAGTCTCAATTTTTTTAATCAAATGCAAATACTTTTGTTCCAAAAATAATTTCCATTAAAACTAAAAAAATTTCATATTTTAAAACAAACAATTATGTTTTTTGATTTAAAAACCGACCTTTTTTCTGAGTGTATGAGCCTTTTCTTAATATTTTGAGAGATAGACAATTTTAATTGTATTGGAAAAAGAAGTTTAAGTAAAAACTTATTTTGTTTACAACTTAAACATATTTTAACGAAACAATGTTTAACAAAACCTATATAACGCTTTCATTTTTATCTATAATGAGCAATCCAGTTGGTCAAAATTGAATTTAGATCACATCAAATTCTGATACAAAAAGTCTTCACCAAAATAGTGAATTACAAAAATTTACTACAGTATAAAATTTGCAATGCTTTTAAAATTAAAAAAAAAATTGTAAATGAAATCCCACCAAACAAAGCAACATCATCAACTTGATTTGAGCATTACTATGGAAAATACTTTGGCGGTTATAACTCGAAAAATAAATATTTTCAATTCTATGAATTAAAACAAACCTAATAACGTAGTTTTTACTTTGATTTTAAGATTTTTTGTATCATCCAAGCAAATAATAATAATTGTAAATAATAAAGTGTTAATTTCACTCATTTCGTTTTCTTTTTTATATGGAAACAACGCAAAAAATAATTGACTTTACACATTTTTCTCCATTCTTTGCTCAGAAAACCTTATTTTGTAAAAAACTGGTATGCACTTCGTTGTTTTTTTTAATTGTTCCTTAAAATGAGCGCTAAAACATAAAATTGGGATAAAATGTACAAGAGTTGTGATATTTTACTTTACAAAAAAATTTCATTTTCTTGTTGTATTAAAAGAAAATCGTAAAAATACCGATTTGAAAAAATTGCAATGAAATTTTGTTGAAATATTTCCTGCAGCAACACTTTATACAAATACTATATACAAATCTGACAACGGATTCGGAATCAGCGACCCAATTTTACCTAGTGTTTCTACCAGCGTCGAACTCGCATAAATAAACAAGAAATTAGCTGGCAACTCTATCCGCCACCTTGAATCTTAAAATTCTGACACCAGATTCGAAAGAAGTAGCCAATACTGTTTCTTCATGTTTAAAATTCTTAAAAAAATGTTTAGTTGGCAGCCCTATGCGCAGGAAAATTTTAGAATTTTGAAATTCTGACATCAGATGCAAAATCAGCGATCCATTTTTACCTAGTGTTCACTCCAGCCCCCAAATTCGCAAAAATAAACCAAAAATCCCCACTCATTTTTTAATTAATGAGCAACACTCTAGCATTCCAATGGAAATCGATATAAACTGAGAGCGAATTTATGCTCTTAGCATAAAGCCGGGATAAAATGTGAACAAAACCACTTTTTTATCTCCCGATTTATACACTTGGTATAAAATTTACCTAGAGATAGTTATCCCCGAATTAAATCATATTTATGCCCTTTTTAAAAAAAAGGGCCCTTAAAATTCTTAAAATCTGTCTTAAGGTGATAAAAATGTTAAATTCTTGAAAAATGTTAAAAATTGAAATTCTAAAATAACACGCTGTGCATTTTTATTTTTTATTTTTTATTTATATCTTCATTAGTAATACAGAAGCCTTATTGGCCAATTATTATATTACAAGTATATATCTATATTCGAGTGGTACCTTAACTAATCTACAATAACATATGTACCTATATACGACCTCTCTAATATCTATACGATCTAATAAAAACAGTTGGGCTTTGGGTATATCCCATGTCATCAGCAACAAAGTATCAAGACGAACAAAAAAATAAAAAGTTTATTAAACAAAAAAGGTCATTGGTAGTGTTAATAATAGTATTCAATATTTTTAATGTGCATTCAAAAGTGTTTCAGAAGTTTGCTTTTGTAGCTGTTTGAAGTGCCTGAAAAAGTTCGCATAGTAGTAGGGAGCTTATTCCAAATACGAGCTGTTCGAACAAGAAACGAGCGTTCAAATGTTGAGGATGATATCTTTGGTATAATTATTTGTGAATTCCTAGTGGAGCGACTGAATTTAAATTTCTGAAACAAGTAAGGAGGTATATTCGCTTTAACAAGTTTAAAAAAACATAATAAAATCCGAATACTTATAAAATTACTGAAAGAGCATTTCAAAAACTTATTATTGGGGGTTGGAATTAAATTTAAAGGTTTTTTTTTCGGTTTTTGAGCATTTATTTAGAAACAACGGTACAATGTATATTATTCAAAGTATTGTCCATCGTTAGCTATAACATTTTCCCATCTTTCTGGCAGCATATGGATTCCGCGCCGGAAGAACGATTCGTCTTTTGAGGCAATCCACGAATCGACCCATTTTTTGGTATCCTCGTAAGAAGTGAAGCGCTGCTCAGCCAAGCCATGCGTCATCGATCTGAATAGGTGGTAGTCGGAAGGGGCTATGTCTGGGCTATAAGGCGGGTGGGGTAGCACATCCCAATTCAGCGCCTCCAACGTTTCCTTGACGGTTCTTGCAACATGTGGCCGTGCGTTGTCATGTTGAAAAACCACTTTGTCGTGTCTTTTGGCATATTCCGGCCGTTTAACCTTTAATACTCGGCTCAATTGCATCAATTGTTGTTGGTAGCGTTCCCCAGTGATGGTTTCGTTAGGTTTTAGCAGCTCATAGTACACGACACCCTTCTGATCCCACCAAATACACAGCATAAGCTTGGCCCTCGATGTTGATGCATGGCCGGGTGGTCCCCACGATTTTTTTCGCTTAGGATTATCGTAATGGATCCACTTTTCATCGCCAGTGACAATACGATGCAAAAAACTCTTCCTTTTATGCCGTTGAAGCAGTTGTTCGCACATGCAAAATCGCCGTTCAACGTCTCTCGGCTTCAACTGGTACGGCACCCAATTTCCTTGCTTTTGAATCATTCCCATGGCCTTCAAGCGTTTGCCGACCGTTGATAAGTCGACTCCCAATGATTCTGACAATTCTTGAAGGGTTTGACACGGGTCTTCATCGAGCAAAGCCTCCAATTCCTCATCTTCAAACTTTTTCGGCTGGCCCGGACGCTCTTTGTCTTCCGTATCAAAATCACCACTTTTAAACCGACGGAACCAGTACTCACAAGTAGAAATCGATGGAGCATAGTCCCCGTAAGCCTCAGTAAGCGTGCGTTGTGCTTCAACCGCTTTTTTCTTCAAATGGAAGCACAAAAGTAAACCTTCCCGCAAATTGCGTTTTGTTGGAACGAAAGTCGACATGTTCACAGAGAAAAAAATATATGTTGTTTACACTTCAGTGGAATGACACATACTGAAAAATGAAGCTTAGACAATGTGCTTTGAAATGAATATAGTCACAGGTGTGATCGATGCGATCTATTGATAGTTACACCATCTCTTAGAAAACCTTTAAAACTAATTCCAACCCCCAATAGTATAATCAGATATGTGATCCCGTCTGCGAACTCCATAGACAAAACGTACATATTATTTACAATTACTGCGATTTTTTTTAAATTATAAACAAAAGTACCAGAAAACACTTCAACACAATATGTTATACTTGACATAAGTAAGGCATGACCAATTTTATATTTAACATTTAACGGTAGATACATGTTTGTGCTATAAAGTTTTCTTAAAGTAAACCCAATTTTGGCTCTTAAAGCATCAATAGTTTGTCAAAATTTAACTTGGAATCGATTATAACACCAAGACACCTAAAGTTTTCAACAAATTGTATCTGCTCATTAAGTAGTCGAATGTCCAATTGGTCCAAAACCATCCTAGTAGGATTAAATTGAATACACTTTGTTTTTTTCGAATTTATGGCTAAGCAATTTTCAGACGTCCACGAAGAAACATGAGATAGGTTAAAGTTTACTACAGACTCAAGAACATCTGAAAACTGAACTTCACCTGAAAACAATAATTGTATATCATCGGCAAAAATAAATGGTTTACACGTATTCAGATCGAGAATGTTAACAATATCATTTATATACAACATGAAAAGAAGTGGTCCAAGTACAGATCCTTGCGGGACACCAGCGACAATATTAAGCAGATTAGATTTACGACCATTGAACAAAACAAACTGTTTACGATCACTCAAATATACAAGCAGCATTTGCAAAATTGAATTTAAGTTAAAGTTTTCGGATCAGTTTTGAATGATTTACGGTGTCAAATGCCTTGGTTAAATCAAGAAAATATATATTTCGTGAATGTTTATATTTTCTCTTATATCGTCAGTTAGGCCAAGGAGCAATGTAGAGGTACAGTAACCATTCCGAAAACCAGATTGGCAGTTATGAATAAGAGAAAGACGATCAGCATACGCCATTATTTGGTTTTTAATAATATTTTCTACGACTTTAGAGAGTGCTGGCAATATACATATCAGTCTCAAGTTCTCCATTGAGTTCGACGAGTTAATTTTCGGGATAGGTACGACTCTAGCCACTTTCCATGATTGAGGAAACTTAGAGGTCATGAGAATATTATTTATAAAATAAAGCAAATGACTCTGAATGTGAGGCAGTATTATTTTAATAAATTTAATCGGAATTCCATCATCTCCAATAGCATTCGACTTTACATTTAGTATAGCTTCAATAAGATCGTCTGCTGAAATATTTTTAAAGAAAAAACAATCATCAGCATCCTCGTGAGCCTCGAAATCATACTGGTTAATGATGTCTGTATTTTGATTGTTCACAAAATATTGATTCATACAGTTAACGTCAAATTGTTCACTTGAAATAGCAGAATTTAAACAACCAGCATTTCGCAATATGTTCCATATTTGTTTCGAATTTTGACCTTCAAATTTTCGGGACCCTAACTGCTTCTTTACTTTACGAATAACGGACTTCGCACGATTACGATGTTTACAAAAAATTTTCCTATTACTTTCTGATCTATCCTGTAGAAATGCTTTAAAAGCAAGATCACGCAAAGATTTCGCATAAACTACCTCTCTGCAATTTAATTCACTACCATTCTTATACTTTAATTTATATCTAGTGATAGGGACTAAAGAAAAAGCGTCAGTTAGAACACAATTCAAAAAATCTAACTGGACATCGACATCACTAGTGGAGTACATTTCATTATAATCAATCCCACACATAAATGAATTTAAATTCTCGAAGTTGATATCATTATAGTTATGATATTCAATAAACTCATCATCACGAACCATAGGGAAGTCAAGGGAAACAAATATTAAAGCATGATGAGAAATTGACGGTGAAAGCATTTGCCCTGAATGTTTCACTAAGCTCAGATCACTTATCAAGATGAAGTCAATAAGTGATGTGGAGTTATGGTGAACATCGTAGTGAGTTGGTAGCGAGTTGTGAACACATGAAAAATTACATCGTAAACCCAAAGAACGCAGACTGATTGATTTCGATATATCGAAAAGGTTATGATTGAAATCGCCAACCACAATTATATTCGAGTATCTTACAAACAAGTCTCCTAACACATGTTCAAAGGACGACATATCACCACTAGGTAAGTAAACAACACCAATAAGAATTTTTTGCAAATTGTGACATATTTCCACAAACAGGGACTCACAGACACCATATTAAGTAGAACGAAAAGCAACTCTATATTTCATTTTTTTTGCACTAAAAAGACCTACACCACCACCTCTTACATTTGGACGGTCGTTCCTGCATAAGGAATAGCCAGGAATATCGACTGCTTTATTGGAAATATATGGCTTCAGCCAGGTTTCAGAGACACCAAATACATCCAAAAACCCACCACTTAGAATACATTTAATTTCATCTAGCTTAGATGAGGGAAAAGAAGGTTTGAGACTTTGACAATTGACGTGACCAACATTAAGATTATGACTGTATTCATGAAGTTTGGTATATAGTTCAGAGTTGTCAGTGATAATGGGACCCAAATTTACATTAGGTAATACCATGGTCATACAGTAGATAGAGAAGTCGCAGTAAGAAGGTACAATACATTATAATAAAAACTAAAATTAAAAAAGAAAAACTAAAAAAAATTTACTATAATATAATAATATTCCTAAATTATTGCTTATATTACATTTCATTTAATAATTCAAAAATATAAATTCATTAAAAAGTCGATCAAAAACAGCGATAAAAAGACCACAGTGGAGTTAACATTATGTAGTTATAGAAACTAACTATAATGTGAATATATGCGTGTGAAATACACATCTATAAGGTTTCAAGACAGGAAAAAAATATATATGTGATTCCGTTGAAACAGTGACCATCGAATCCATAACATGCAGAGAGTATTAAATCCATGAGTTTGTTGGAAAAAAAGTTAAGTACGAAAAAATGTTTGATAGAATTCAATAAAAAACCGCATAATATGCTTTCGGCGGTCACGCTGTCGAAAACAGATAGCAAATTCAAAATAATCAAAAATAAATATATAGATAACATTAATAGTGCAATTTAAAAAAAAAAGCATCAAAAAAATATCATATACGTTCCAAACACACTATTCAGTTGGGGAATTTTCTGCATCAGACAAAAGAATTATTTACTGCGCACTAAGAACCGGGATAACAGGATCAGAAGATTCCAGTATAGTTGAACATTGTTGGATATTATAAATTACCTCACTGCCATTTAGCATAGTAATTTTAGATTTTGGAGCATCAGCGTTTAGAAGTTTAAATTTTTTAATCTTTTTTACCCTTAGAAGTTTTCTGCAAACAAAGTTAAGCTTGCTTGCAGCTGGCGTGTGGTGATCGTTGTGGTAAACCCTTGATTGAAGTTCTCCACCCATAATGTCGCATAGTTGTAAATTTCTTGATTTGAAGTATTGTTTCATAATGTCATCTCGCAGCCTGACATTATTAAATTTCACCAGAACTGCTTTTTGGTTTTGGATGTAGCAGCATAGTTGAATGTCGTTAGCATTGGTAGGCAAATTGAACACACTGGGCAAGGTCATAGATATTTGGTAGATATTTGTCATTCCCGAAGGCAGGCCACTGATGACAATATCAGCACGGTTAAGTCGACGCTGCAGTATGTTGTTTTCGTTCTCCAATTCCTGGATTTTATTGTTGGCAGCAGAATCAACTAATTTTATTAATTTGTTGCAATTTGCAACATCAGATTTAAGGTCCTTCAAGGTGGAAGACCACTCCAACTTGACTTCGTCTATCATTGCAGTGAAATATTTTTTAATATCCAGCAGTCCTTCTTGAAGTTCCGCTCGAAGAGAAGAAATGTTATCTCGAGAGGAGGGATTTTCTTTGCACTCCTTACAGGTGAAAATTAAAGACTGATTCTTGAGTAACAAAATATGTTGTTCATTAGTAACATCGACGCAAGCAATGTGAAACCAATTCCCACAAACACCACATCCAATGCTGAACTGTTGCTTTCCAACATTTTTGGAGCAAGCAATACAGTTGATAATTTTTGCAGGTGGCATATTAAGGTTATAGTTTAACGACCGTTCAAGGTTATGCCGAAGCAACCAAAGAAGAATGCAATAACAGCAGGCAGCATGATATTAAAAAACACAGTGCAGGTCAGCAACAACAACAGCAGGCAGCAAGTGAAGAAGAACTCAGCACAGGGCAGCAACAATAAAGGCAGCAAATTTTTTTCGATGAGAATTATATGATATATTTGTGTAAATTAGAAACTGTAACGGATTTTTCTTAGTATGTTATGGGAACGTAGTGTAACGGCGCACATGAACTTTTACTTCCATGCGTGGATTTGTCACGCTTCGTTACTCAGTGGTGGCAACTTTGGTCGTAGTCGATGATTCCGGCAAAATAAAAATGGCTCAACGGTATTGAATCGGTAACAACCAATGAGAATAGAGATCGGAGCGTTGGTTGAACACGAAATGGCTGACCTGGCACCCAAGGCGCCATCTATACTACATATTTTCGGGATTCAAGTGTGTGATCCCTAAATAGCAGTAGAAAAGTTGCACGGAATTGCTTTTTCACGTGTGCATACGCCTTAACCTACGATCAGGTGGCAACGTTAATGACCAGTCAAAAATAAGTAGTAAAAAAAATTGCATCTCTGGAAACAATGTTGCGTAAGCAGAAGAAAAGAAAAAAAGAGACTAATGTGGTAAGATTGTAGTGGCCGCGTGCGAAAATCTTTTAAAAATAAAAAAAAAAGCAACTTCAAGAGCTAACAAAGTCTCTTGTTGCCAAAGATTAGGCTGCGACTAAGGCTAAAGCACTCCTTAAACTTGCACCAGGTACGGTGACACCAACGGTAAGCTGGACAAAAAAACAAAAAAATTGCACCAGTCTGCAAGCAGCGTGCAACATAAATGTGCATCGTGTTGTAGTCACACCATCCAGCTGCAACCCCCGGATTTGGTGGACATAGTAGTAGTGCTTGGTTGAGTGCCTGACGGGCATAACCTTATTTCGATGCTAAAAAGCTAAAAACCAGCTACACCACCTCAAACGGCACCAGCTACAATAACCTTAGTTCGATGCTAAAAAGCTAAAAACCAGCTACACCACCTCAAACGGCACCAGCTACAATAACCATATCTTCGGTTTTCACACTAGAATGCTTGGGTGAGTACATGCATGTGGCTATATTATATTAAATTAAAAAGCAATTGTATCGCAGCGCTCAAATAGAGCCACTACGACAACAACTGCCCAACAACCTGTTGATAATGGAACTCATGACCGAACAGTAGCCATAACACACCACTGTACAGCAATAAAGCACCCACAACTGGCGCCCCACAACTCATGACGTCCAACAGCTCAAAGCAGCGTAACAGCCTTAACACTGCAGCCTAAAACAGCCAGGATACCAGGTTTCCTTTTACTATTTTTTTCTGTGCCAACCGTGGGCATTGTCAATAAAACAAAAATTCCCACAATTCGTCCTAAAAGTTCACCTGTCACTTCGGTGAGCGCGTACTAGGAATTTAATAAAAAGAACTTGTTTTTGTATTTTATCACTATGCCTCAGGGCTCATCTAACCTTTAAGGTCCAATCTAAAATTAAAATTAAAAATAATTAATTGTACTAATTAACCCTTAAACATATATAACTTATTACTCACTTAGCTTAACCATAGTACAATTGGGTAAGATAGATGCATTTCGGAGAAACAGACGGCTTAAACGGTCAAAACAAAGCTGACAGCGTATAGAAAATCTGAAACCGAGGAGAAAGCAACAATTGGCCGCATTCAGCGGAGCCAACTGTTGTGAACTGTTACGGTAGCGATAACGTAGAAAGTTTGAACAGTATTTAATTTGATTCATATAATTATTTAATTATGTAAACAGTTTAGTTGCAAAGGTTTCTTTGCAGCGTTATTTCAGTGGCTTTTAACAAAACAGCCTGTTACAAAATCTTGACTCCGTTGAATGCGGCATTTGATTGTCTTTTGTTCTCACTCGCAAAACAGCGGCTTTAAGCGGCAAAAGAATAAATAAAACTGAAACGCGGTAAAATAATAATTACTAATAATAGCTACTTATTAGTTTATATATATAAATAGTTATATATAAGCACATACACCGTCGGTATGGTGTCAAATTTTAATTTCCAGCCAGCGTGTAACAAAACTTTTACCAAAAACGCGTTAAAATTAAGTTTATTTTATTGTTTTAAACTGCAAAATCGATTTATTATAGTTAAGAACTCAGTTTATTAAAAAAGAAATGACCGACGACTTAAAATTCCGTTCTACTCGAACATAGAGTTGTTTTTTGTTACCTTAAATTTTTTTCTCATTTTTTGTTAAGATTCATTCATTTTGTTTTTATGAAAAAAAATATTTTTTCGATATTTCTTTCATTTGCGCTGAAATTACTAAACTTGTCTGGCAAAATTGGCAAATTATGTTAAAAAGTAAACTTTGTTAGCTTTAAATTAATATTTTTTTTAAACAAATCAATCACTTACAACTCCAGACATTTGAAATATACATATATTTAACTATATACCTAAATCCTGATCATAATTTCAAAAATATATATATCGAAATCCTATGCATAGAAAAAAATTTGCCATTTTCGAGTTCAGCAGACAAAAATCTACCTAGAAAAGTGTGGTGGCATATTGACAACAGACATTTTTTGCCATTTGGGAGCATAGTATTAATATTTATTAATGTAATTTTTTAATTTTTGGTGTTCATTTCAAGTGAAAATTGCTATTTCTTATCTTAAAAAAAAATTCAAAATCTTAACGTTGGAGAAGGGTATTTTATATGTAGAAAGTTTGAACAAATTTTGAAATGAATAACTAACGTAGTTTTTAATTAGCAGTGAACACGATCTCTTAAAAACTGGTTTTTAGAAAAAAGCGTTGAAAATGTTTGTTGTCAGAGTTACAGTGTGAAAACAGATTAGTCTAATTAGTCAATTACTTCGATAGTTTTGCTCTGATTGACTTTAAATTTTATGACTATATTCTGCAGATGTTTGTCTAGAAAATTTAAAAAATACAAAAAAATTAAAAAAAAATATTTTTTTGAAAAGTGCAAACCCTTACCCCTTCATTAAGGTAAGCTTCTCATGAAACTCAACGAAAAAACTTAACTTTATTTTTAAATATTTTGATAACATATCATCACCTGCATGCCGAAAATATGAATGTGCTTTTCTATAGTTTTTGTGAAAACGAGTTTAAAAGTTTGAATACTTCTGAAAATTGGGAATTCAAATTTTTTTTAAATCATCATTTACCGAATGATAAGTATATATTGACTTTACAATAGTTTAAAATGTGGCTGGCCTAGCTCTCTACAAAGGAATTTTAAAACGCATTCATTGCTTTGGCATACAGAAAACTTCCAATTTATAAAGAATTCATGCTTTAAGTAATCGAGTAATATATGAATGTGTACGATCTGTTAGTTCCTGATACTTTGGTGTTGTATCCTGATACAGATATGTGGGCACTAGGTCCCTCGATTTATGATTTAAATATGGTTGACCTACCTCACTCTTAATGGATTTAAGAACACATTCATTGTTTTGGCATGTAGAAAAATTCCAATTTATAAAACATTCATGCTTAAAAGAATCGAGTAATGTGTTATTTATGTAAGGTATGTTGTTTTTAATACTTTGGTTTGCAGATATGTGGGCATTAGGTTCTTTAATTTATGATTTCAATTAAGGTTGGCCTACTTCACTCCTAAAGCATTTTATAACACATTCATTGTTTTGGCATGCACATAAATTCAAATTTTTAAAACATTCATACTTCAAGGAATTGAGCTATGTATGAATGGGAAGGATCTGTTTTTCCTGATAATTTGGGTTGCTGATATGTGGGTATTTGGTTGGTAAACCTAATTTCTAAAGTATTTTGGAACACATTCATTGTTTTGACATGCAGAAAAATTTCAATTTTTTTTTTATATGTTGTGCAAGAACAATGATCCCATTTGCCCATTCATTTTTTGGCATGATAAAAAAAATAAAAAAACACATTCATTGATTTAGAACTGTAGTATTGCGGCAAATCTGATCCACATTCCTATCCGAAATCGAATTTTCTTCACATTCATGGTTTTGGCATACAGGGGGCGATATGATATTAGAATATGTTCCCAAAATGGTTTGGCCTATAACGATTGCATCAAAATGTTATTGCGTACGAAAGAAACCCATATTTTTATAAATGAATTCGAAGAATTCGTTAACCAAATCATAAAATGCGTTTTCTGAAAAAGCATATTTTTTAAACTGGTCTTCACGATATCTGAGGAACTACTCTATGGATTGACTTAGATTTTTAATTTTAAAATAGATGAAATTTATTGGATCTTAACCAGTATAATATTGGCCGGTTTTTTAAAGCACTTTAAAAAGCAAAAAATGTGAAGAAATGGTATCTTGCAATTTTGTAATTGCAATAAAATCAATTTATTAATATTATAGGTTCAAGCTCTAATAAATATTATTTTATTATTATTATTATTTATTTGAACATAAATTAGTACAGTAAGATACAAAAAGATCTTTAATTAGTACAACGCATAAGAATATATAATCAACTAATGAAATTAAAGGTAGCACTTAAAGACAGTAATTTTATAGGTAAAAATAAAATAGAAATAAACACAAAAATAAAAAATCATAATCAACAGATGGCAAATAAACATCTTAAAGTTAGATAACTAATTATTTATTTATTGATTCTATATACATATAACATATGATTATTTATAATTAAAATCAAATTGATTAAAACATCAAAATTTTAAGGCTTTTATTAAACTGTTTTAGATGTTCGAAAAATATAACATAATAGATTGTTTGAATTTGTTCGTACTGACGATAGATTTAATATTAAGTGGTAGTGAATTCCATAGTTTAATGGCGTTGATGAAAAAAAGACGTTTAGATAGTAAACAACTGAATTTCGGTTTTATAAGATTACATGTTCGATTTGAGGCACAGAAGCGAAATTTTTGATAAAGGTATGAAGGAGTCCTGTAAATAATGAGCTTGTGTAGAAAGATACAGTTTCTCACGTTCAAATAGCTAATTATGCTACACCCCAAAATATTCTTACTGATCGCAGAGATATGTTCAAAACGACTCAGTCCGTAAACATATCTAGTCGCATCATTAAAGGCTACAAGTATTTTATGCGCTGAATGTGAATCTAGACTACTGTATACTAGTTCAGAGAATGTGATATATGGCACAATTAATTGAATAACAAGTCTCTTTTTGGTTTCAATTGGTGTAAACTTAATGTTTCTGCGGATGAATTCTTAAATGAAGATGCGTTCATTTATTAAACTCTCTTATCACGTTGCGAGTTGCCATACATTTAGAGTTTAAACGTGTCCGAAATGCAGTCACTGATCGAGCCATTCATTTTGGAAAAATATTCGGCAAGTTGGAATATCCAAAGAAAGCCTGCCTGTTCCAGATAACATAAACCTGGAGGAACTTAATAATAAGTTTATTCAACCAACAGAACCCCGCATGATTACAGATAATGTGTTCAACTCAACTATTAGTTTACAGCAGCATAACGGTTTTGCCCTCTCAGGGACTGACTATATTAGTGTTGGTGAAGCAATATTTAAAATTAAATCAAACGCGATTGGAGCAGATAACATTAATCCTGCGTTTATTAAAACTCTTCTCCCAGTTATTCTTTCCCATATAACTCACATCTTTAATACTGCACTACTGAAAGTCTGCGAAGACATAATATCGGGCTTAGACAATGAAAATATGCCCTAATGGTTTTTCTTGACTTTTCAAAAGCATTTCAAAGACAGTATAAATCACAGCATCTTGATACAAAAACTTGGTATGCAATTTTCATTCCAATTTTCGCTTTGTAAACTCATCAAATCTTACCTTGATGATCGTTCACAATATGTTAACCTGCACAACAAATGCTCGTCCAGACTTAAAGTGTTGTCTGGTGTCCCGCAGGGCTCGGTATTAGGCCCTCTGTTATTTACAACATTTATAAACGACATTATCGGCTGTTTCTCTACCTGTCAGCACCATATATACGCCGATGATATACAAATTTATAAGCTTTTCTCTAAACCGGACTTAAATATCGCTGCAAACGAAGTCAACGCCGAATTGAACAAAGTCTTCCAATGGTCAGTAAATAATGAACTTAGCCTTAATCCTATAAAAACCAAAGCAATGCTAATTGACAGACGCAAAAAAAACGATAAACCCTCACTTTTTCTTAATAATTCTCCAATTGAATATGTAGAGTGCTTTAAAAATCTCGGATTATATATGAGCAGTAACTTTATATGGAACATTCATATCAACCGAATTGTCTCTAAGATATATGGTGCCTTGCGTGGACTTAATCCAACCTCTAATTTTTTATCAAATGAAGTAAAGCTTAAACTTGTCTGATCGTTTATTTTACCCATCATAACCTATAGCTGTGAAGTCTTTTCCAACCTGGATCAAGAGTCTTACAGAAAACTTAATGTAGCCTACAATAGTTGCGCCCGATTTATATTTAGAATAAATAGACATACCCACATTTCCGCCTTCTCTAATCAAATAGCTGGCGTTTCCTTAAAAAACTTACTACACTACCGTACAATAGTATCTTTACACAAAATAATACAAACAAAGAAACCGGATTATTCCTTTTGATATTTTAAGATTCGCAAGGACTCAGCGAACAATGCAACTGATTTTGCCACGAAATAAACATCTCACTACCTCACGACATTTCTTTGTGTACGCGATTAATCTTTGGAATGCGCTCCCAACCGTTATAAAACACTCATCAAGCACAAACGCTTTTAAACGCAATCTATTTCAATATCTTATTGAAACTTAATAAAATATTCTTCCTTTCGTTTTCTCTTCTCACTTCGATTTCTGTGCTATTCACTCTATCTTACTTCTTCCTTAACTCTAGTTTATATTAAAATTTATTTTATAGTTTTTATATTTGCGGCCTGGTGCCAATTTCTTTTTTGTTTTTTATTAAATAACGTTCAATATATTGTTTTTTTTTTACATTTTATCTGGTATATTATATAATCACTATTAAGTTATGTTTGTACATCTTTAAAAGATTCACTTATTTGTACAATGAGTTATGTTAAATAAATAAATAAAATAAATAAATAAATAAACCTAGCAGATAACCGAAGGCATCGCAACGTGTAATAGATTTTTCCAACTATACTATTGATGTGATCAGAACATGACAGTTTTGATTTAATAAAAAACCCTAGATTTTTTACTTTATTCAACAATTCCAAACTTTTATTATTTAATAGTATAGGAGGGATTTCAAGGTTGCTAAGTTTATCCTTGGAGATAGGCAGAACATACGACTTCTTTGCAATAAGGCAGAGATCATTGTCAGACGCCCACTTACTAATTGCTTTGAGATCGTCATTCAACCTGCAACACAAGTTATCAAGTAGTCCGACACGGTTTGAACAATACAACTGAATGTCGTCGGCATAAGCATGCATCAACACATCACTGCAAATGTCATTTGTAAAGACACTAAATAGCAAGGGCCCAAGAATTGAACCCTGTGGCACACCAGTTACAATATCCTTAAGGTCTGAAAATTTATTTTTAATCTTAACTCTCTGCCTTCTACCTTCAAGATAGTTGACTATTAATTTTACAGCAGCATTATTGAAGCCAAAAAGTAGCCTAAGCTTCTGGATAAGAATAGAGTGATTAACGCAATCAAAGGCTTTGGAAAAATCCAATAAGCAGAGAAGTGTTATATGTCCTGCATCAAACGATGTTCGGATATCATCAACAACTTTTATCATGGCAGTCGCACAGCTATGCCCAGCTCTGAAACCAGATTGGTATGGAGATAGAAGGCTATGAGTTTTTAGATGATTACTAATTTGTTTGGCTATGAGGGACTCACATATTTTAGAAAATGTAGACAGAATGCTAATATGCGAGCAATTGGAATGACAGTAGCAATTTTCCACGATTCAGGAAAACATGAAGTTGTAAAACAATGATTAATTATATGAGTCAACGGTTTAATTATATAGGGTAAAATTAACTTTAAAAACGCAAAGAAATACCATCGTCTCCAACAGCATTTGATTTTATGCTCATAACAGATTTAGTGACGTCATTTATGTCAACATTAGAAAATGAGAATTGATCAAGTTCATGAAACTGACGCTCATTACATTGAAATGTGTTATTTCCTAATGATGTATTGGTAAGAAAATAGTCATTTAAACATTTGGATCAATATCACACTGATTATTATCTTTGCTACGTACACCAAGTTTACGTATATATAATAAAATTTATAAAATAATTTTTTTTTATATCAGATAATATGGACGCGCCTTGCAATGGAGACCGTTAGGGTACCTTTTTTGTCAATTCGACATTTGACGGCGTATTGACACGTCACATTACACTTTTATGCGCCAAAGAAAATTTTTTCCGTACCATTAGAAATCAATAAATAACTGCCAAAAAACTCAAGGTGCTCATTTACTTCCTTGACACGTCACATTACACTTTTATGCGCCAAAGAAAATTTTTTCCGTACCATTAGAAATCAATAAATAACTGCCAAAAAACTCAAGGTGTTCATTTACTTCCTTCTATGAAAAATAAAATCAAGAACATCACCCTTTAGTTCGTTTTTTAACCTCTAGATGACAATCTGCCCTTATGCCTTAAATCTTAAAAATTATAACGAATAGATGTAAATACTACAGTAACAATCGTGATTCTTTCTGTGAGAATGGACTAAGAACACTTTTAAAATAAAGAGCCACTTGCAACAGTTTCATTTGCGTAACTTTAAAAATGTACAACAGTTCACGTATTTAAAAAAAACCTTGCATCAAGCGCGTCGGAAGCGAATTTCATCTGGGGGGGCAGTACAAATGGTGGTGCAAAAAAAGTTCACCAAAATTTCTTTACATGAAACATGAAGAAGAGATAAAGAAGAGGAAAATATATAATACAAAAATATTATCGTTGTAAAAAAACTGATATTTCGAATAACTTTTCCTTTGAAACTGTTTATCTAGCTAAAAAAGTGGGGGGCAACTGCCCCCCTTTCCCCCGCTTCCGACGCCAATGCCTCGCATAATCCTAAATCATTTATTTTTACTTAAGCTCTGATTACGCAAAAATAGTATAAAAAATAAACAAAAATATGCCCCACAAATAACGATGCGCTAAACTCTTCTTATATTTTCCAGCCTACAATAATATATATATTTTTATTGTGTTTAGATTTTTCGATTTTGCCTCGTAATCCTATTTTGGGAAAATAACTAATCAACGTTAATTGTATTGATCAAATAACACTAAACAATCATATTAGTTTTACAGCTCAGCCCAGCCTAAGGCTCAATTTGACCTTAATGGCCAAATGGGGCTCATCTGCAATAAATTTGTTCGCTATACAAAACTTATCGTATTCTATCGCATCTCATCAGCATTATTTTATATTGTATAGCCATAAGAATTTTCATTTTCATTCGCTTTTCATTTTTCACACACTCGCCAGCACGCGGGAACTCACTCACACCCTTAGTACCACTACCACTACCACACACACACACATACACACACACACACACACACACACCCGCATGCACACCCACAAAACCATTTAAATGTAAATATGAAGTATATCAAATAAATACTCTCATCTACATGCAGATTTTTCAGGCATCTTAAGTTTTGGATTAAAATGGGGGAAAAAACCCATGAACAAGAAAGAACAGTGAGAATAACCACATCAAAAAATAAAATAAAAAGGGATGAAAGCCAAAAAAAAAGAAAAAAACTGAAAAAACTAAATGAAATGCAGGATAAATGAAGGAAAGCATAAAAGAAAATAAAATAAGATAAAATGAAAATATCTGTGTGAAATCTTAGTCATTCACAATTCATACACGAGAAAGAGAGTGTTGAATATTATTTCTTTGGCTTGTATGTAAAGTTAAGATAGGCACGTTCCTTATATTTTGACCAAGTTATCGCTTACAGTAACCACAAGCATACAGAAGCAGCCAGGCAGCATACGACTCGCACACACACGCACACACACGCACACACGCACACATGCTCATGTTTGTGTTCTTGTGAGTAACCGCATTCTGACGTTGAACTGTGTAAAATAAAAAGCTGTTGTGGGAACAAAAGAAACCATCTACTTAGTTTAGCTTGAGTGTGATGGTTGCTTTCCATTGGGTTGTGTTGGGTGACTAGTAGTAGTTGTTGTTGTTATTGAGTGTGTTTGTATTGATGTTTTCAGTTTCGTTTATATTTTCTTTTAAATATTTTTTACGCTACTTTTTTAACTTTTTCTATCCTTCCTTTAGCGCCGTCCAATGTCAAAAATAAACACTTGTGAAAACCACTCACGTAACACAATATCCTTGTGATATCCGCCTTTGCTTTGATTCTTCCTTGGCTTAATTTTCAACTCAATGGTTTTGTTTGGTCTAATTCAAGTGTTGATGTGTTGTGCATACATACGTATGTATGTATGAATGGGAAATTGTGTGTTAGTTTGTTTATGTTATGTGTGTGTGTGCATGTGAGCATTATTGTATAGCTCTGCTCTTATCAGCGTACATGTGTTTGTGTGTGTACGTGTGCCCTTAGTTATGCATCCTGTCTGTTTGTCAAAAGATGAATTGCTTTCGAGTGCATGTTTTGAATTTTCACATTAGTTCTGCGTTCACATTATTTTCATTCGTTGATGGATCGCCCTGATTCATGGTAATGAGTTGCAGTTCAAATGTAATGCATTTCTATTGAGGTCTTACAGTGTATTTTTGCTGCATTATAATATTTATTATGTTGCAGTAAATAATGTTTTATTTTGAAAATGCATTTGCACAACACCGTTCGAGTCCTTCAGCATGCAAGAACCTTTTTAGATGAACTTTTTTGTCATTACTTATATTTGAAGATGATAAATGATAATGAAGGATATTGTCGACGTCATCTTTTGAGTTGTTTTAATATCTCTTTTATATAGTCTTACTTTGATCCAAGCCGAATTGTTAAGCACACCAAGCATTCTTTGGTTTTAAGTAGATTATATTTTTAAGAAAATTTTTAAGTGACTTATATGATATTAATGATTAAAACAAACTATCTTCTGCTTACAACATTTTTAGAAAACGATATACCAAGAAGTAGCGAGATTGTAGCTGTTTAATGTTTAGTTTTTCGCAATCAAATGTAATTTTTTTTATAATATTGCAAAAATAGCAATTCAGTTAGTCCCCATTTTGTGAGAAAATTATACAAATACCAAGAAGGTAAAAAAAACCTGTTCCATGTTGGTTTCAGATACATCGCCTGAATAACAAATAACTCGCTACTTATACATAGTTTTTATGAAGTTTTTATGTTATCGTTTTTATTTTAGTGATTTTCAATGGTAATAGTTACCACGAAAAAATTAATTTATAACTCTAAATTATAAAATGATGGTTTAAATGTGTCACGTAACATATAATAAAAAAGCGAATTGGTAGAGTTAGAAAAAATCTCTCAAAAATAGAGAAAAACACAAAAAAAAATCGGTAAGCTTTTCGAACTAAAATTGTGTAAGCTTACAAAAAAAAAACAGAACCGTCTGTCAAAATTTAAAAAATTCACATTCATATATATCACAATATTAAAATTCTCAAGATAGCATTTACATTAAGTTTTGTAAGGGGGTTTTAGTCAAAGGCTGAGGTATGCTCAGCGGCTCCAGGGTCAAGCAAAAGACCCTCAAACTTTTGTCCAAAATATATAAGAAGACTTGTTGATTTTTAATGCTCGGATTATATTTTTCTGCTATATTGTTAAAGTTGAAATTTTTAGCAGTGTATATAATATTCAAGTAGGTATGTATATTTTTCTCTTAAGAAACATAAAAACTTTTTCTCTTTTTTTTTTTTTTTTTTTTTTTTTAGACTGAACCAACGCTCAGGGGATGCCCCCTATAAATGCGTAAGCATTGTGTTGATTCGGAAGATGGGTGATAGTTAGTTGGAGGGTGGATAGATGGAGTAGTGTCGGTGAAGATTTGTTTTGAATTTGCACAGCTCAAAACTGCCGGGAAACACGCTCGCAGGGAGACTATTCCACAACTTAACCGTGCGACCAAAGAACGAATTATCACGGTAATGCGAGGTTCTATTAGGCATCGATGCAATGGTAAAGGGGTGGGCTTGGACAGCTGCACGAGTGGACCTGGGAAACACACGAGCTGGTGGCGTCAGGCCATGTATCTCCCTTGAACACTTCCCATGGTAATACCTATAAAGAAGGCTTAGGCAACCTACATTACGTCGATGCTCAAGAGAGTTGAGAGAGGATGAAATACTTTCATCTCCTATCAAATATATCGCACGACGTTGAATTCGGTCCAGAAGCTCCAAATAAGATCTTGAAGCCCCTGCCCAAATGTGCGAATTGTACTCCATTTTTGGCCTAATATATGAGGTGTAGATCATGCGAAGATCAGCTGAAGTGAAATATTTTTTGCACCGTTTTAGAAAACCTAGGCACTTGCCCGCTTCTTTCGACACATCGAAAATATGATCATTCCAACGAAGATCACATTGGATCGATATGCCCAGAACGTCAAGAGCGGCTGATTCCACAAGATCCACACCATTCATATTGAGGGGAGCTAAGGGGCAATCCATCCGCTTGTGGGTTAACAGACAACACTGGGTCTTGCTTGCATTGAACTCTACTCTATTAGCAAGACCCCACTCGGAGATTTTTTGTAGATCATTAAGGAGTGTGTCATTCATAGTTTGCCTTTTTCTCTCAATCTCCATAGAGCTTGGGCGTTTTTTGAATGAATATGAATGACAAATGCTGCTGTCGTCCGCAAACGAATGAATTGGGTTATGCGTCAACGACAGAAGGTCGTTGATAAAAACCAGAAACAAGGTTGGCGATAGAACTGAACCCTGCGGTACTCCTGCGTTGATGGAGTGCTTCTCGGACGAAATACCGTCAACTACGACTCGAATCGTTCTGTCCTTGAGAAAACACGTGATCCATCGAGCAAAATTACTACCAAAACCATATGCAGTAAGTTTTGACACGAGCGCTTTATGCCACACTCGGTCGAACGCTTTTGAAATATCCAGAGCAACAACCCTGCTCTCGCCGAAAAAGTGAACGCATTTATTCCATTCTTCGGTTAAGAACGCCATAAGATCACCAGTAGAGTGAGCCCTACGGAAACCATATTGACGGTCACTGAGCAGTTGGTTGTGCTCCAGATAGTTCATTACGTTGAAGTTTATTACGCTCTCCATAACTTTGGAGAGCGTAGAGCATATCGAAATGGGTCGGTAGTTTGCAGGGTTCGTGGCATCACCCTTTTTAGGTACCGGCTGGACATTTGCCACCTTCCAACAAGATGGAAATATTCCTGTTCTGTAGGAGATGTTGAAAAGGTTGCGCAAAGGCTGAGCCAGCGAAGAAGCACACATTTTAAGCACAATTGGCGGTATGCCATCAGGACCAGAGGCTTTGTTAACGTTGAGATTTGTAAGGACCCTTTTAACTGCTCTCGTTCTAAAGTATATCTCCTGCATTGCAGAAGATCCACCCTCAACAAAGGGCAGTGGCTGATTGCTATCCGAGAGAGTGGAATTTTGTGCAAACAATCTAGCCAATAGGTTCGCTTTATCAGCCGAGTCAGTGAAGATTTGGTCATCTTTTAAAAGAGCTGGAATCGATGACGATGTCTGGTTCTTAACTCTTTTAACAAATGACCAAAAATTTTTGCTCCCTTTGGGGCAGAGAAGAACCTGTTCTCGAATGCGAGCTTCGTGCAGAAACTTTTCGCGTTTTAAAATTGCATTGCAGCGATTCCTTGCCTCGATGCGAAGTCTTTTAGTATCAGTATTCTTGTTAGAACGCCAATTCTGAAAAGCTTCCTCTTTGGACCTGACTGCAATCCTGCAAGTCTCATTAAACCATGAGTGGTCTTTTGGTTTAATGCTTCTCATCTTATTGGGGATGAAAGACCGCATACCCAATCGAATAATTTCTTGTACCATGACAGCCGCGGCATTCACATTTCTATCAGCGAAACATAATTTCCAATTGAAGCTGCGATAAAAATTATTTAACGCAGTCCAATTTGCCCTTCCATAAAACCATGCAGTCCTCTTCGGGGCTTTAGGCGTAGAGGTGCAGGGGTTAGAATATGGAAAAACAGCGGAGATGGTACAATGGTCCGAGTTACCAAGAGGTGCGTTGACACTCACATCATATTTTTCATGATGTGAAGTCAGAAAAAGGTCAAGGATATTATGGCTTTGCAAATCACTTTGGGGGAAAAAAGTGGGTTCCTTCACTAGTTGAATCAGTTGGTTCGATTCAGCAAATAGCTCAACATATTGTCCAACAGGTGTCAATGGGCCCGAGTGACGTAACCAAGCCGGGTTGTGGACATTGAAATCGCCTGCTACAACGATCTCACTGTCAGGAAACAACCCCAAAATATGCGTAATCGAATCAGAGAGAGAGTCCAGTTTGTTAAAAGTGGGCTCCCTTCCTAGATTCGGACTTCTATAAATAAAGCAGAAATGTAGAAAGTGAGAGCGAAGCCTGAACCTAACCCACATTGAGCTAAACTCTGGATCGGTCACGCTCAGACTCCGCTCACACTGGTACGCTACATCTGCTCTTATAAAAAGGGCAATGCCCCTATGCAAAGAAAACAATGGCAGTAAGCGATACCCAGGTATGTGAAAATCCAGTGGATCTGCATCCTCGGCCACCTGGGTCTCGCTTAGTGCCATTATTTGAGGCCTATGTAGAGTACAATGTACATAGACCGAGAAAAAATTCGCCCTCAGTCCACGAACATTGCAGAAATCTATGCGAAAATGACTCGACATTTCCGCACCATGCAAAAATTAGACAAATATGGGCATATAAGGTAATTAGTTACGGCTGCAAGAGAGCTGCACAACATGAGCAATATAAAAAGTACTGAAGCAAGTGTTATGCCTTTACTTCAGCACAATTCAGCCCACTGTGCAACCCTACCTACAAACGTAACTAATGTGAAATGATGGGGGAGTTGACGGAACCGAAAAAAACAACAATTACTTACACCGCGAGGAGCATAGAAAAGCCCCTCACATGGTCAGACAAAAAAACACCAATGTTGTCGACGGTGTTGATGCTGCTGCTGGCGGCTGGCTCTCTGCAAAACAGGTTTGCTGTTGTGTTGTTGGTTGGAGCTGCTGAGTCTTTGTTGTTTTGAACCAACTTTGTTTTTGTTTTTATAATTATTTATTTTTGCACTGTTTTAAAAAAATCAAATTTATGACGAGGACGGACGGACGCACGTACGCCCAACGAGATCACGAACGCAACTCTTATGAGTTAGTCTTTCTTATTACAATACACAATATTATAGGGATACGAGCGATAAGTATACAGTCGTGAATAAGTTTGCCGATGCTGGTTCGATGATATTCGGTGTTCGGTGAAGTTTGCTGATGTTCGGTGTTATTCGGTGTTCGGAGAAGTTCGGTGTGACAATGACTTCGGTAAGACCCGACTACGCTGCTTTATCTAATATATTATATTTTTATATATAATTTTTATAGTGTAATATATATATATATCTTTACAAATATTTTAGTGTGGGGTGAAGCGCCTTGGTATTTATTTTAACGTTAGGGTAATAATAATAAAATAATATGCAATAGAATACCTAAGTATACATCTGTACGTTGGGCTACTGTCTGACAGAAGCCGACGTGATTGCCGAAGGAGAATGTTTATTGTGGACACATCACCGAATTTTGTTGTGGACGCCCGACTGACCGAAGCCGACATGATGGTACCACTAGGTAATTAAAATAAAAATAAAAAAAATAATCGAGACTCCCGACCGATTGAAGCCGACTGATGGTCCCAGAAGCGAATTTTTTTGTGGACGCCCGACTGACAGAAGCCGACGTTATGGTACCACTACCTAAATAAAATAAAAAAAATGTTGAGACGCCCGACCGACAGAAGCCGACGTGATGGTCCCACTAACTACGGTGGACTCCCGACCGACCGAAGTCGACGTGATGGCACCGCTGACTAACTACTGTAGGCTACCGACCGACCCAAGCCGACGTGATGGTACCACTAACAAATTAGTAATAAAAAAATCGAGACTCCCGACCGACCGAAGCCGATGTGATGGTCCCACTAACTACTGCTTCTAATACTTAAAAGCCTGGTCGGCCTGGACAGAGAGAAAATACGAAAGAATACAGCACACAGAAAAACTTCTTTCTATTTCTGCATTGACGATAGGAAAAATATTTAAAATACGATATGTCATCGAATGTAAGTTCCTCTTTTAATTTCATAGTATTAAAATTTGTACCTCCTTATAATTCAGCTATAGAGCATAAAAAAGAGTTAATTAAAACTAGCATGTTCTGAGCTTTTATCAAACACTTGTTTTATCTTTCTACGTACCCTTTCGTCAGTTTCTCCACGTGCAGAGTTGTGTCTTCATCGAGGTCTACAAACAAAGCTACTCTTTTTTTGATAGGTAAGGTTTTTGATTGAAAAGACTGTATTGTTAAAGGAATATGTTTTAATATTTACATTTTTACATTTTTTAATACGAAAAAAACGAAAAAAAATTATATTAAAATTTCACTAAAATAACCTTAAAACCTGAAAAATTATCTAACAGTGAAAATTATCCAAAAATTACAATAAAATAACTCAAAAATCGCTAAAAATCACCCAAAAATGCCCTTGATCTAGTAAAAATTACATAAACACTAAAACCGATACAAAATTACTATAAAATTACCTCAAAACTTTTCATATTTGGAATTTTGGAAAGATAAATGGACGTTCTAGATAACCAGGAAATGTCTTAGAAGCAGCAGAAAAAAGATGACATGTCATCGAAATCCTAGCCCTGGTCATAACAGACAAAATATGAGGAAACACGTGTTTTTTTACCATTTCGCTTAAATATACAAATTACCTTTAAGGTAAATTTTTTCCCCGTACAAATCGTTTGAAAATTAATTCGCGACCTCTAACCCTTTACCAATTGAGATGCGCTTCACAGAGGGCGTTTCTAAGGTCGAGTGAAAGTATTGAAGCTGCGGACATCTGTCAAAATAAAAAATTTATATTTTTGGGACACCCTAATATGCATACATTTTTATAAAAATTTTAAAAACCATCATAAAAAGGGTTGATTGTAGAACAAAATATCCAATAATTTTCTTAGAGAATTCTTCAAATATAAAAAAAAAATTTGCTTTTGTTGTGTTCTCGTGTATCGAGTCATCGAAACGGCTTGCTGATCTCTAGCCAATATTTTGTTAGCAAATATAAATTATTTACATATTCAAGTATATATGAATCTGAAGATGCAAGAACGTTGTTTGGTAAAACAACGTCCACACATTTTTGGTAATAATTAAATATGCTGGTTTTTAGGGTTTTTTGAATTTTTTTCCCCCCTAAAACCAGGGTGTGATATGTTGTCATTCCTGGTATCCAAAATTTTTTCTAAATAAAATCATTTACATTTTTTTTTTTTCAAATTATTAAAGTAATTTTAAATCAGAAACATAGTTTTTCGATTTCTTATGTTTTTTTTTTGAGTTCAAAATGCCAGAAACTGAGAATTTTTTGGAAAAAAAATCAAGTTCCAAGAGCTATAACTAGGGTATCAGAATTTTCGTTTTTTTAATTTTTTGCACATAATAGTTCAAAACTATCCACAATATATTTCTCGGTATTTTTTTAAAATTTGTTTTTTTAAATTTTTTTTGGAGCTTTTTTTGGAAAATTTTACTTTTCATTGACTGAAGAAAAATACCAACAGTTCGAGCCATTTATTTCAGATAAGCTGTTAAATAATAATGGGTAATCAACCAACCTGTAGTCGCGGTACTCAAAAGAGGTTTCAGAAATAGTATTTGAGAAATCTATGTTAAACATGATAAAAGAATTGTATCCTTTAAGACTACCTTTTTGGTTTTTTAACTAACCGTTTAGTCAACTCGGCTATCGACGCCACTCTTTTCACTTGATATCACAGAGGAACAAAAAAGACATTTTTTTCTGCGGCATAAGTTTTTGGAGTCAATTAAGATATATGGAATAATGAAGTTTTAATCCTATAATTCACATTGTTTTAATTGACTCTGGTTCTCGCGATAAGCCACTATTTTAAAAGTTACGGTTGTTTCATAACAGATCTTAACATAACTCCAGAATAGTTAGTCTGATTTGGTAAAATAAAAAGTCCAAAAATCCGTAGCTGAATTACCTCCAAGTTACATCTGCATTATATTTTAATTAGCTGAATAGTTTCGGAAATATTCAGAAAGTTCTTCTGAAAAAAACATTTTTTAATGGATAAGAAGTAAATTCATCAAGTTATTGAGCTTCAAGTGCTTAAATCTCTAATAAAATAAATCAAGACGAAATAACTGTTAAATGCTTAATATATTGAGAAAATTTTATGTTATAAGCGAAAAATGCAATTAATAACTAATAACAATATCAATCAGAATTAGCAAAAATATTTCAAAATTAGCTAGGAAAAACTTTTGTAAGCGATTGTCTGTTGTATTTTTGTTCACGACAGTCCCTTTTTAAGGTCCAGCAGTAGTCTGCCATCATATGGCAATCCCATCGGCCTTGATATCTATTCTCCATTGTCTTGATATCCTGATGAAAACGCTCTCTTTTTTTCTATGTTCTATGAACTCAGATCCACGCCCGACGCCCTTCTTTGCTAGTCTGTCAGACTTCTCGTTAACATTAATGCCCTGGTGACCTAATAGTAAGTGAATCTGAATTTTGTGCAAAAATTTATGCCGCAGAAAAAATTCTTGTTTTTTCACTGTGTATTTATTTATAAGTTTTTTATCAAAATGAGATATCATCATTAAATGTGAATTAACCCAAAACATGCCAATTGATTTTAATAAAATATGGCTTATTTTCTTTGTAACATATGTGCGTTTATAAACTAATATTAAAAGAGAGTTATTTTAACGTTTTTGATTTCTTATGAATTATAAAATAACAAAAAGTTTAAATTTTGCATAAAAAATGTTTTTTTTCAGAAGAACTTTCCGAATATTTCCGAAACTATACAGCTAATTAAAAAAGTAACATAGATGTAACTTGGAGGTAATTTAGCTGCAAATTTTTGGATTTTTTATTTTACCAAATCAGACTAACAGCCCTATTCTGGCAAATTAACAAATTGTTAACCAGTATTTCGAATATTTCTATGTGTTTTTTGTAATTTTTTTATTTCAAAACAAAATTTGAAGCTCAAAAATAAAAAAATTTGATAAAAATTGTCAACTGCTTTTCAGTTATTAACAATTTCATTAACAACTTTTGTTTTTTGAGCTTTAAATTTTGTTTTGAAAACAAAAAACACATAGAAATATTCAAAATACTGGTTAACAATTTGTTAATTTGCCAGAATAGGGCTGTAACTGTTCTGGAGTTATGTTAAAATCTGTGATGAAACCTTCTTAATTTTTAAAATAGTGGTTTATCGCGAGAACCAGAGTCAATTCGAACAATCTAAATAATAGGCTAGGATCTTCATCAATGTATATACTAAAATTGACTACCAAATCCCATGCCGCAGAATCAGTGTTGCCCTGTGTATTCATCGTGCAAATATTGAATATCTATAGGTATCATAGAATATTTTAAATGTTGGGTTTTACACTAATATTTTGAAAGAAAACTGTTTAGGCTTAAAATAGCAAATTAAGAGTAGGAAGAGGGTAAGGTGGGGAGTTTTAATATAGTTAAAGAGTAGAGAGTTTTAATAGAAAAATTTGTTTTATTTATATAGAGAGACAATGGTGTGAAGAAAATATGGAAGAAAAATATTTAGCCATAACTTCTGATTGATAAGTGATATTGGAGTAGGTATTTTTAAGCCTTGACTATTTTGCAAAAAAATTATAAAAACAACATTTTCAAGAAAATAAATTTTGCTAAAAAACTTTGTTGTTTTGATACAGTTAAACAGTTTTTGGGAAAAACGGGAAGAGTTTTTGCAAATGTGTGTTATCTCATAGGAAAGGATTTTTGACGTTTACTTCTACTTGGAATAAAGTTGAATTGTAGAAGAAATGAATGCTTTAACTAATATTTACTACTTCGATCATTTGTTTTAAGCTACAATTATCGAAATGCTAAACGCTCTTCGACAGTATATCAACATATGCCATATGCAATAGCTGATAATGTTTTTGAAGGAGTTATTTTAAAACGCCTCGGAGGCGTATGATTGATTGCCAATTCAAAATACGCAAAACTTAATATTGAGTTCTGTCAAGCCAAAGCTGTAGGCATCTCCTTTTTGATATGTTATAATCATTGCACTAGCATTGCTAAGCTGCAGAACCAGCTTTCACCCACTCATATATTCATAAAATTACAATATTAGCCTTATTTTATGGTCAACATCATGACGTATGAGTGATATAAATTTTAGTTAAATTTCATTTTAATCGCACTCTATGTTCTTCTATTCAACAAATTTAAACAGCACAAATTGAAATGCTCACAAATAAAATTCATTAAAGTAGAATTGGAATTCAAATGCATGTCCGTCTGTTCAAGGTAGTCAGTCACACGCAGACAAACGGTGACTCAGCCAACGATGACTCACTCAGAATTTGGCTAAATTTTTAATATTCTGTTTTATTAAACTCTTTTTTTTTTATTAAAACAGCAGAGGCCAACCACAAATAGTCGTCATTTTGCCAATAATATGTACGCTGCCATGTTTGCGTATTGTTTGTGATACACAGTAAATAAGAGCGAAGTGTGAGTGCGTTACCGGAGGTGTTATTATTTGCACAAAAATGTAAAATACTAGCAGCAATACGAACATGCACACACACACACAAGCATTTGTTTGAATTCATACATATTTAAATAATAATAATGTTGAAAGCCAGCAAATAATTGATGCATAAAATGTTGCCGGAACGCATGCAGGTGTTGGCGCTGCTGCTTCCTACCAACAGCATACAGTGAAACCTCATGTTCAACATGAGTCCTTGTTTTTTTTCGCTGTCGTTGTTATCGCTGTTGTTGTTGTTATTGTTTAAGTGCCTTACTTTGTTTGATTTCATACTTGGTGGCCACTTGTTTTTGCTGTTTGTCGTTGTTTTTTATTTAACACTGCTCTTCAGTTGAACTGTGAACAAAACTAACGTTATGCCGCATTACGCAACGCAGCATAAAACAACTGCGTAAACACAATTATTGTCAATTGACCAAATTAACCCTAATTTTCACTGCCTAAGCCAGAGTATAAGCATTTATTTGCCTAGTTTTAGGCAGCAATTAAATTGTATTGCATTTAAAACAATGCCAAACAAATGCAAAACACTAAAAAAGTAGGTTTATTTACAACCACAATGCATTTGGTTAGAAATAAATAAACGCCAAATTTTATTGCTAGCTCTAAAAATATTTGCTGTTAATTGGCTTGAATTAATGCTAAGCGTAAATTGCCATTAATTGAAAACTCTATATTTTCAGGCAAATATTTACCAAGCCTACTTTACCAAAAGAACAAATATTTTTATTTCGAACTGTGCTTTAAGAGCATGGTCAAAAGCTTTTTGACTTTCAAATTTATGTTTGCGGCACAGTAGATCGCAACTTTGTTAATTTTCAGTCATGCCATAAATGTGGTTACAGAATTTTAAAGTGAAGTCATGTCATATGTCATATTAAGTGAGGTCAATGTTAAGTTCCTTTTTAACATCCTGCCATGTTTCCCAAAAAAAAAATCGGTGCCCTCTTTTTCCAGTTTTTATTTCTACACACTCTCCTGTGGCGGTGATCTTTTTTAAACTAGTTAGCTAGCACCTAAAAATTTCTGATATCATGTCTTGGCAAATTACATGACATGTCATATGCCAGAAATCAGAAACATGACATATGGCATGACATATGACATGTCATGTAATTTGCCAAGACATGATATCCGAAATCAGAAACATGACATATGGCATGACATATGACATGACATATGACATGGCATATGACATGACGTATGACATGACATATGACATGACATATGACATGACATATGACATGATATATGACATGACATATGACATGACATATGACATGGCATACGACATGACCATTTTCTGAGTGAAAAGTCAATATTTTAGACATTTTTTGACAAAATCATAAAACAAACCTAACGGTACAGCTGAAACTATTTTTGTGAAGTGGTTTTATTGAAGTTTTGAACAAAAAAAATCTGAATGATATATATTTACAAACAGCGGAGATATTTGCATCGCAAGTCAAAACTTTGATTCAATGTCGTTTTTTTCTCATTCTTAGGTAATGATATTTTATGAAAAAGTCGTTATACTAAAATTTTCTACAATTTTAAAGATATTTAAGTGTTTTTGGTGTCAAAATAACAAACATTTTGTTAAATTAAATACACTAAAAACTCCTAAGGTAAAAACTATTATAATAACAAAATAAGCGTTAGTTCAAAAAAATTCGGAGGGGACGCAGAAAACACTAAGGATGTAACAATTTAATCAAGGGCACACTAAATATATATACCAAATTCGAAATCCATTGGGCCATTAAGATTTCTATAAAGGCCAAACAAACTAACAAATATACAGAAACTGAGTACTAGAGAATTTACAAACTGTATATTTTAATCCAAGCATGTACTAAATTTTAAACCAAAGCTGTATTACAAACGTATTTTATTATTTTGCAAATACTACATTTAAAACCAAGGATGGTGTGTACTTATAGTAAGTACAGAAGAAATTCAATTTTAATTCAAGATTTCTAAGCGCATGTAAAAGCATTTAAAAAAAACAATTTCAGATTTTAGATTTCTAGCGGAAGCAAAAAACTCTAACACCTCATTGGAGCATTTTGGCAAATTCATTGAGTTCCAAACAAGAATTGTAAAAAGAAAAAAGATACTAGAACAGACAAAATTCCTGATAGAATTTCAGGCTTAACCGAAAAATTAAAATTCCAACACCAAAAAAATTCACATATCTTCAAGATTGCACAAATTTTTAGTACAACGTCTTTTTCTAATAACGCCGTTTCCTTAGAATGACGGAAAACAATTTTGCATATAAAAATTGTTATCTTCTGAACGAATAAAACCTAAACATAAAAATTTTACGTTTTTCTCCGGGTAACACCGGGTATATCAGCTAGAGATTTAAAAAAAAATGTTGATATTACTTTGAAGTGCTCTTTTAATGATGATGTAATAATGGTCCATTATTCATATTGCATTTTAATGGTAATGCAAAATCAATGCATATTTGCCATACACTTTAATGGTAATGAAAATTTAGTGCACTATTTTGATAACAAATTAATGTAATGTAAAAAAATTCATTGAAATTGCTAAAATTTGCCAGACAAAATTCCTGATAGAATTTCAGGCTTAACCGAAAAATAAAAATTCCTTTTCTTTAACGTCATGTACTTCAGACGATGACGTCTGATTATTCGAACAAGTGTCAAATCATATAAAACTTAAGGGAGGTTTTTAATTGATTATTGTTGTACAACTATTCAAGAATATGTAAACAAATTTTCAAATCAATCGCGTTTGTGAAGTAGATTCTACAGTGCTTTAACTGAGCACAGTTACTTTAAACGCGTTTTTCTCGAAACATACTTTTTCAAAACGCGCCACACTCCTGCAAACAAACTAATCGAGTGATTTAAATATTTTTTTTTTTAATTATTTATAAAGTAATTCTACAGCCCATTTACCAAAATTAGCGCCTTTAGAAAATTTGTCTAGTTTTTACAGTGCAAAAATATGGTCAAAAATAACGTAAATTATTAGATTTTCCCTTTCGCGCTTCATAATTTTCTTCAATATCCATTCCATTTTAATAAATGAAGTATATTCAATGGTCTACTTTCGGATACATTTTTTTTATCTGGACTATCTGGAGCCGAGCTATGATGTGGCCAGATTTTCACCTTTTTTTAAACACACCAACTTTAGCGCCATCTTTATGTATACATAAACACTTTATGTTACAAAAAAAAAATTTTACTTAAACTGATGATGTAAAATTTACATGCAAATTAAGTTTTTTTCTATATAATATACTTTTTTAGAAAGCATTTTCTTAAATATGCCTTATGGTCTTTGCCCACTTACGGCACGCAACGAAACGACTATAAAATGGCTACAAAAATTCAACGTAATGTTTAATGCACACTAAGCAAAATTTCAATTAAAACAATAAAAAAATAAGCGCAGAATTTTCTATTACACAATTAGCTTTAATTTTTTTGCTATTAGATGAAGAAGATAGAGAAAACTAAGAAAATCGAAGATTTTGGATTCATCCTATGATTAAAAACGACCAATCGATCGTGAATTTTTTACTTTGCACATTCAACTATTGGAATCCATTGTAATATTTGCGAACGACAGCCGGTCAGAATTCTTTGCAACGATCACCACCGGCTTTTTTGTCGGCGTCAACAGTCTTGTCCGTTTTGTCGTCGCTTGGTGAGCATGTATACAGTGTGGTTGGTGTTGTTGGTGTTGTTGGTGGTGTTGGTGTTGGTGTTGGTGTTGGTGTTGTTGTTGGTGTTGTTGTTGTTGTTGGTGTTGGTGTTGGTGTTGGTGTTGGTTTTGGTGTTGGTTTTGGTTTTGGTGTTGGTGTTGGTGTTGGTGTTGGTGTTGGTGTTGGTGTTGGTGTTGGTGTTGGTGTTGGTGTTGGTGTTGGTGTTGGTGTTGGTGTTGGTGTTGGTGTTGGTGTTGGTGTTGGTGTTGGTGTTGGTGTTGGGGTTGGTGTTGGCGTTGGCGTTGGCGTGTGCTTCTTTTCAGTGTTTTATATTTCGTTTTCGTTGTGTTTTTGGCGTAGAGAGGATTGTCGATCAATTTATTTGTGTTCTCTCTAATTTTGTGCTTCATTTTTTTTTGTTCTCTCCTATCTTAAGCATGCCTATTCACGTTTCCGCTTACTGTATAAGGTAGATGTCATCAGTATCTTAGCGGCCATGTCTAAACAAATGTAATTGAGAAAACAGACTTCGGAGGCCCCGCCTCCGACACGTCATGTGTTCATTTACCACTGGGTAGTTACTCAAATTTGTTAACTGCATAAATCACAGAATACTATTGATGAGTTGGTGTAGCGACCAACGAAACAGCTGCTCTAGCAATTATTTCCATTTAGAAATGTTGTTGTGGTGAATTTTTTTTTCAAAAACCTTTGAAGACGTGAGTGTATTTTTGGTCGCATTTTTGGATTTTTGCTATTCTAGGCATGGATGAAGATGTAACTAACGTACATACAAACAATTTTAAACCTTAAATAAACCCTGTTTGTGGCTATTTTAGAAAATAAATTCTTCACAAAGTTTGATTTAGTATAGATTTGAGTACACATGCGAAACTTTAAACTCAATTTTCTCAAAATTAGAATTTTGCGACATATCAGCTTCTTCCACACTATTCTTAAACCTATTGGGAAATTTTTAAAAAAGTTTAGTATTAGAAATTTACCATAAACGAAGGAAATTACATCTCATTTTAATATTGAGTATAACTCTCCATTTTACAATAACTATTTTCTAACCCACATCCTAACTCAAACTCCATTAAATTGTAACGTTACAGGAAAGACAAAATATTTATCAGACTAATTTTCCATCCTGTGCAAATCGCTCAGTTGCTATTTTACCAGCTTAACTGCAATTACCTGCAAGGATCAAGCTTATAAAAGCCCAACTATGACAGCAACAAAAAGTGGCCAACAAAAGACAACAAGTTGCACACAACGATTTGCCTACCAGCTATCATAATCTTAGCCGTATGTTTGTAAAATTATCTGCCTTGACTGCAGTCAAGAAAGACAGAAATTGCGAGAAAGTTAGCAGCTTTGTAAGAAAAACTTCAAGAAACAGCTAAGGACTAAAATTTTTACCAACAGTGTGTGAAGCGGTACAAAATCTGCTGCGCTGTTGTAGCTACTTATTACAAAAGTTCATCCAAAGCTTTTCAACGATGGCAGCAGAGAAGATATTTAAAAAGAAAACAAAACAAAAAAACAGACCCACGAGCAACAAGATGTAATATTAAAGGTATGCGGCAAAAGGCCTTATAAAGTTTGAGTGTTTGAGTGAATGTGTGTGTGCCTGTGTGTGGGTATGTGAGAGCAGCAAAAGTGGCTGCGGTAGCGTAAAGTGTTGCAGCGACCGCGACGTCAGCATTGCGGAGAGTTTTTACTTTAAGATATAATGTGAAGATGGTGTGGCAGACACTTGAGAATATTTAAGTTCTTCAGCTTGTGGTGTGTGTGTGTGTGTTTGAATAAATGTATGAGTGTATTGTATATTTTGTATCGCTTGCGTTATGCATATGCATGTGTTTGTGTTTTATTTTTGCATATGTAGTGCGTTATAATAACTTTCTATAAGATTTTCCGCATTTTATTCTACATTATTTTACACTATAAACCATAACATTAAAAAAAAACTTACTTATTGTTACACTATGCAACATATAAAATTGCGACATACTTCCGAGTTGAAAACGTGTATGTGTGTGTGTGTGTTCTTAGGTGTTCATATAAAAACGTTAAAAGTTTTGCAACAAAGCTTATACTAAATGTTAGCAAGTGTTAGAGGGTGTGTGTGTGTGTGTCTCTACGTGTGTTCTTTGGCATGCGCCTGTATAAGTTTTCGCACTTCTATGACTGCCATTATATATGGAAAACTGTGTGACCTCATGGCTTTTTAGTCTACTTATTTTTAAATGCTTCTTCTTTTGCTACTCCTCTCTACCAAAGCAATGAGAAGATCCAACTTATTGCAGGTTTTGTTGTTGGTGTAGTAGTTATTGTTGTTGGCAACTGTTGCTGTTGTTGCACTTAATGTTGCTCTAGCAGTTGTGAGTTAAAAAGTGTTGCTGTGCGAAAGTGCGCACGTTTGACTAAATTAATATTGTGAGGGTGGTTGTTTTCAATTATTTCTCTGGTGAATTATTTTTTCAAACTCTTCTGTTTAATAAAACTTTAAAAAATATTACAAAACAAGATGTTTACATTACAGAAAAAAACAAAATAATATAACAAACATTAAAAATTTTTTTTTTTTTAAATTCTTTCTGTGCAGAACATTTTGAATGATGTGGATTTTAAAAATGTAATTTTTCAAATTTTTTCCTTGTGTCTGTCTGTTTGGACGCGTATAACGTAAAAACTACTATATGAATTTTTCTCATACATAGACATAGGCCTTTTTTATCTCAAAAAAAATATATTCTCTAAAATGACTGCTCTTTTGCAAAAAAAAAAAAATAAAATAAAAACACTAAAAAAGTGAGTTCAAATTGCAAATATTTTTGAACATATTTTTAATTTTCTTTAGGACAGTAAAGTGAAAATATTTTCCGTGTGTTTGACACCAATAAACAGCGTTGCCAGAATGATTTTAAATACGTCTTTTTAACGTATTTTGAACCGAAATGACGTTTAACGTATTTTAAGGCTAAAATGGCGTATTTTACTCACGAAAACTTATTTCTTTTAGAAAAACACGTAAAACACAACATTGTGAAAATACTCTCAAAAAAATTTGTGTGTAAATATTACTAATAACTGCGTCCATTGCAAGAATTTTATTCGTAGTTTTCAGCCACGAATAGGACTCGTAAAATTGACGTATATTAGTACATATTACAAATATTTTATTCGTATTCTTAAAAAAACAAATGTATAGTGTACGAATATTTTTGTTTCATTTACGAATGATCATAATATCTTATAACGAATAATAAAATATTCTCTCTGAGCTGGGGTTTGAACCTCGACTATTTAGCTTACGGGCCATGCACTCCACTAATAGGCTACAGCCACTTTACAATGATACATTCCTTTATATTCTTTAGTTGTTCGACAAACCAGTCAAAAAAAAAGAAAAAATCTGTCTGAGCTGTGGTTTGAACCTCGGCTTTTTTGCTTACGGGCCACGCACTCCACCAGTAGGCTATAGTCACTTTACAATCATATTCATAGTTCCTTGTGTTCTGTAGATATTTGACAAACAAGGCTGAACGATTTCGGTTTTAAATTTTTTAAACTCTACTAATTATTCGTACATTCTGCTTATAATTCGTACGGTCAGCCTACGAATGAATTGTTTCTACTAATAGTATTTTTCATTCGTAAATAATACGAAAGCAAGTTATTCGTATAAGAAATTTACGAATATTATTATTTATATGTACAAAATCATTCGTTCAATGCACTAATATAAATTGATTTATTTTTGTTTACGAATATCATTAGTATATAAAACAAATATATTCGTAGATACTACATCAGGTATTAGAAAAATTTAACGAATGAATTCGTAAAGATGTCACAATAAAAATACTTTGTATATTGTAGATTATACGAATATTTTGTTTACCTATATCATTCGTAGAAATTTTACTAAAAAATTTTATGAGTGTACCTTTACAGTTGCACTTATATTTTCAAGTTCTGCAACACTGTTTGCACATGTTTGCATTGCAAATTTTTCTTTGTTTTGTGCATACTACTTAACTTACTTACATAATTGGCACTACAACCGTATGTCGGTCTTGGCCTCATCTAAGAATTTGCGCCAGCTATTTCTGTCTT
Organism: Dichetophora obliterata; assembly: GCA_963920525.1. NCBI lineage: Eukaryota > Metazoa > Arthropoda > Insecta > Diptera > Sciomyzidae > Dichetophora > Dichetophora obliterata. Next base: position 16,652,223 of record OY986439.1, on the reverse strand, counting down.
TCGCTTGCTGGCGACAGTTGGAAATTCCAAGCTTCGTCAGGTTGTCCTCTACTTGGTCTTTCCAACGAAGATGCGGTCGTCCTCTTTTGCGTTGACCGCCGCTGGGTACCGAATCGAATGTTTTCTTCACTGGAGCATCGTCTTTCATGCGCTGAACATGACCAAGCCAGCGAAGCCGCTCGATTTTAATGCGCTTGACTATGTCGATGTCAGCGTACAGCTCATACAGTTCATCACTCCACCGTATTCGGTACTCGCCATTGACACAGATTGGTCCGTAGATCTTACGAAGAATCTTTCTCTCGAATGCTCCTAAAGTCTTTTCATCTGAACTGCTCAGCGTCCAGGTTTGTGATGCGTAAAGTAGGACGGGCATGATGAGCAATTTATAGAGCATGATTTTCGTTCGTCGAGAGAGGGCTCTGCTTCTCAATTGCCTAATGAAAGTAACACCTATTGGCAAGAGTCATTCTTCGTTTGATCTCAATGCTGATGTCGTTGGTTGAATTAATGCTGGATCCCAGATAAACGAAGTTCTTCACAACCTCGAAGGAAGTATTATCAACGGTAACGTGGGTTCCAAGACGCTGGGACTGTTTGTTTGTTGACACTAAGTATTTCGTTTTATCTGCATTCACTGACAGACACATTCGACTTGACTCTCTTTCTAATCTGGAAAATGCTGCACTGACTTCGCGCGTACGCATACGCAAGCAGCAGAACACACTTGTAGAATATTGTGCCTCTACGTCTCAGATCAGCAGCTCGGATGATCTTTTCCATCATTAGGTTGAAAAAGTCGCACGATAAGGAATCACCTTGTCTGAAACCTCGTTTGGAAATAAATGTTGGGGAGAGGTCCTTCCCGATTTTAACTGCGCTGCTGGTGTTGCTCAGTGTCATCCTGCAAAGTCTTATTAGTTTTGCAGGAATACCAAATTCAGACATGGTGGAGTACAGGTGCTTCCTTATTGGGCTGTCGAAGGCGGCTTTGTAGTCGACAAAAAGATGGTGGGTGTCGACTTGTTTTTCTTGAGTCTTCTTCAAGATTTGTCGTAGCGTGAAAATCTGATCAATGCTGGACTTTTCAGGTCTGAAGCCACACTGATAAGGTCCGATCAGTTCGTTTACAATGGGCTTCAATCTTTCACATAAAACGCTCGACAGGACCTTATATGCGATATTAAGAAGGCTTATCCCACGGTAATTGGCACAGATAGTGGGATCGCCTTTCTTGTGGATTGGGCAGAGCACACTGAGGTTCACACGACCATATTCTGCATAGAAGCTCGTGAATGCATTTAAGTAGAGCTTCGCCTCCGTTCTTAAACAGCTCAGCAGGTAAGCCATCAGCTCCCGCGGCTTTGTTATTTTTAAGCCGAGCTATAGCTTTCAGAACTTCATCATAGTCGGGTAGCAGAACCTCAACGCTGTCATCCAAAATTGGGGTTTCCGGAATATCATCTCTACTGGCGGGATTGTTGTCAGCGTCGCCATTTAGAAACTAAGAGAAGTGTTCCCTCCATAACGTCAGTGTACTCTGGACATCTGTCACTAGATTCCCGTTTTCATCCTTGCAGGAAGAGGACGCGGTTTTAAAACCATCGGCAAGGCGTCGTTTTTTTTCGAAAAATTTTCGGGCCTCATTCCTATCACCGAACATCTAAATCTTCTCTTGCTCGCACTTTTCTGTCTCTCTTTTTTTCCGCCTGAAAATACGTATCTCTTCCCTCCTCTTTTCTTTGTATGGCTCCTTAGCAGCGCGCGTTACAACCGACTACAGGGTGGCTTTGTAGGCGGCGTCTTTCTCTGCAGTGGCGTCGCGACACTCCTGGTCGTACCACTGGTTTCGGCGAGGGCGTTGGTTACCTCTTCAGCAGCCGCACGCATGGAGTTGGTAATGTGTGTCCTCTGCGCGCATATATCATCGATTGGAGGAGTGCTTTGAAGCATGAGTAAGAGTCGAGTGACGAAAGCATCGGCTGTCTGTTTCGATTGCAGCTTGTCGACGTTTAGCTTTCTCTGTGTAGGGTTGCGTGCTGCAACAAGATAGTGAACCGAGTCAATGTTTGCACCACGGATCGTGCGTACATCCAATACACTGGAAGAGTGCCTTCCGTCGATCAAAACGTGATCAATTTGATTCTTGGTTTTTTGATCAGGGGACATCCAGGTGGCCTTATGAATATTATGCTTGAATCTAGTGCTACTTACGACCATGTTTCATACTGCGACGAAGTCAATCAGCCTCATTCCGTTATCGGAGGTGTTGTCGTGGAGGCTGAACTTTCCGACTGTTGGACCAAAAATATTTTCCTTGCCCACCATAGCGTTGAAGTCACCAAGAACGATTTTTACGTCGTGACGGGGGCAGCGCTCGTAAGCATATTCAAGGTGCTCGTAGAAAATTTGCTTGATCTCATCGTCCTTGTCTTCTGTCGGAGCGTGCGCACATATTAGGCTTATATTGAAAAATCTAACCTTGATGCGGATTATGGCAAGTCGTTCGTTCACAGGTGTGAATCCCAAGACGTGGGGCCGTAGTCTCTTACCAACTACAAATCCGCATCCAAACTCGTGCTTCTCCGCATGGCCGCTGTAGTACATATCACAGGGTGCATGCCGAATGCAACCCTGTCCCTTCCATCGCATTTCTTGGATAGCAGTGATATCAGCTTTGTATCTTTCCAAGACATCAGTCAGTTGGATAGAGGCACCTTCCCAATTAAGGGTTCGGACATTCCAGGTGCACATCCGTAAATCATTATCAGTTTTTCGTTTGTGGTAGTCGTCATCAGATTTGGGGATCATTTTTCTTCTTTTCTTATTTGTTTTCATTGAAATGGGTTTTTACGGGTGGGCTTCAAACCCGACGCACAACCTATTTTAAGCCGAGGGAGGCCCGCCGCTCAGATAAGCCGCCAAGCTAACGGTTGTCAGTTTTGACGTCGCCCAGGAAACACCACGTGGAGGTTTGAGTCGACTTGAGGCGATTTCACAAAGATTATGCTGGCCTCGCCAGGTTGAGACAGTCAGGCATGTTACATTGTTACATCGCCCCCAGATTCCCAGATTTTTTCTTCGATAACTTTTTGGTGTAAAAAATTAAAATAGGTAAGAAATTTAAAAATGCTTATAATAACCTATATCATCCCAAGCGCGCGAAATCTCATCCGACTTGTGTAAAACTCACGTCAGCTCATATTAATAGGACTATAACCAAATTAACACTGAGAAAAAAATAATGGTTTATTATTTTTTGTATTTAGTACCATTCCAATAATAAAATAAAGTACTGTTACAATAATGGAATGGTACAAGTAAATGCAAGTCATGTCTCTTCCGACGAATTGTAATAACCAGAGCTAGGATTTCGATGACATGTCATATTTTTTCTGCTGCTTCTAAGACATTTCCTGGTTACTTGGAACGTCCATTTATGTTTCCTAAATTCCAAATATTAAAAGTTTTTAGGTAATTTTTTCGTAATTTTTCATCGTTTTTTATCGGTTTTAGTTTTTAGATCATTTTTAATAGATTTTAGGCATTTTTTAGTCATTTTGAAGGATTTTAAAGTTATGTTATTGTCATTTTTGGACATTTTTAATTTTTAGAGCATTTTTCGGGTGTTTAGGTAACTTAAGTGTAATTTTAAAAGAATTTTTATTTCGTTTTTTTTCGTACTAAAAAATGTAAAAATGCAAATTTTAAAAACTTATTCTTTTAACAATAGAGTCCCTTCAATCAAAAACATTACCACTCGAAAAAAGAGTAGCTTAGTTTATAAAATAAAATATAAAAAATTGTAGGAATAAAAAAAAAGCTCAGCGAGTGGTGAAATTAACGAAAGGATACGTAGAAAGATGAAACAGCTGTTATATAAAAACTCAGGATATGCTACTTGTTGTAAACTCTATTTGTATGCTCTATTGCTGAATTATTAGGGAGTAAAAATATTAATACTACGTGTATGAAATTAGAAAAGGAACTTACTTTTACTCTCTTTTAAATATGCTCCTCTCGTCAGTGCAGAGTAGAAAGAAGTTTTTCTGTTTACAAAAACACTTTGTCAGACAATCGACGTTTCTTCGAATTGAATAACGTAAAAATACACCTTGTAATATACTGTAACGCTGTGTATAAATATATTAAAAAAATAAGTTTTATGTTTAGCATCTAATATTTTATTTTTAAAGCTTTATTTTTTGTTTTTTTTTATTTATTTATTTCTATTTTAACTATCAACAATCGTTTAACAGTTTGAGTAATAACATATAAATTATAAAAACAATATGCTATAAAACTAATAAGATGTAAACATAATTATATTGAAGAATATATTACACTTTTATAAAGTCATTTTAAACAATTCTTAATAAATTTTGTTTAAAAGTTTGTCTATTCAGAGTGAGATCTATTTGAGCACTTATGGAATTGAACGCTAAGCACATATTATTAATAGGACATTACAGCCATAGTTTGTCCTATGATACGGAATGTAAAAAAAATCTCTTTGCCTAAAATATCTCTCAGGCGCATATATTCTTAAAAGAGCGAGGAGCGGCGCGCAGTCTATATGTGACATAATTATATCGCGAACAAAAATAACAAGAAAAAATTTACGTCTGGAGGCTAAGGTATTAAGACCTAGAACAGCACACCTGGATACGTACGTTGGCATAAAATTCCAATTTAATTTAAACATTATGTAACGAGTGAAACGTTTTTGTATTCTTTCCAATCGCAAAGAATCTACCTCGTAATATGGAGCCCAGATCACACATCCATATTCCAAGATAGACCTTACTAAATATAAAAATAACGTTCTAAGGGTATATGAATCCTTAATTTCCTTCGAATTACGCCTCAAACAACCCATCATTGCATTAGCCTTAGTAATCATGCAATCGCAATGGTTGGAAAAAGAAATTTTTCTATCAAATAGAATTCCCAGATCAGATGTAGACTCGACACGTGCAAGACCACTATTTGCGACTGAGTAATTAAAAAAATTTGGTTCTTTTTTCATATAAAAAGACATAATGCTGCATTTGGCAACATTTAAATAAAGTCTATTAACTGAACACCATTTAATCATATTGTTTAAATCAATTTGAAGTAGTCGATGGTCGGAAGGTGAAGAAACCAAATTAAACAGTTTAACATCATCAGCATACATTTAACAGTTAGTATGCTGTAAAAAGTTTGGGAGATCGTTGATGAACAAGACAAACAATAGAGGTCCAAGGTGGCTTCCTTGGGGCACACCAGAATGGTTGGTAATAGCTTTTGAGCAGCAGTTACCAATACGGATAACTTGATATCTATCAGAAAGGTAATTCCTCAGCCAGGATAACAAAGAGGAATGAAACCCCATTAGGGAAATTTTTTTAACCATAATGGAGTGCTGAACTCTATCAAAGGCTTTGGCGAAATCAGTAAATATGACGTCAATTTGATTGCCTTTTTCCATTTCAGTTTTAATGAAGTGAGCGAACAGTGTTCGCTTTGTAGAAGTAGATTTACCACTAACAAAACCGTGTTGGAATTCAGAGATAGAGTTTTTAATTCTAGCATAAATGTGCTTTTGACAATTGACTCAAATAATTTAGGGATCAAGGGCAATTTTGATATCGGTCGATAGTTCGCTATATTTTGCCTAGAGCCAGACTTATGGATAAGGACTATAATGGATTATTTCCAAATATTCAAAAGCTGCCCTGTCTTTAAAGATAAATTAAATAAAAGCGCTAATGGCTGGGCTAGCACAGCTGCGCAGTTTTTTAGAAATGTTGGGGGAATATTATCAGGAACAGTTCCTTTATTAATGTCTAGAGTGAGCAAATCTTGTAAGACATCATCATCAGAAAGAACTAATGAACCCATATCAATAATAGGGTTGTCATTATAATAAAGAGGGCAGTTCACGTCATCTCCGTCGTCTAATAAAAAATTCGATGGAAAATAATCAGCAAAAAGATTTGTGACGTCTGAAGTGCTACTTGCAGTTTTTTCGTTAAAAAACCTATTTTTAGGGAAACCCTTCGTGTTCCTTTTTTTATTCAAGAAATTCCAAAAGTTCTTCGGATTTTCTCTAATATCAGACTCCAGCTTATTAAGGTGAGATTTGTAGAGCGATTCTTTAAGACATGCGTATTCACTACGCGCCTGTAAATAGCTTTGACGAAAAGATTTATTTATTTTACTTTTTTTGAACAATTTGTTCATACGATTTTTTAATTTTGAAAGACTTCTATTGAACCACTCCGGCTTAGAACTTTTCCTTATCTTTTTAATAGGAATAAAGCAAGTAAATGCTTGATTAATAATTTCGATAAAAAAGTCATAATTATCTGACAAGATATCACCAAAACCCAGACGCCAGTCCACACTCGATAAAAATGTAGATATCACTGTGTAATCAGCTTTTTTAAATGCAAAAACAAAAGTATCTTCTTCTATGGCAGATGTATCATTAATAAGAATTTCTAATTGTATTAAAAGTGCTTTATGATGAAAACTATTATTTGAAAGAAGTAAATCCGATTCAACACAATTGGCATTAAGCTCATTATCAATAAAAATATAAGATCCAAGAATTTGTTCAATGTATTTGTGACAGAGTTTATTTGAATCAGACCCAAGGAATATATAGAGTCTAAAAAATCGATTTCCAAATTGTTGCACATCGAGTTCGGAATCATACTTAAAATATCCTTAGAATAAGTCCAATTTACACTACTTAAGATGAAATCGCCCAATACAATCGGGTATTCATTATCTTTGAGCCTATCAATTACGTTCAAAATATTAATAATGTGCATAGAATAAACTTCACTTGAAGAGCAAGGTGGAATATAAGATACAAATATATATATACTTTTAATATAGTTAGAACCATCACCATCCCAAGGGCAATCTACACAAACTCATATTTGTTCCAAGAGATCGGATGTGTTTAGCAATGATATCTGCTGACAACGATAAACTGCACGGATAGCAATTAAGACACCACCACCTCTTGTTAAGCCAGTTGATGTCAATGATCGATCACGGCGAAAAACCTCGAACGTTTCATTAAAGAATTCAGATGTATAGATGCTCTGATGTAACCAAGTCTCCGTTAAAGCGATAACATCAAAAGAACAATCCATAATATTTAAAGAAAACTGAGTGGACTTTGTACGGAGGCCACCCGAATTTTGGTAATAAAGTTGTAGAAATTTATTGACAGGACTCAAAATGCCGCCATTATTTGATAAAATACTAACATTATTAGATAGTTCTTTTAAGTGCGCTGAGTTTGTTTTAGCGGGCGCACGTAGTTTTTTGAAACATAAAAAGGATTCACACGCACCCCTGATGGGCGAAAATCTGAATTGTAAACCAAACTTACAAGTGCTGCAGGTATGACTATTTTAAAAGTTATAAATTTTGAGTCCGAAACATCTTTTTTAGTTAAACTAAAACAGGAAACTTCCGTTGAAGCTATATTTGCTTTTGATGACACATATTCTTGAATCGCTTGATATGTTGTAGTTGATCTTAAATGTGCTACATGAAACCACTTTATAACATCAAAGTTTTCGCCAACATAGTCATTACATCCAATAATTGGTTTAATTATTTCTGAGTGTTTATTGCTATGTTTATTTATATGTGAGATAGGTTTTTATGACAAAAAGTCATGAGTTGTCCCACTGTCATTGGAGCGAACTAGAAACGGAGCATTTTTGTTGCAAACTATACGTTTTTTAGGTAATTTTTGTCACTTTTTAGCTCATTTTCTGCAGTTTGTAGGTCATTTTTGTAATTTTTTTTTTTTTTTTTTGGTAATTTTTTGAGGTCTTCAAAACCCGAGTCCTGAGGCCGGATTCTGAAAATCGCCTAGCTAAAGCTAAATCTCTATCGCTAAAATGCTAAAAAAATGCTTCGTTCAATTCCTTAGCGATTTCGCTAAAATGCGATTCTGAGTTTCAAATCGCCTAGCTAAAAATGTTGCTTCTACTACTCGCCACAGGAAGCGTTGTTTTAGCGATTCTTATGTCAAAAAATTGGTTTGGTTATGGCTGTGTGCCATTGGGAAACTTTTCACTATTGGTTCTATAGGAAAGAAAATGTTGAGTTGAAAAAAATTTGTATCTGTTGTATTTAAATTGTCATTTTTTGCTGTGCCAAATGAAACATGAAAATGTTATCCAGAAATGAACATGAAAATGTTGACGTTTTCTCAGCGAATGAACGAATTTTTTAAGACACATTTGACTGCCACGTTTACTACTACTTATTTTTTTATTCAAAATGATATTATGAGCTGCAAGGAATGTAAATGTTTAAGTAACTGTTTTAAGTAAAATAACTTATAAAACCAAAACTTGTGTAAACATTAAAAATTTATAAAAAATAACAATTTTTATTCATTATTATTTTGTTGTATGTACTTTACCTAATTAGCTTAGAGATGGAATAAATTGAAAACATGTTTTTAAATTATACATTTATTATTTATTTATTATTATTATTATTATTATTTATTTATTATTTATTTATTATACATTTTACTCCACTTATATAATTTACTAAAGTAAAAAAAGTATCAGTGTTAAAGCTTTCTTGTCAACTGGACCTAAAAATCCTTAACCTAAACTATGCGCGAGGATAAAAATTGCACTATACCTAAGGGTTGCCATACCCGAAATACACTTACTGCCAAATTTTGAGCTCAATCGATTGTAATACGAAAGAAAATATTGACTTATACTCAGTCGATCAATCAGCTAACCATAAAACATCCTTGAACACGTATTAACTCTTTATCGGCCATATTTATAAATATTCGAAAAGTATATTTAATGCATTAGTTTTGCAAGTTGAATGCAGTAAAAAAAACTTAATACATTGCGTATGTCAGAAGTAATGAACTTCCAAATTTAACATGAATATTTATTTTAAACTCTTTAGCTCCTAAGACTGGCCTAGTTTTAAAATTCTTAAAAAAGAATTGTAGCAATTTTTATTGACACTAAAATAAATTAAAGACGACTGAAGTGACTCCATGCTTTTTAATTGCTCCTCAAGCCTGCATTTTTAGCCTAAAAATAAATATTTTCTAAATATTAAAAGCAAAGCATTATCCTTTTTTTTATACGGAAACATAAATAAAACTACTTTTTTCAGAAAAAAAAAACAGCAAGACACTGATACTAATAATTTTGTAAGGGTAAAGCACAACCCTTTTGCTTCACTCAAAAATTCTTGTGCCGGTCAAAATATCTATTAGTCCCTGGGGCTACATGAAGTTTTGACAATAAAACTCACCTGACTGATATCAAAAATTCTACTTCCGACTGTCAAAAATTCATCATCCGAGTGAAAAGTTTTCGAAAACTTTTTAAAGTTTCTTTCGAACCTTAATTAAATTAACATAATAATTAAAATAAGCTTGTTTCTTATTTTGAAAATTACTAACTGCACCAATATCTAAATAAAAAGTGCAAAATAAAAACTTTCAGTTATTTGAAAAAATTTTAAATAAACTTAAGTTAATATACTTAAAAATTTGTAATTAATTTTTTTAGTATATTTACACGAGTGCTTTATGATTTTTCATTAAACATTCTCGTATTGTCATAGAATAAAACTATGTAAAAACTAGTAAAGATTTATTTTGACTGGTTCAACTTTAAATGCCAAAACAGTCGGGGCTTATTGGAGGCTAAGGTTTTATCCAATTCTTCAAACTTTTGCACTTAGACTACATTTCACATATTAAAAATTAGGTGCAAAATTTCTTGTCAATTAATGACCAAATTGCAAACTAACTGCTTTATTCTGTGTAACGAAGAAGCACACCAATGATAAGAAAAACACGAGAAGCAATACTTTCTTCCATGTAGAATTGTTTTCCTTCAAGTGTCTTTCTTATCGTTGGTGTGCTTCTTCGTGATACAGAATTATCACATAAGAGTGTGTCACAACAATTTAAGCTTATTTGTAAACTACCAATTCATTTAATAAATTTTTTAAAGTTTTAAGAGATGAAACCTTTTTCTAAAAGCATGTTATATGATAACAATAGGGGGTATTCACGATTCAGTGTACTTGCCAGTGCAAATGAGGACTTCTGCACTTTACAAAATCAAAATATCAAAATCAAAAATCTGCACAAGTGCTTTTCTACTGCAGCCTAAGACTTGAAGATTTGAGAAGTTGTGCACTTGTGTGCATTGAAAGACAGCTTGGAAAAAGTGTTAGTGGTTTGTTCACGAAAACCTAACTGCACAACTGCAGAAGTCCTCAACTGCACAGGCAAGTGCACTGAAACGTGAATACCCTAATATTAATACAACTGATAAATACAAACAGCAAGTTTTCGGAAAAGTGCTTTAAATTGGTATATTTTTTTAAAAACATTCAAAAGAGACAAAGCATTAATTTTTCTTAATATATATATTAAAAATTACAATTTTAATTGAAAAATCGTTTAATTTTTAACTTAGCTTCAACAAAATATTGGACTCTAAAATTATAGCTAAAAATAAAATTAGAGTTTCTGTAAATCACCAAAAAAAAGTTTAGAATCGCAGCAATCGCCAAAAATTTAGCTATGATGGCTTTAATTTTATTCTTCGTTAAAAGCTCGTTCAGTCTCTAAATTTTTAGCATGAAAATAAGCGGTGGAGTTTTTCAGAATAGCAATTCGCTAACAACTATAAATTTAGCTTTAGCGGTGGAGATTTAGCTTTAGCGTTTTTCAGAATCCGCCCTCTGGTCTTACTTACTCATTTTGTTATGATATATTTGATAAATTTATGTAAAATTATTGATGGCTTTTTGATTATATTTACATTTTCTTGTAAGACATATTGCATATTTCAATAATCACGATATTAACACAAAAACTACTATACGTAATTGCCACGAATATTGAAATATGCGAAAATTATTTGAGAGCTCGTAACCACAGTACTGTCATATCACAGTGATGAAAACGGATGGATTTCGAAAAAAAAAAAAACAAAAAATAAAATAAAAAATAATCCGTTCATTGGATTCCAATAATGGAACTCTAGGATGATATGGGCTAATCGTGAAAACTCTTGTTCATTTAAATCGGTCACAAATTATTTTATTCATTGGCTCCTTAGCATCATAACTTTTTTTAATCTCATACAATTATAAAAATGTAATTTCTTGTCAGCTAAATAAACAATAAGTGACAGTATTTTTGTATGTGTTTTATAATTGTTTAGAGGCTTCATTCAAATTTGGCATTTTCTTCAATTTTTAACTAACTTAAATAAACATAAGTTCGTGAGACACAGAATATTATATTGCTTCACCTTCCTCCTCTCGATATCTTTGCCAGGGAATTTGTTAACACAGCAGCCCTCAGACTGAGAGAATCTGGAAATTGGATAGGTAATAACGGCAGCCACACAATTACTCTGAACTCCTCTGCACCCGACAAAACAGACTACTGTGTGCCGTGCTTAAATCTTGAAAAGAACTACGTAGTTCTCATCCCTTCACGGCTGGACTGGGCAAAAAAAATCCCCCTTAAAACCTCCGGCATAAAAATCTTCACAGATGGATCCAAACTTCGAAAAAAGTAGGGGAGATATTTACTCCCAGGATCTCGAAATCGATGCGTCCTCTAGACTTCCAAACTATTGTAGATTTTACCGAGCGAAAATGATGGCTATTCACGAAACCGCTAAGATTCTAGGTCAAAAAGACCTTAAAGGAAAGAGTATTTCTATTTTTTCAGATAGCCTAGCTGCACTGAAGGCACTGAACTTAAATATTGACAACTCTAAAACTCTCACTACGTGTCGCAGATCTCTTAACGAGATGGCAAGGCTACTCAAGATCCACCTCATATGGGTACCGGATATATTCATTTAATCAAGGACAATAATCTGGCTGACGAATTGGCAAGGAAGGGTACGACCACTAACACCCTCTTAAATGAAGACTTTATTGGTATTAAACCTCTGCACAAATGCACTCGTTTTTTCTACAACAGTAGAGCCAACAGTGTCGAGCAGGGTTGCCAGTTTGGTAATTGATTACCAAATTTGGTAGATATTTTTGACTTGGTAATTTGGTAATTTTTTTATAGTTTTGGTAACTTTTTTGCTTCGAAATAATCAGTTTGCAAGATATAAAAAATTTAGTTTAACATTATATTAAACATTTTTTAGTGCAGTATAAACTTTATGTTTTGTATTGAACATTTCTCTAAGTTTTCCGAACACATCACAAAAGAAAATATCAAAATATTCCAATTTTGAAATTTAACGTTAACAAAGAAGTCTCTTATAAAAACGAAGCTACAAAACAAGTTGGGTTTTAATAAAATAAATAGCATAATGATTTCAAAGGAACTCTGCGAAATGAGAGACAAGCCTCATTATGTGTGGTCACCAGAAGAAGATTTTTAGATTTAAAATTGAGATTTTTTTTCGCCATCAGCTCTAGTTTATGAGTTATAGGCTAAAATGTAAAAACCTGTTATGTTCTAACAGCATAACATCTCTAAACTGAATCGGTCAATTTCGATCGTATTTGACAGCTTTGATTAGGAAATATTCAGCCCTATCATGCTTAATTTTTCACGCGGAATCGGAAAAGGGAATTTTTATTTTTAAGATAAAGCTCTAGAACATTTTGGACATTTTTAAGTTATTTTTTCCTGAATATTTTTCTTCTTGTTAAGTTTCGTGAATGTTCTTGAGATTTATCTTAATAATGAAAACTCTCTTTTTCAATTCCACTTGAAAAGTTATTCATAATACTGCTGATTAGGCCTAAACATTTTTGTAATAAAATTTTTTTCAGCTTTTGTTTTGAAGATAATTTCCTTGGAAATCATAGATTTTAAAACTTTTTCTTAATAAACATATTTGCTACCGTGAAATGTCTGAATCATAAAAAAATCTCTTGTCTTTGAAGTTGAAGCCTTCATTTGACCTTTGCAGGTAATGAGGATAATTCCAGATATATTTTGAAATAACGAAAATTGATTACATGAAAAATTTATAGGAAAAATTTCTTAAGTAGCTTACCGAAAAATTAGAGTTTTCCAGTCGCTTAAAATTGCTTTGAACAAATTTAATAAAATTTTCGTTTCTTTCACAATATATTTTTCTAAAACGTAAAAAATATCAGCAAAAGCTTTAAATACTTTGCAAGAGTTTGCGCTTAGGAGCAGTTATTGGAAAAAGAACTGTATATCATATTTTTTCATAACTCCTTAACTTGAGGTGATGGTGAAAAAGTTTCCTTTTATTTAAAATCAGTGCCCGTAGTTAGAATTGATATTCTATAAAACAAACGAACTGTGTAGTTTCTGATTTTTAGTTATTAAAAAATGATTAAAATTTAAACTTGAGGAAACCGATAATTTTTTAAAGCATTAAATGCCATATATTCGTATTTATTTATTTACTTTCTTAAAATCAATATTCATTGCCAATGAATGCGGTATATTTTTTTAGTTCCTACTTATTTCAAATAAAAAGATAAGGATCGTATTTTTATACCATTAATTTACGATTTTTTGTTTTGTTTTGTGACCAAAAAATTACGTTTACCTGAATTTACTACTAATTTGTGATTTTTATATTAATATAAAAAATAAATTTTAAACAAGAAAAAAGTTGTACTTTTTCTATGTATGTTTTTATCTTCTTCAAATAAAAAAGATATAGTCTCACTGTTATAAGTATATGAGTTTATTAATTTTACTTATTTTGTGGTTTTTAGTTATTAAAAATAAGAAATTCTAGACAAGAAAAATGTAATACTTAATAATATTACTAAATTTATTTTACCAATATTTCTGTTTATTAGTTTTAAGTATTTTAATGTTGAATACATTTTTTTATTAACAAAAATTATAATTTTATTGATTTTCTTACTTTAAAGAAATTTTTGTTTATTTAATTAATTTTTATTTAATTTTGGTAACTTTTTGATCAAATTTTGGTAATTAAATTTTTTTACAAGTGGCAACCCTGGTGCCGAGTTCAGAACATAACATAACTCTGTTAAGTCAAGCAGAACAGAACCAATTCATTAAACGACCAGAACCGAGCAGTGCAGAGCACTCGTCGGCTTCAAAACAGAACATGTTCGCCGCTTGCTTTACCAGAACACGATGTTTTTCGTTCTATAGAACAAAATTGATTGATAACAGCGAGAAAAGCATCGATCACACCTAATGCAGCAGAACATTGGCAAAGATATTAAGGGCTATTAATTTTATGCAAATGCAAGTTTTTACTGGGCAACTTAAAGCGCAAATGGTTAAGTTATCTTTGCGAATCATGAAAATTCCTTCTAAATGGCATTCAATAGTTAGTGCATATTTTTAAATATTTTTGCATATTAATTGCGTATATTTTTTATACAATAAATTCATGTGGTTTTTGCATATTTTGCTTTTTTTGATTTGCAACCATTAAAATTCAATACGAAATATTTTGAAAAAAGATAACTTTGAATTATTAGGTACTTTTAAATGCACTTTACTTTTTTTATAAATTAATTTTATATGTATTTAAAAATTAATTGTTTTTTTTTTTTGTTAATTAAATGCAATATTTATTTTTTAACCGATAATAAAAACTAAGGAAAATATTTTTAATTGCATATTTTAATGAGTGATATTTTGTAAATTTAAGTATTATTTTATGTGATTTCGGAGTGTATTTTCCCTCATTTTAACTCGAATTTTTTAGAAATATTTAAGGTACTAGAAAAATAACGCCAGTATTTTATGCCAGGGCCGTAGTCAGGATTTACCCATGGCACAGTGGGGTATTCGATAGTCAAAAACGCGATTAAATCAGCCAAGCCTTCTGACAAGCCAATTTTTATATTTTCTTAGTAAATTAACTATTAAAAAAGTACAATAAAGCTTTGAAAAAGAATAATTCAGTTGAATTTTTTTTTTTATTAACAATATAGTAATCAATAAAATATATAATATAAAAATCAATAAAACTTCAAAATTTTGTTTTAATTGAAAATCAGTAATCATCTGATTGATTTACAAAGCCACCAAAAACATCAGCTTCATTATCACCATCATCATCACTATCACCATCATCACCATCACCATCATCATCATCATCGCCATTATCATCATTATCATCATCAGCACTTTTCAGGAGTTTTACAGCTTCTGTAGGCAATTCACGTGTCTTTTTTTTTAGCAGCTTCCTTTTGCCAGATATTAAGGGATCAGAAGTGATCAGGAACCTGTTAAAAATGTCTTCGTTGCCCATGTGTCGACTACATTTACGAGAAAAATGCTCTCGAAAGTTTTTAAAATCTTTGTTACGACATTCTAGAGCCTCTTCAGATAATTGACCTATAGGCAATAACGCAAAAGATATTATCTCGGGTCTATGTATTAAATATTTATGCACTGTTGGAGGCATACAATACCAGGGATATAGTTGTACAAACAATCTAGCAGTACTTAAAGCAAATTCACGAAATTTTTCAACTTCGATTTCATGGCCGCTTGAAATCGCAATCATCAATGTATGAATCTTTTTTATTAAGGCAATATCGATATTTGTAATTTCTGCTGAAATTTCAGCATTTTGGAAAAATCTTCTGGCAGTATTGCCGTCATTTGAGTTTCCAAAGCCAGGTTTTGGGCGATCAACAACTAAGCCAATTTTTTCTTTAAATTCTTTTTGAATACGAGCTTTGTTTTGTAAAATAATTTCCTTATCGTCTTGTGACCTTACTTGCCATTTCTTTATTGGCAATTTATAAAACAGATGGACAAGGCACTCAAAGAATCTAATCCATCCATGAAGGATGGATAATCCAAATTGAAGATTGTCAGTTTTAATCTCTATTTTCACCATGTTGTCAATTTGATTAAAAGTTTTACTGCTTGCGCCACATATATAGCAGACGAGAGTAGATTTGGTGTCAGTAAACGCGTTACAGACTTTTCCGTCTACCATTACCAACATCAATTTGTGAAAAACTTCCAGGCGTTGATTCTCAACAAATATTGTACAACAGAATTTGTTAAATTTTCAATTTCTTCATCTACTCTTGCTTTTTCTTTTTTAGAAACTTCGGTAGACTCTTTAATAAATTCAATTTTCAGAGGTCTGCAATACCTTGTGGACGAGGTCCTAGGGTTCATGCAAATTACTTCATTTCCGGAAAGCAATCTGAGTGGAACTATACAAGTTATTAATACAGATGAATCACTTGCATCTTCGCCATGGAATGCTTGTTTGTATGAAAACAAGCACAAATTGGAAAAATTGTTGTTTTGAAGAGTACTTAAAACACCTTTTTGCAATATCAAAATGCGTTGGACAGTGTGATCTAACAAAGCTTGCAAGCTCACGTTTACAGAAGTTTCACATATTTTAATGCATTCCTTTCGTGGATAACACTCTTTTTTCGCTGACTGAATGTAGGTATAACACGGAAATTTATCAGGAGCTGAATGTCTAATGATATTATACAGATAATGCATCTTCCTTCGACATTTGCTGCTTTTGCAACGCACTTTTTAAACCTTTTTTGTATTTTATCGCCCTGGTCGGTGATGTTGTTATATCTTGCAAAAGTTTTGACGTTTCTAACTGTCCAGCAGATTTTAAGCATATTTTTGTAGCATGTCCTAGCACGGGTAAAGGTGTAGCCTCTCTTAGTTCTTTAGTCTTTTTGCGCTTGGTTGTTTCTAGACATTCTTCAAATGAAACTTCTTTACGGCCTCTTTTAAGCCTTATGTACGAAACGAAACCAATCGAAGAATTCAACCAAGTTTTATTCGAGCTTAAGAAACGTTCTTCCATTCTATGAGATTCGATCCAGCGAGTTTTAAATTGATATGTGAAGCAATTAAGTGTCTCATTAAAATTCGCCATATTGTCTTCTGAAACCCCAGTTCGCCTTTTAATTTCTTCTCGAAGAAATTCAAATTTGTGTTTAAGCTCACTAAAACCGGAATTATTCATGATGTCGCATAGACTTTGGTGAGTAAAATAAAGAACACTTGAACTTGTTCCTGAAATAAATATATCATTTTTTAAGACTTGAATTAGATTTCACTCTTTTTATCATGAGCAAATATATTTGCGTGTAATAACACGCAAAAAAGATAAAACCATCACATTGAATGAAACATATTTTTGTACAAGCACGCTCTCTTAACGTTATAAAAATAGGAAAACACAATATACGAACATTCACATTTAAATTTCATATATATCATATATGTATATTAGGGCGGGTCAAATTCTGGCTCAGCGAAATTCGTAAAATACATGTAATTCCAAGACTTTTTCTCCACTACAGCATACACAAATTCTGAAAAAAAGCTGTGCGGACTTTCGTAAATAGATTCATATACATACATTCATACATTCATATTTTATAATTGAGAACAAAATCTATTTACGAAAGTCCGCACAGCTTTTTTTCAGAATTTGTATATGCTGTAGTGGAGAAAAAGTCTTGAAATTACATGTATTTTACGAATTTCGCTGAGCCAGACCTCCAAAAAATTCGTCCATACAAATTGACCCGCCCTAATGTATATACTATCTACTCTCCACCGACCCCCAAGAGATAAATTCTAACTACTGCACTGACACTTTGCACTCTAAAATAAAGATGTCAACATAACAAATATTGTTTAGAATTTTTTGTTTTTCTTCTTTGCTTCTTTCTTTATTTATATTTTTTTTTAAAGTAAGCACTTGTATACATTTATATGAAGTGCGCTCTCATATGTATGTATATAAAAATTAATATTTTAAAAAGGGGCAAAAAAGGCTACATTTTTATTTTTGAAATAAATTTAATAATGTTCACTTATCACAAAAAAAATTGACATCACATAAATTTCACTTTGATCACAACTATATTGCTACATATATACCGAAGAACACTGATTTTTAAAGCTTAATTACAAAAAAACATTAAAAATATTTACAAATACTATTTTTAATAACGATTTTCACAAAACGTTCATAAAATACCCGAAGTAGAAGGCTGCATTGCAAAAATAAATTAAAACTTTTATTTTACTAAAAAAACAATCGCGCTAAAATAACAATAAACTCTTGATTCTCACTATGCCTGCACAAAAGTAAAAAAAAATCAAATTTAAAATTACATTACTCAGTAACAGTAAACTTTTTTTCGATTATTCTTTCACACAGTGACGTAGATTTTTATGTTCTTTAAATCGGTACCAATTATTATTGGTTATCTTTAAATTGATTTTTTGAATTAATCGCGTTTTTGAGTATCAAATACCCCATTGTGTATGGGGGGGAATCTTGATGAAATATATTTTCAAAATTAATATAAAGGTACAATTATTTGTTTCATTTAGTTTTTACTTTAAGTTTGCAAAAACTATTACACCAGCCAATATATTTACGAAAAACATAAATTTTGGAGGTTTTTGCAAAATGGCTTAGCTCACTGGCGATTATCGTAAAACAAAAGATACAAAATTTGTCGATATTTCGTTGGATAATCTCAAAATTTTTGCTCCACTACCGCACATGACACGATAGTGTTGATATATGGATTGAAAAGCTGATATATTTTTTAAAATACAAAATAATATTTTTAATTTTATGATGAGTAGTTCAGATTCTAGATCAATAATACTAAACACGTGCCAAAAACGTTAAACACCCTGTAAATTGAAAATGTTACAACATAGGAGGAAACTCAGTACAGATTTGAAACCAGGGTTAAACGGACATATACGAATAAGAATGGGTTTACCAGATACGAAATTTGTATACTAGTATTATTTATCCAAACATATCTGAATATAAGACGACTGCTATTATTATGTTCGCAGCTGTATATAAAATATAAAAAACTAAACATAAAATTGAAATGAAACAAATAATTGTCCCTATATTTTAATTTTGAAAAAAAATTACTGACTAAGGCCCTGGCATAAAATACTGGCGTTTTTTTCAATTACCTTAAATATTTCTACAAATTTAGATTTGAAATGATTGAAGAAATACCCTCCGAAATCACATTTTTCTAGTAGATCATTCAGTTTTACTAAGATATACCACAAAATAATAACAATGAAAAACATAAACTTCATCGCAATAGACCAACAACAACACCAATACTACCATAAACAACAACGCCAACAACAAACGTAATCACATCATTACTAGTAATCATATTTACAAATTAATAATCATTATAATCATCAGCAGAAAAAACAACAATAACAACAATCCAACATCATAAGAATGCAAGAAACAATATTCAACAAAACTACCACCAATAGTAAAAGTAAAAACAACAAGAAAATATCCCCATAAGCAACACAATAAAATTTTATTAATTTTTTTGTTGTTACTTAAAAATAATTTTATTTTTAATTCTTTAATAACTTTTATTGAATTAAATATTGTAAAAATTAAAAAAAGCTTCGCTTCATAAAATAAAATTAATTTTTGTAATAAATAAAAAAGTCTCTTATTATAATTTCAATAAATAATAAGAAAATCCCTTTTTTTGGCGTTTTATATAATTTTTACTTCCGAAGGAAATGCAGAAACTACGAAACCTAAACAACACATCATAACTTCAAGCGTTCTGCTGTTGATCACATAACTTTCAAGTCATTTCGTTCTGCTGCTTTCTTCTCTGTCGACTCAAGCATAACATTGATTCGGTTTTCTTTTGTTTTTGTTCTGCTCACGCGACGAGTGCTCTCTGTAGTGTTACGTTTGTTCTAATTAATGAAAGCCGAACATAAATCAGTGTTCTGAAATGCATTTCAAGCGCACTCGTGCAGAGGTTTAATTGGTATACCCATTTCCTCACATAAACTCCAGTGCAAGAACAGATCTTTAAGTCTTGCACAAGAACGCTGGGTACACCTTGAAATATGTAGGATAACTAAGCTAACATGCCCTAAGTACGACTTAAAACTCACCAACTCACTGCTTGAGTTAAGCAGGGTAAACCTCTCAAAAATAGTAGAAATCCTGACGGGTCATCGGCCTGATCGGAGCGAAAGCTCTTCGGTTGGGACTTGAATCAAACGATTTCTACAGAAGCTGCAGATGTAAGGAGCAGGTAGAAAATGTTCAGCACCTCCTCTGCGAATGTCCGGCTTTAGCTAAAAGGAGAATGCCAACTCTGGGCCATTCCTTTTTAAATGGACTTGCCGAAGCCTCATGCCTGGAAATCAAACATATCCTTAAATTTATTATCCGCTCGAATTGGTTTGAGGAGTTAAATCTCTATTAGGTTTTTAAAAGAGATAATGTGGTATCACTATGGGCATGCACTGTCCTAAGTGTACGAGTCGTCTATCAACTCAGCCACCTTTACCTAAACTAACCTACTTCAAAACGGTTAATCCTACAGAACAAAATATTATGAGGATAACTAAAGCTTATACAATTCCATATGAGCAAATTGTCAGAACTCTAAAATGTCTGCAATAACAACTGAGTTAAGATAGGAATCCACATGTTTCAACTTTAAAAATTTCAGACTGTTATTATTTTTTTTTTGCAAATAACTCAAAAACCATAACCGGAAGATGTATATGCGAATAAATTGACGGATATAGATTTTAAATCACATTAGTATAAAAGTAAGCTAAAACTTTAATAAGAAGCGAGATATGAAAAGTAAAGAATAGATGTTTCCCAATTTTTTGTTGAAATATCATAAAAATGTGTTATTGTTTTTTTTTACATAGCAAACTTAATAAAAAGTCAAAAAATTCTCCTGAATGTCTTACTTACTTACTTACTTACTTATCAATGTGACCATATAAACCCGAGGTCGGGTTTTGGCCGACTCCATCACTTCTCGCCAGGCACCTCTATCTCGCACGCTTTAACTTTAATCAAATTTGTTAGTGCTTTTTAACCTTATTCTAAAAAATATTTTATTTTGTTTTAAACTAGTTTCTAATGGCCAAATGTTGAAACATCATTTTATCATAGAAAAACCAAAAAACCACCAAACCAATTTTCGACCAAAACTTTCAAAACCAAATCAAAATCACTGTTTGACCATTCTGCAGAAAAAAACTCGATATACATTTATTTTCAAAATTTAATCAATTAAAATATTTACAAGCCGCAAACGAATCGAACAAAATAAATACCACAGAGGGCCTGCCATTTGGCAGCGTTGCCATATAATATATATAACTACTATTTATATTAAATACAAAAACATTTATTGCATTTCGTTATTGTAACCAGGCAATAAAACAAATGAAAATTGGATGAAATTCAGTGGTCTAATATTTTTGCATCAATATGTTTTGCATGCACTCGAAAAAAAAGTAGATAACAAAAAATGTTTGCCTTACTTGTGCATTGCATTGTCATGAAAACATCATTGTTGATAGACCTTAATTGTATGTGTGTTACAATATAATTAACCCATTAGCTAAATTGTCAAAATATAACAATTATTTCGCAACCATATTAAAAATAACAAAGCACACGCGTAAAATTGACAATTTATACATTAACTTTGATTTTTAGACATTAAAATGCAGTTTAAGCACAAACAGTTTTTTGTAATATTTTTAAAGAAATTTTTTTTTATTTTGACTGCTAACATTGAAGCTAAAAAAATTAAAAGAGCAAAAAAAATTCTGTTGCAAAAAGAACACACCTTAAAGCAATAAATTGGAATTTTTTTTTTTCTATATAAATTGACACTAATTTACATTTTTTACAGTTACAAAATATGTGCGAACAATTTTTGAGCGGAAAAAATAAAATGAAATATTTATCATAAATTTGCATTAAAAGATTAAGCGAATCATGAACAAAATGATGGACAAAAACAGCAAACACTGTTGGAAAAAAAACTTTAAATAGATTCAAATTTTAATAATTCATATAATTACAAAACTTTTTGCAAGCTAAACTAAACTACAACAGACAAAATGCAACAAACAAATTTAAATGCCAACACCAGCAACAACAAATTATTTTGAACAGAATTTATTTACAGCAAAATTTTGTATGTTCTTTTTTTGGTGTTAATATTTTTGCTAGCCCAATGTACCTGTGAGCCAACAACTTCCGCTACTGCAGCGGACATTTTTAATAATTACTTTAAGCGGAAAAACCCGATTTTCATGCGCATAACAAATTGTTAAATATTTGTTTTTATTCTCGTTTTTATTGTTGTTCTTATTGTTATATATGGTATTACGTAGAAAACTAACCAACTGCAAGGATTATTTATGTTAAATAATAATAAAAAAAACACAGTGTTTGTAAAAATTTTAAAACACAATGTTTTATGTAAAGATTATTAAATGTTCAGCTGCACTTTAGCGTTAAATATCCGTACTGCTCTAATATTATTTAACTTTTTTTTTATTCACTCAACTGTAGCTCGGCACATTATTATAAATTAAACCGGAAGTGTTCGTATGTTCCATGTGGACGACACTTTTTTCTGTCACTTATGTTCTGCCATAATAAAAGTACGAACAGCGTGGTTGAGTATGTGTATGCCTGCGCATGCATGCATGAGTGTATGCATTTATGTAACTGTAAAACCATGGATTAACTCAAATGTTTGCACAAATTTACACTTCCGGTGTAGCAGCATGGGACGTTGATGTGCTGTTAAAGTACAACTACTGACCAAACGACAGTATTCTTATTTCCGTATCCGGTTGTTGTTCCTCTTTCGGATTGTACTGGTGTTTAATTTTTTATTATTTTATTGTAATTTTTTTTTACTATCTGATAGGTTTTAAAAGAAAAATGCCCCTTAATACAGCTTAAAATAATTGAGTGCAATATTTTGGTTGGTGAGAGAACATTTCTACAGGTTCCAAATTTATACATATATATGTATGCAAATATATGTACTAAAGATATTTTGAAAAAAATATATGTTTATGTTGTATTAAAACGTATACTTTCCTATAAATTTAAATTATTTGCAAGTCTTTTGCTGACCATTTCAAAATCTGAAATGGGCTCATCTTTGAACAACCCTGATGTGTGTTTTTTTAGTTCTAAATTTACGGTTCAAAAATTACGGTTCAAACTTTGCAACAGTTTCACGAATTTAAGTCAAAAATTTATTGTTTCAAACGCAAATTATTTTATTTTAATTCATAAGGTCGTTTTGCAAAAACTGGTAAGTGCAGCATATATGGCCCATGTGTTTTATTTGGCCCAAAGTAATATTTCCAAAGTGAGAAAGCCAAGACTGAAACCAGATACCATCATACTACACCGTACCAGAAAAAAAAGTTCGTCGCTAGGTTAGATTAGGTTAGGGTGCTCATTTAGTATACATATACCATATACTGGTTCTATGGTTGTACCACAGAGGATCTACTCATCCTTTTCTACACTAGGCACTGTCGTGGAACCATTCAATACTAACAGAAAAAATTAATTGACGCTTAACGTCTCGTTTCTCAAGATCCCTGAGATCAAGAAGAGGCTACCTGAATGCTTATGTTATCTGCAGGACAGAGCGGGGCATGAACAGAGGAGATGCTATATCGTCTCCTACTCTTCCTCATCCTTGCAATTCCTGCATAAGTCATTCGCATGGACCCCCATTCTAAGGGTATGCTTACCTATAAGACAGTGTCCTGTTATAACGCCTATTAGAATGGGGAGATCTTTCCTCGTCTGAATGAGCTTCCTCGTGCGTTTTTATGCAAAACTGAGCAACAAATGTCTAGCAGTTTTGGAAGTGGCACCATGATTTCACCTAAAATTAGCTATTTCTGTGGCATGTTCCCTTAGAAGCAATTTACACGACGCAAATGGCGTGTCTTATGTTGCCATATTAGGCAGCAACATTACCGTTGTAACTTCTCTTGCGAGCTCATCCGCTCTACAATTTCCAGGAACGTCCCTATGCCCCGGTACCCAGCCCTGATGGATGTCGAACTTATCAGTTATCTTATTAAGAGGCGA
The DNA here is from genome assembly GCA_963920525.1 of Dichetophora obliterata. NCBI lineage: Eukaryota > Metazoa > Arthropoda > Insecta > Diptera > Sciomyzidae > Dichetophora > Dichetophora obliterata. The sequence continues at coordinate 16,628,236 of OY986439.1, read as the reverse complement.
GCGACATTAAAGGTGATGTTAGGAAAAAACATCCAAGAGATTTTATTGCTGCTTGGCTGTCCGTAAAAATGCAAATATCTCTAGTTGATATCTCACCATAATTCAGCCATTCCACAGCTCAATAAATGGCCATTATATCTGGCTGGAAAACGCTGCAATGATTTGGCAGTCTAAATAAGGTTCTGATGTCCAGATCCGTAGAAAAGACGCCTCCCCCGACTTTGTTTTTTAATTTAATTTTATTAGATACTAGCTGAACCCGGTGTGCTTCGCTACCCCCTCTTTACAAAATAAAATTAAAAGTATTTATATATTTAAACAAATTTATGTATTTAATTTTAATTTAATTATTGCAATGCTTCTCCCCTTTTTTGTTGTAAACCATTTAGAATTCAGCACTGAACCGCATGTAATTTGCTTCATGCTCCCCCTTTTTATTTTAAGACCAATCAAAAAGCAGCAATTACACAATCAGCTGTTTCGCAATCAGTTGTGGGAGAATGAGAATGGGGTTACTCCACTCTCTATTTTAATTAACACATATTACAAAATCAGCTGTTTTGCAGAGAGTTGTGGGAGGAAGAGAATGGGGCTACCCCACTATTTTATTTATTATGTATTTTAAATTTGAGGCGTTAATAAACGTAGTAAAAAAGTAGGTGCGGAAGTGTGCATGGTTGAAAAATATTATCATGTTATTAGTATTCCTGAGTCAAAGCTGCACGCTGTGAAAATTTAAGATCGGTTAACAGGTCCAGCCTCCAATACATCGCAAACAAAGGGGCGTGCTCCGTCCACTTTTCTTTTTGTACGTATTTCTATTCATGCCAATACCATATATAGCAAATACTGCCGCCGTTGGTCAAAAAATGCCCAAGATATGACGATTTTAATATTTGGGTTATATGGGCGAGGCCATGCCCCTTTGTCCACTCACAACTTTATATAGTTAAGAATTTATTATTTCGTAAGAATATCCTATTGTGAAAATATAATGAAGATCGGTTCAGTAGTTAACACTAAATTGCGATTATAATTTTCCTGAAAAGAGGCGTGGTCCCACCCAATTTTCTCCTGGCACGTATTCCTAATTATGCCAATACCATATGTACCAAATATCATCGACGTAGGTCAAAAAATGCCCCAAATATGGCGATTTAAATTTTTAGATTATATGGACGGTGCCACGCCCCTTTGTCCAATAAAAACTTCATATAGCCTATTATTCCTTCCAGAGTCATAGTAACATGCTGTGAAAGTTTCAGCTTTAATGGCTGCAAACATAGCTCCCGTTTGGTGAAATAGTATTTATTCTTACGGCAGCCAATCAGAAGCGTTCTTAATTAGTGAAATTTCATAAACTTGTGCAAATCAAGCATAAACAACGTCCTTGGTTCACAAAAACCATTGAAAATATTATATTAAAGCGTAATAACGCGTACAATAGATGGAAACGTTTTAAGACTCCCGTCTTATACGAGGAATTCAAAAGTTTGCGTGCGTTGGTTGTAAAAAATGTAAAAACAGCAAAAAATAATTATTACGGAAATAAGTTTGGTGCAGCTGTAGGTAGTAAGCAAAAATGGCGAGAAATACATAGTATTGGTATTGGGAACAAAAACGTTGGTGGATGCGTCAATGTTAATGTTGAGGAACTAAATAAAAAGTTCGTTGATGTTTCTGTGCTTTCCGTAGAAGTAAATACATATTTAAATGCCACTAACTCATATGATACAAATCATAATTTTAGTTTCACATGTGTAAGTCAAGCCGACGTTTTAAAAAGTATTTTATCAATCAAGTCGAATGCTGTTGGATGTGACAAAATCAACCCTATTTTTTTAAAAATTCTACTTCCTTTTATACTTCCATATGTAACATACATTTTTAATACGATTCTCACTACATCTGTTTTTCCGGAGTGCTGGAAAAAGGCAAAAATTGTTCCGATACTGAAATCTCAGGCTGAGTTCCGCCCAATCGCTATCCTCCCCTTTCTTTCGAAATCATTAGAACAAATCATGTGTCATCAAATCAATGCACACATACATAAATACAACCTCTTAACTGACAGACAATCAGGTTTCAGAGCCAAACGAAGTTGTACAACTGCTCTTATCGATGTCTGTGAGGATCTGCGAGTTAGTCTGGATGACAATGAGGTTAGCTTTTTAGTTTTTTTTGGACCATTCCAAGGCATTTGACACTGTCGATTATGATGTTTTGTTGACTAAACTTAACAGAATGTTTAATTTTTCTTTAACTGCAGTCAACCTTATCTCGTCGTACTTATCACATAGGTCGCAAGCGGTCTTTGCTAATAGTGTTTCGTCAGCATTTCTTCCAGTTAGGAGAGGTGTACCTCAAGGGTCAGTTTTGGGCCCTCTCTTTTTTTGTATGTACATCAATGATCTGCCGGGTGTCTTGGATAATTGTGGAATACATATGTACGCCGATGATGTACAGTTGTACGGTTCTACTAAAAAAGATAACATGCACAATTTCACCTTACACCTAAGTAATGTCCTTGATAGAGTTGGTAATTGGGCGCATAATAATGGCTTAAGCCTTAATCCTAGGAAATCCAAATGCCTTGTGATCTCAAAGAAGATTTTTGATATTTCAACAGTCCCACAACTCACACTGAATGGATATAGTATTGAATATGTTGATACTTCGAAAAATTTAGGTGTAACAATTAATAGAACCCTAACCTGGCATAATCACATCAATAACACTGTTGGAAAGGTGTATGGTATGCTTCGCTCGCTCTGGATAACCCAGTACTTTACGCCGCTCAATATTCGTGTTCTACTTGCTAAAACTTACCTTGTCCCAACGTTGCTTTATGGCTGTGAAATTTTTTCCAGCAGTGACAGTTCTGATAAACGTAAATTAAACGTTTTATACAATAATATTGCCCGATATGTCTATGGACTAAAACGTAGAGATCATGTTTCACTATATGCTAAAAAGCTATATAATATGACTTTTGACAGCTTATTAAACTACCGCACACTCTTGTTCTTGCATAAGATTATTAATACTCATGAACCTAATTATTTGTACTCAAGATTAAATTTTTCTCGCTCTAATCGTGCAAACAAAATTAATAATCCGCGGCATACGTGTCTAACGTCTGAAAGACAATTTTATGTACAATCTATTCGTCTTTGGAATGTACTTCCTAATAGTTTAAGATGTTGTAGTAACGCAGTGCAGTTCAAAAATATGTTAAACGTATATATGTTATAACTTTCTTTTTTACCTAGTTCATAAATTTAAGTTTTGCCTGTAGTATTAAAATAAAATAAACATATTTAAATTTAAATTTAATATTTTAATTTTAGTTAATATTGTCTCTTCTATGTTTTTTTTTGGTTTTAAAATGCTTATCGTTTATTTTATTATAAGTTCATAATGTAATGTAATTTTAAGATCAATATATTGTGTTTTGTACTTTTTCACTGCTGGTACTGTTCATAAGATTACTTGAGTCTTGTTGTACCAGTAAAACTCAGAATAAATAAATAAATAAAATAAATGAATTGCCATATACATAATTTTAATTGTAAGTATGTCAATGATATGGTAAGCGTTATAACACGCGTTGGCAATCGCACCTCATGTTACACTTGAAGGAAAAGTAGTGCAATATAAATATTCAAATTTAATTGTGTTGATAATAATTAAAAAAAAAATAATAATAAAAAATTATTTCAGAATGTTTTTGTGCATCAACACTTTTTAAAGACACCAAATATATACCATATTGAAAGCAGATTAATTGTAATTAAAGTAAAATGGGGCGAAAAAGGGGGATTTGGTAATAAAAAAATCTATGGCTACCTTACCTGTAGATAAAAAGTATATAAAACTTTAGGTAAATACATATTACAAAAAAAGTATTTTGTAAAGCAAACATTGTTAGTGATATAAGTAAATATCGGAATTAAAAAAAAGGGGTCGGTGAAGTGGGCGTGGTTCATAGTAATATGGCGACGTTAACAGTATTAAGAGCAATATACTACCAAATAAAAAATAATCCGTTGGAAGGAACAAATTTGTACAGAGAACAAAAAGTTTAAAACTTAAATTTGGTGTGAAAAGGGGCGTGAAAGGGGGCGTGGCGTAAGAAATGTTTATTTCTACCTTGCCTGGAGTATAATGTGTATACAATTTGAAGTAAATCTGTTAAAAACTATATGGGAGCAATTACATAATTTTTAAAAAGTGGGCGTGGTCGAAAAAAGTACCATATTAATCATGCCAGAGTCCCAGTTAAATGCTGTGAAAATTTCAGGAAGATCGGTCCAGAGGTTTGGTCTCCTATAAGGTACAAACAAACAAATAAACAAACACACATTCCATTTTATGTATATATATAGATTTTCATTATTTACATTATTCACAATATTTTGCTCCAATGCCATAGGCTATGCAGGCTTTGATGTCAAGTTTTGAGCCGTCATCAATATGCTCGCCAATTTGGTTTAGCGGCATTAACCCGTCCCATTCTACCCTGGTTGGGATTACCGTGTAAAAGCCGTTACCGAATGACTGAGTGGCAATAGTGTAATCGATGTTGCTAGCAACTGCTCCTGCAAGATCGATTATAGAGCAGTAACCTGTGCGTGTGTAAGCCCACTGCGAGGTTACTCTAAGGCGAAATGTTTTCCCATAATATCTATTAAGCAAAGAACTGAATTAAGCGCTTCAGAATAATTGGACCTAAGCGCTCCGCTGATGAATACGGCCGCGGTTCTTTGTACTTTTCCTAACAATTTGCAATTAGACTTTCCATCACACACAAACACTGTTTAGCAAGATTGGCCTCAATATAGCTGTATAAATCAAACGTGCAATATTTAGGGTAAGTCCCCACGTTTTACTTTTATCTTTCTTACAGGCACATAAAGCAGCATTGGCTTTCCTAGTTCACTCAAGAACATTTGGTATCCAGCTTAACTTTCTTTCTAAAATACCTCCCAAATATTTCGCCTCTTCCACGCAGTGTAGCTGAGTGCCATCAAGACTTGGAAGAACTATGTGCGGTATTTTGTATTTTTTCGTAAAAAGGACCAGTTCAGTTTTGTGGAGATTAGCCCCAACCCACATTTTTTGGTCCAGCTATTGAGATCGGAGAGTGCTGACCCTAGCAGCTCCTAGAGAGTGTTAAGAAACTTTCCCTGTGCAGCAATAGCTACATCATCCGCGTAGGCAATCACCTTGCAGCCCACCTTTTCTATTATACTCAGTAGTTCATTGACTAATAAAGATAGAAAGAACACCTTATCAATGCACAGACTGACTCATTCACCCTAATCTTCATGAGTGCGCCAATGATTGCCCCCGGAAGAACATTATTAAAGGCACCTTCAATATCTAGAACACCATTGTGTATTCTTGGTGAGGAAAGAGATTTTCTATAAAGCGTACTAGGGAATGCAGGGCCGTTTCTACAGACCTACCTTTCCTGTTAACGTGTTGTGAAGCTGAAAGCAATTTTTGAGTCGATGTTACGACATATATGAGCGTCAATCAATCCTTCGAGTGTATTCAGCAGAAAAAATTATAGACTAATGGGCCTAAAATGGTGACCTTAAAAGTCTAGTTGTAGCGCGCTTGACTGTCGCTCAGGGGTCCCGGATTCGAATCCTGGTCGGGGCATGGTTTTTCGTTATAACCTTTATTTCCTTATTTCTATTCAAAGAACCTTTAGAACACATCAATTTACGACGAAAAGTTGCAGTTGGTTGTAGTAGAAAAAGTTTATTCACATTTAGTATCACATATTTCTACAGCTTCTGCCACATTAAAGAACATCGTACACAAAAATTTCACCTTCTTCCATTCCTTGGTATCACAACGGACAGATGTCCGTCCTGCTGCCACCTAAACCTAACCTAACCTAACCTAATGGGTATACGGCCTTTCGGACTCGTTTGCGATATCCTATCTTCCTTAGGGATAAATACTACCTTTTTCTCCCTCCATCTTAATCGTATGTATGTCATGCAAGGCAACCTTTGAAAATGACAAGAAGCCATGGAAGTATTATAGACGCCGTCTGCTGTAGAGCGGCCAGAATTATACCATCAGGCCCAGCAGACTTTTATGGCTTAAAACTAAACAGAGCCCATTTGATCTGGTTCTCTGATATGATATTTGTAGGGTTACTCAACGCCAGAGCCCTCTCACACCTAGTGTGAGTGGGGTCGACAGCGCAATCCGGGAAGTGGGTATTCAGAAGAAGATCAAGGATTTCCTCGCATTGAGAATGTCTAGGTATCGACTGATTTTCGTAAGTAGCTTGGACAGCGAAGATTAGAAGCGAGGATCTTGTGGAGTCTTGATGCTTCGGAAGATTCCTCTATATTCCTGCAGAAAAGACTACAGGAATTGCTCCGAGCACTTCAAAGTGCTGTCTTTAAAATTTTAAAATGGATTCATAGTCATCCCAGCATTAATTTTTACCCGATTTTAAAGCTTTATTAAAAATCTTTCTTCACTGCGACCTTAGATTACTAATTACTAATCCTTGATCACCAAGGAGGTTTTGATTTACCTCTTGGGGGGCCCTTAGGGCAAGAGATTTCTAAAGCATCATTTAAAGTGCCCATCAGCCACTCCACCATTAAATCGAGTTTTTGTGGTGTCAAGGGGGGTACATCTGAGAAAGGGGGTAACAATGTTTCCACAACCTCCCAATTCATTTCAATTTGTTTTCTTCAGATTCATAAAGACAGTTTTGCTATTGAATTAGCATTTTAGACCGAATGTTTTATAACTATGATCAGAGAAGGAGTGCTCCTGAAGCACTTTTCAGTTCGTGATATTATCATAAAATAAATAAGAGACTAGGGTAACGTCTAAAACTTTACGCCTGCTGCGGTTAACAAAGTTGACTCGTTTCCAACTTTAGAAGCATGTAATTTACTTTTGAGTAAATAATTAAACACGAACTCACCTCTTTTATTTACGTCTGTACTTCCCCCAGACTGTATGGTGCGCATTCTCGTTAGATCCGGCTACCGGCAGACGGTAGCCAGTATTGGCTCGGGATGGTAATGAGCTAGGTATACCGTCGCAACCAAGCAGCTTTGCGAACCCAGCTCAAGACTAACTGCCACTAAATCTCGATCACTGAAATTGGATACTAAATAAGAGTTAATACAGGTTTTCGCTAGCATACCTGATCTGAGAGTACTTGTGGCGCTAGCAAAAAACAATTTATATCCGTCAGCTTTCAAGCTACAAACCTTGCCTTCATAAGTCCAAGGCTCCTGAATCAGGACTTCATCTTCTCCGCCCTTTATAAGGCGAATTAATAATTTTACGCTGGCCGCCTTTGAAAGGTGTAGGTTAATCTGCAGCGATCTACCCAGTTTACTATTGTATTTTGGTGTTGTCTCCAATATCCAAATCAGATTCAAGAAACTGCTTCTCTAAAGTTATTTTCGAATATGTCAGCAATACCATAATCTGACGATCTTACCGACATCCGGTAAGTATCAGTTTTAACCGTACCCTCCTTCAGAAGAGTACTTATCGATGCTCGTTCTACATATACCGTCGTATTAACCGCAAATTCTTCTACGGCATACTCCCTTAGAGGAGTGCTTTCCTCTGCGCTTGCGCTATCTGATATCTTATCCTTCTTGAAGACTTTCACGAGTAAGCTCGTAATCCCGAGGCGAGCCCACCCATCGCACTTTCTTAGAGGACCCAAAGACGCCTCGTCCAGTGTAAGGACCGCCTGCCTTGCGCTATCTTTGGAATTCTCCACCTTGGCAACCCTCAAGTTCCGAACTGGAAGGTTGGGGTTGGAAACTCTAAGAAAAGAAGAATTTTTCCTGGCTCTGTTGGCTTCAGAGGTAACCAGGTTCGTGCCCTCGATCTGCCAGATATCTCCACCTTTAAAACAGCTTCTAACCGTTCGCCTGGCCACACTTCACCTACTTTGGCGATAACCACCTTGTAAAAAGTGACAGATTTGGCATCGGCACACTTTACTAACTTAATCCCCCATTGCCCCATCCGAAAACAGTCGGGAGGAGAACCCGGAATCTCAACCATAAGCCCGAAATAATTGGTGAAATGCTTGGCCGACACCAACCTCCAGTTCATGGCCGAGATCCCAAAATCCTCCACCCCTCACTAGGATAGCCGGACCTCACCTCTTCTGGCAACATCGCTGAAGATTCGGCCAGAAAAGTCAACAGCAACCCTCAGCACACCATCTAATTGGAAGTATTTTTGAAAGGTAATTTCGGAACTAAATTTTTTTTTTGACCGAACGTAGGGATTGTGCATTTAAATTTTTCCAACGAGTATAGATACCAAGAAAATTCTTCATCCAGTGTTCCAACCATCGCTCCCGTCGATGTGCCATCAACTGACAGGACAGGAAATTTTAAGAGGACATATCTATTATTTGCACTCAAAACACTCAAACGAGTGTGAATTGGTCTGAGTTGCTGCCGCTCAGGAAGAAGAAACAAATTTGACAAGTCAACAAGTCAGCAAACAAAAGCAAAACAATGAAATCTAGTCATTTTTATTTTGTCTCGTTTTCGACTTATCGACGAAGTCCTTTTTCCTCTAGGCCTTTTTCCTCTAGGACTGCGTGTTTAGGAACTAGAAGCACTTGAAAGTTTTTATCGTATTTTTCGGCATAACTAACAAACCATACAACATACAAGAACGATTTAAACACCAAAATGTTAGTAATTCCTCTAGATACTGTATCCTTGGAAAAAAATAAAAATTAGCTTTGCTGTCTAAATCGATATTTTTGTGGGAGATCATTTTTGGTGAATTCTTTTCTTCTTTTTTTTTTTAATAAAACTTCTTTAGCACTGTTGTGATTTGAAACTCGATGAAACAAAAAAATCACACGAAAAAGGAAATTTTAACAAAGAAACCACCGCTAAGTACTAGAGTAGACACTAAATTTATCCCAGTGGCACTTAATTTTACAGATCAATAGCTACTGCAACGTATAAAATGCGTTTGAAATTTGTTTGTTTACCAATCGGTACGAAAACAAAAAAGTACTAAGCCACGCAGAGCTAGTACACAAACCAGCATTTGTAACGTTGCAGTAGCTGTTGAACTGTTGGACAAATTTGGAGTCCGAAACATAGAAGGCACTACAAACGCATTTAGCGCGTCTCCTCTTTGTGCGTTGCTTCGTAGTCTCCCAACTCTTGTCAATTGTTTTCGTAGTTTGCAAGTTAGACCCCTTTCAGATTGTTCAAGAATTGAATTCAGTTTTCATAGTTTGTTGGCAATTCGCCGCAAATCGGAAGCGACGAAAGGGAGAAAAAGTTGACGGTTTCGTGTTCCTTTTGTGCTTTTCTCATTTTTTACAGATTGCTTCATTTTCTTTTTTGTGTATCGGCGTGTGTTTGATGTACTGAAACTTGAAAACAAGTTATTTTATTTATTATTTTCGATATATATTTATAATAAGCATATTTCCATCGCTAATGAATTATAAATAATATTTTACGAACAATTTTAAGCTGTTGATGCAATCGCTTTTGTTTTTAAGAAAGCAAGCATAGATGACAAACATTTGAATTCAATTCTTGACAAATGTGAAAGCTTTCGTCAAGTCCAAAAGAGAACGTCAAAAAAAATTGAATTCAATTCTTGAACAATGTGAAAGGGGACTTAACAATAGCATAATTTCGTCGTTTCATTTCATTAATAAAACATTTTCAAAGCATGCTGAAAACCAATGCTAAAAGATGTAAGTATTATCAGAAAAAAAACCGAAATAAGATAATGATACGATTCATGCACGTCGAAAGGCATTATTAAATGTACAGCATAATATTTCTATTACTCATAGTAATACATCTACTTGCATATTTTCTTATCAATAAATTCACAAGCATAATCTGCAGTTATCACTTGTATAGACATATTTGTTATTCTCTCTTCAGATGATTTCCAAATTTATTTTCCAAATGTGCAAGATGATGCCTCAAGACCATGGTAGTTTAGTAATAATTGTTGCAATTTACATTTCTCCCAACCAATCAATAAATACAACTAATGAATTCATCCATGAGCATTTAATAAAGTACACACCAGAAGTATTGTAGATACTTAAAAAAGATTACGATAAAATTCCAATGATTTTAAGTGGGGATTTTGATGGGAATTTTGCATTGGATACAGCGCTTCCTTTAGGCCCAACCAAAATAGACGTTTTGCTCCGTAACGAGTAAAAACGTAAGTGTTCGTTTAAATACATATTAATGTTGTTACCCAAAATGAGCAAACGTAACTGAACGAAACTAAACGAAACAGTTTCACAAGACGTATTATTCCGTAAGAACCGAACTGCTAGCGTAGCAACTCGTCAACAACAGCTGTGCAGAGTGCAGAGTGCGTTTTTATTTTATTTTCATCAGTTTGTTTCAATTTCGCCATTATTTCACTCATTTTTCACAAAACTTTATTAAAAATTACAAAATGCACAATATAAATAAATAAATAATACTCTATTGCCTACTGATCAGCTGTTTCAGACGAGTTGAGCAAATCGTTTCATTTTGGGTTAAATCCGTAAACATCCGTAACGAGTGCAGACGTTCGTCAAAATGCTATCGTCTCGTTTCGTCTATTTTGGTTGGGCCTTTTGATTGAGTTTCTCAACACCAAATCAAATTTAAAAATGTGCAGCAGTCGCACTGAACCGACTACAAGATCAAAAACAGTGATAGACACTGTATTTCAAAGATATATTGATCAAATCCAAACCAATGTATTTATTTCATATTTTTGTTATATACTTGTATCGTTTGTTGGAATTAAAAACATGGAGTTTGAATAATAAAATTTAAAATAAAATTACTTTTAAACTTGGTAGCAATATTATAATCAATAAACCCTATAATTATCTCACTCTTAATACAGCATTCGCCTCATTCTTTCATAGTTTACCACCCACATATATTTTTTTTTTTGCTATAAAATCCAAACCATACATCGTTCAAAGATGAAAACTAATTTTGTTAATGAATTAATCTTATTTTAATCCTTCTATCCTTGTTTTCAACTTATCCTTTTCCCTCTGAACTATCTATTGTTTAGCACATATTGATCACTCGTATCTCGTGACAATTTTATTTTCACTGCGTTATAGACGAACAGCCCTATTCTGGCAAATTAACATATTTTTATCCAGTATTTTGAATATTTCTATATGTTTGTTGTAATTTTTTTGTTTCAAAACAAAATTTGAAGCTCAATAATAAAAAATTTTGATAAAAATTGTCAACTACTTTTCAGTTATTAACAATTTCATTAGCAAATTTTGTTTTTTGAGCTTTAAATTTTGTATTGAAAAAAACAAACACACATAAATATTCAAAATACTGGTTAACTTTTTGTTAATTTGCCAGAATAGGGCTGTAAAAATATTTTCTTTCATTTTAAAATCCAATTTTTTTTTTCTTTTTAAATTAACATAATATTATTTAACATGAAATAAAGTATATTGAACAATTTTAACAGAGAAATTTTTAATGTAATAACAAAATAAAATGGCTATTATACTGCAAGTTAAAGTTCAGTGGCATATTGTTAGGACAATATTGGGAAAAAAATGTCCAAGAAGTTTACAAAGGCATATTTAATGATTAAAATTTTGCAAGGACTTTAACATTCTCTACAGTCTGCTAGCACCTAATTCTCTATACTCTTATTTTTAAGGCAATAGCACTATCCCAAAAACTGTAGACAGTTTAAAAAGATTCCGTACAGATTTTAAGTAACAGTAAGATTGAAATTAAAAAACTGTTTATTTTATTTTTAAATTTATGACAACATAAATAAATCAATAATATAGTTATGGTTGGTTATAGATGATAATGTAACTTTGTTGTTAAAAAACGAAAAATTTTTTTTTTCGAACTCCGTTATCGAAGCATGGTAAATTTTTTTCCTCTTTAAGTCCACGGCAGTCTTTCGATTCGGAATTCTGATAAAAGTACACAGCTACAAGAGAAAGAGATAAATGAATTTATTTTTGTATTATGTTATATAATATGTTGCACAAAGGTATCAAATTTATATTAAACATTTGGCAATCATTGTTATTGAAAGCTCATTTAACAGTTTAGGAGATGCTGATCAGCTTGTAAGAATTTCTCGTTAGTTGAAATATTTTTATTCATAACAAATCAAAGCACTTTCAGTAAACTTTTAGCAAAAATATTTAAGTTGATTTCCATTTGAATAAGTCCATTTTATTGCAAAAATGCAAGATAAAGCCACCCCATTTTTAAAAAATGTACGTAATAATTTTACACATTTAACTTAAGTTATAATTATATGACAAGATTACGTAGATGCAATTATAGATCTAAGATCTGATCTTCCTTTAGGTTTATCTGAGATTTCAGTAAGAAAAGATCTTTTCACAATATAATATTGACGCTGAAAGTAATAAGTTAGCAACAACAATAACAACTTTCCTAAGTAGGCTTTACTTCATGGATAAATAGTTCACCTTCACCTTTTTTGCATGTCTCTGGATTTATAAGCCCAAAAGCAACGGAAACAAAACTCTATAATCTTTCACAAAGGGGTGGTTCGTCAAGAGGAAGAATTAAAGTTTTTGCAGCCCAAGAAAATCAAGCATTCTATGCTTTGACCAAACACAAAGGCCATTAGTTCTTCATGCATACAATTCTCAATTCCCAAAATTATTTTTCTAGTTTTGAGAAAATTCAAAACGGATCTGATTGAAAGAAACTGCTTTGTTCTAACATATTTATAATTACTTTCTTAAAGTGTGAATATCTTGTGCTGGACCCAAGTGCTGGACTTTCTTAAGACTAAAATATTTTACTTAAGCATAGTCCTCTGTTCAGTTTCATGTGAAATTTCACTCAAATCTCCACACAAAAAGTGACAGCTGCGAAACAAGCGTGTAAATTTTCACAACATATTCGTCAGAGCAGTACTCTGTTCCGCTGCGTGAGATTATCGCAACATGTTTCTGAGTAACATTTTTTCACGACAATTTAATTGTACTGCCTATTTATTTTGAAGTGAAAAGAGAGAGATCATATTAAATCTCCCAACTTATTCTCTGAGTTTCTCTGAGAAACGTTGCCATAGGAATTCCTCGCAACAAACTTTAAGTCAGAAATTTCACACAGCAAATAAATAGATGTTGCCAGTGAAATTTCATGCAAACGAACAGAGAACTAGACTTAAATAGTAGAAAAGTTTTTTTAAATAAGTAAAAATAAAATATTTTTTTAATAAAGCATAGTACTCCGTTCAGTTTCATGTGAAATTCCACTCAAATCTCCATACAAAAAGTGACAGCTGCGAAACAAGCGTGGAAATTTTCACTACATGTTCGTCAGAGCAGTACTCTGTTCCGCTGCGTGAAATTATCGCACCATGTTTCTCAGCAACATTTTTTCACGACAATTTAATTATACTGCCTATTTATTTTGAAGTGAAAAGAGAGAGATCATATGAAATCTTCCAACTTATTCTCTGAGTCTCTCTGAGAAACGTTGCCATAGGAACTCCTCGCAACAAACTTTAAGTCAGAAAATTCACGCAACAAATAAATAGATGTTGCCAGCGAAATTTCACGTAAACGAACGGAGTACTAGGCTTAATGCTGAACATGGGTAGAATAGCGGCCGTTATAAGTACTCTCGGCTGATCTAGACCCCTCCCACTCTCCTCTGGGGCACAATTTTTTAACTGTGAGTTAGAAGTGAGTTACAGTGTACACTTTTTTGATTGAACTGAAAACCAGTGAGTTTTTGTGACAGCCTGTGTACACTTTAAAACTCACAGTTAGAGAATAAGGCCCCTCATCATTTCAATTTTTGAGTGAAAATAATTTTTAGGAGCATACAGTTTTTGTTGAAGTGTCTTCTTTTGAATGAGAGAAATGATTTTTTTAGAATTTTTCCAGTGTATTGGATGTACGCATGACCCGTGGTGCAAACATTGACTCCAAGCAATGATATATGCACATTTCCCACTTTATGCGTCCGGCTGCTGAAGAGGAGATTGGCTACCACCACCCTCGTCGAAACCAAATGTATGACCAGAAGTGTCGCGACGCCACTGCAGAGAAAGACGCTTGCAGTCGGTTGTAACAAGCGTTTCTAAGAAGCAATACGAAAAGAAAAGGAGGAAAGAGAGGCAGAAAAGCGCGAGCAAGAGAAGATTGAGATGTATGGTGACATTAATGAGGCCCGAAAATTTTTCGCAAAGATAAAACGCCTTGCCGATGCTTTTAATGCTGGGGCAAGGATGAAAACGGAAATTTAGTTTAAGATATCCAGAGTATACATACTGACGTTATGGAGGGAACACTTCTCTAAGCTTCTAAATGGTGACGCTGAAAGCAATTCCGCCAATAGAGATACCCCAATTACCTGTGGCAGCGTCGAGGTTCCGCTGAGCGACTATGATGAAGTTCTGACAGCTACAGCTCGGCTTAAGAATTATAATGCCATGGGAGCCGGTGACTTACTAACTGATTGGACCTTGTCAGTGTGGCTTCAGACCTGGAAATTCTACCATCGACCAGATCTTCATACTACAACAAATCTTGGAGAAGACCCATGAAAAACAAATCCACGCCCACCATCTTTTTGTTGACTTCAAAGCCAACTTCGGCAACATAATAAGGAAATACCTACACTGCAAAATATCTGAATTTGGTATTCCTGCAAATAACACTAAAACGACTTTTCATGATGGAAGGATGAAGGACCTCTCCCCGCCATTTGTTATTAAGCATGGTTTCAGACACGGTGATTCCTTATCGTGCGACTTTTTCAACCTAATGATGAAAAAGATCATCTGAGCTTATGATCTGAGATCTTACAAGAGTGTTATGATACTTACGTATGCTGATTACGGATCGATAATATTGACCATAATACGCGCGAAGGCAGTGCAGCATTCTCTAGATTAGAAAGAGAGTCAAGTCGAATGGGTCTGGCAGTGAATGCAGATAAAGCGAAATACTTAGTGTCAACAAACAAACAGTCAGGGTATTGGAGGGTATACAACCATCCTTCGAGGTTGTGAAGGACTTCGTCTTTATGGGATAAAGCATTAACTCAACCAACGATATCAGCATTGAGATATAACGAAGGTTAACTCTTGCCAAAAGGCGTTACTTTGGGCTCAGCAGGAAAATAAGAATCAGAGCATTCACTGGACGAACGAAAATCGCGCTCTATAAAACTGAACAGTTTATATGAAAAGACTGTTCAGTCTTATCCTAAAAGGATATTTAGGAGCCTTCGAAAAAACATTTCTTCGTTAGATCTATGGACCAATCTGCGTCAATGATGAGTACCGAATACGGTGGAATGATGAACTGTACGTGCTGTAGGCGGACATCGACATAGTCAAGCGCATTAAAATCGAGCGGATTAGCTGGCTAGATCATGTTCAGCGCATGAAAGATGATTCTCCAGTGAAGAAAATATTCGATTCGGTACCAAGCGGCGGTAAACGCAGAAGAGAACGGGTACATCTTCGTTGGAAAGACCTAGTAGAGGACAACCTGACGAAGCTGGGAACTTATAACTGGCACCAGCAAACGAGAGACAAAAATGGCTGGCGCACATTCTTAAATGAGACCAAGACCGACAGATGGTTGTAGCGCCAACTAGGTAAGTAAGTAAGTAAGATCTGCCTGCACTAACTTGGCAGTTTTCACTAACTTAGGAATTGCAGCTATTGGAAATGATTTACAGGTTGATTGATACTCCGTATAAGTTTACTGCATTCGGATGGCTTAAAATTTTTATGACTGTCAAAAATTTAAGTGATTGCGCTATGTGCTTAGCCAGATCTCTTTTTGAGTATCGTAGTATACAGCTTGGAACATATACAGCAATTCCATTTTAAACGTACCAGCCATACGGAATTACCATATCCAATTTGGCTCAAATTTTGCATTAGGCATCACTGACGGATATAAAAAACTTAATTTGGAGGAAAATTTCGAAAAAAATTTCAATTTCGGAAATTGTGCACAAAATTGACAAAAATCAGCAAAAACGTCGCAAATCAATTTGTGGGTTTTTCAAGAATTATATATTAAAAATTTGTCACTTTTCGAAACAGTGTTAAGGTTCGAAAGAAGTGTAAAATTTTACGAAAAATATCAAATTTCGAAAAAAAGTTCAATTTCGAAAATTGTCAAATTTTGAAATAAATGTAAAATTTGTAAAAAAAAATCAAATTTTAAAGGTTGTCAAATTCGAAAAGTAAAAATATGGAATAAATGTCAAATTTCAGGGTGTACAAAATTGACAAAAATAAGCAAAAACGTCGAAAATCAGTTTGTTGGTTTTTCAAGAATTCTATATAAAAAATAGTGTCAAGGTTCGAAAAAAAGTAAAATTTTTCAAAAAAGTGCCAATTTTCATTCTATATTAAAAATTGTACACTATTGCAAAAAGTGTCAAGGTTCGAAAGAAGTGTCAAATTTTTCGAAAAAGGCCTAATTTCGAAAAAAGTTCAATATCGGAAATTGTCAAATTTTGAAATAATTGTAAAATTTTCCAAATGGTCAAAAAAGTTCAATTTCGGAAATTGTTATATCTATAAAAAAATCAATTTCGGAAATTGTGCACAAAATTTAATTATATATTAGAAATTTTACGCTATTACGAAGAGTAAAGGTTCGAAAGAAGTGTCAAATTTTTCGAAAAAGGCCAAATTTCGAAAAAAGTTCATTTTCGGAAATTGTCAAATTTTGAAATAATTGAAAAATTTTTAAAAGAATGTAAAATTTCAGAGTGTCAAATTTTAAAGGGTGTCAAATTTCGAAAACTATCACAATTTTCGAAAAAAGATTAAAATATTGAATAAGTGTCAAATTTCGAAAAGTATGAAATTTTGTACACACACTTCACTTTTTGCGCTGCATTTTCAAATTTGACACTTTTCCTTCTTTTTTTCTCAAAATTTTTCACTTTTTTTCGAAATAAAACTTTTTTTTATTGTTACAATGTTTTTTTAAAAAAAAACTGTTGGCATATGTTTTGTTTTCAACATTTTGGTTGTTTCAAATTTTCGGCGTTCAAGCAAAAGTGTATTGTCCCGATTCGCTGAAATTAGTGAAATTTTACGTTCCAACTTAAAACCTTAGAGAGTGGAATCTATTTTAGAGAAAAATTTAAGATAGAGTTATGCTACACAATTAGTTTTAGTTTAAATAATCTGTAAGAACATATTCCAGAAGATTGAAATAAATGAATCGATAAAAAATTAAATAAACAAATATTCTGAAGCGAAATAATTTCTCTATAAAAGAAACCTTGTCTGTCCAATATTGTCAATATTACTTAATGAAACTTACATGCAAAATTGCCTGCTTTTTTTTGGATACAGTTATAATACATATAACGAAAGAAACATGGAAATAGCCGACAGGTGTCGGTACCATTGCGTCTTCCACAAATGTCTTGTTTGTTGTCCTCTTCACACTTTGATGGCCAGCCATCACAACCATCTTTATCCAAAGGATCCAAAGGAGTAAGGTGGCTGTGTCCTTGCATACGTATGACTGGCAGCCATGCAAAACCTGCAAGAAAGTTAACAATTTTTAATAATTATTTTCAAAATTTTCTTCCCATTTAAAGGCTTTGTGTGAAGTAAAGACAAATTTATACTTACATATCAAAAACATAAAAGCTAAAAACAACTTCATTTTAGCTTTGCCTTTAAAGTATCAATATAAGTTTAAGCTTAAAAAAAAATATTAACAACACTTGAAGATTGTTCGATTGAAAGTGGATTTTTATTTTATGGTCTGGAAGTTTTTATAAACTTTTCTTTGGCTTTGAATTACTGCTAAGAAATGAACAGCCACTAAATATTGTCTTGTTTATTTCAAACTGTTTGCTGTTAGTTGTTAAAATAGAAACAGATGTAATTCTATAAGGGAATGTTCAAATGTATTGGTTGTGGACTAAATCCAAAAACCTTAACCCTTTCCTCTACGTAATAATTGAAATATATACCGAGAAAAACAACGTAGGAAAAGCAACAGTATTTTGTACTTATATACATCACAAGAATTTTTGTTTTTCTAACAATA
This sequence comes from Dichetophora obliterata, assembly GCA_963920525.1. Taxonomy (NCBI): domain Eukaryota; kingdom Metazoa; phylum Arthropoda; class Insecta; order Diptera; family Sciomyzidae; genus Dichetophora; species Dichetophora obliterata. The sequence continues at coordinate 16,610,106 of OY986439.1, read as the reverse complement.
AAATTGTTATTTTAAGAAAAAATATTATTTATTTTCAAATTTTAGCTATATAAATTTAACTATAAAGTTGTTCTTTAAACATTTAAGCATCTGTTGAAACCGTTTAATAATAAAATTCTTACTTTTAAATGTTTTTGCATTTGTTTTGGCTATTAAAAGTGACACTCTTGATATTTAGAGTATTTTCTTAAAACTTCGGTCTTTTCTTAAATAGTCTCAGACAAGATCGGATCACCTGTTTCAAATCATATCTAAGGTTAATTTTAAAGAAATACAAATCTTCTAAATCAACGTTAACCCATTTTCATTTGAATCGCTTCATCAAAAGCAGTCCACAAAATATTTTATATTAAGTGAAACTTCTTTAGCACCGTTGTCAGTTGAAACTCAATTAACAGCAAATTCTATAGAAACAATGTCAGAAAAGCTCACACTAAATTTAGAGTCGACTTTTAAATGTTTATTACTAAGGCCCAATGAAACGAAAATTTACATTAAAAATAAACAAACCCATGCATCTTTAGGTTTAGCATGAACACAAACCAATTTCAAAGACATTTTTGAACGTTTCAGTAACTGTTCAACTGCCAGAACAGTGCAAATCAGACAAATTTAGTGCTAACTTTTAGGTAAGTTTGCCACTAAATGGCGCCATTGTGCATATTTGAAGAAAAACTTCTTTGGCACCGTTGTAATTTGATGAAACGAGACAGTGGCAGTACAGTATGTTGGCGAAAAAAAATGTGTACAAAACCAACTTCGAAGCTATTCAGCTGCGAGGTAGATAGCGAGGGAGTTAAATACGATTAATATGATCCGATATTGAAACTATTTTAAATACAAAAAGGAGTATGATTAATACACCTTTTTGATAGTCAATGGTATAGGTTAAGTTAGGTTAGGTTAAGATGGCGGCAGGTTTTTATACCAGGCCACTCAAACCATATTATTGGTCCGTTGTGATACCACAGAATGAAAGAAGAGAGTAATCAAGTGAAACTTTTGTGTAGGATGTTCTTAATATGGCAGAAGCTGTAGAAATATGTGATATTAAATCTGAAGCAAGTGTTATGCCTTGACCTCAGTCAAATGAAGTTACTAAGCTTTCCTGTCCACAAACTTTTCCTACTATCACCAACTACATCTTTCTGACGTCAATAAACGTGTTTTAGTTCCTTTGATTAGAAATAAGGAAAGAAAGGCTATAGCGTAGGACCATGGACTGGCCAGGATTCGAACAAGGGACCCCTGAGCGACAGTTCAGTGCGCTACCACTAGACTATCGAGGCCGCCATTCAATGGTATAAAAACAAAATGATTTTGAGTCATAACTTTTGATTGGACATTTTTCCTCATAAATTACTTTTAAAACTTCACTATTTTGAAAAGAATATAGAAAAATAACATTTTGGAAAGTATAAATTTCGCCACTTAGTGTCAATAATCATTATTGATACAAGTGTTAGATACCGACAAAATCATTACTGTTAAAAAAAATCTGTTTGTATAACTTTTATTTATAACTCGTTCGTGGAAGACCCAATAAGAAAGCATAGGGTTATTAACATTGCGTCAACCAAAATTTTTCACCCACATTTCATTTGTGTCAACAAATGTGTTTTGGAAAAATATTCCGCAGTAGAAATTCGTCAACTTTTTTGTTAACATAACGTCTCCACGAGGCACAGCACAAGCCATCATTTATACCAGGGGTCTCAAAACTTTTTAGCCTAAAGCATAGTACTCTATTCAGTTTCATGTGAAATTTCACTCAAATCTCTATACAAAATATGACAGCTGCGAAACAAGCGTGGAAATTTTCGTCAGAGCAGTACTCTGTTCCGCAGCGTGAAATTATGGCAACATGTTTCTGAGAAACATTTTTTCACGACAATTTCATTGTACTGCCTATTTATTTTGAAGTGAAAAGAGAGAGATCATATGAAATCTCCCAACATATTCTCTGAATCTCTCTGAGAAACGTTGCCATAGGAATTCCTCGCAACAAACTTTAAGTCAGAAATTTCATGCAACAAATAAATAGATGTTGCCAGCAAAATTTCACGCAAACGAACAGAGTACTAGGCTTAAGCGCCAGATTGATTGATTTACAAAACCCCAAGGGCCAAGACTTAGCTAGCTAATCAGATAAACATACCATTACATACAAATTTTAATGAGTATTGAATTTTGCGCATCTTTTCCTCTCGTGCCTATTTCGGTTAATGTTTGTCGTGCATTCGCCCGGCATGGTTGCAGCAGCAGAAAAAATGTGTCCAGCTAATTTATTTAAAAACATAAGTTTTACTGCAAGAATTTGGTTCGATGAGTTGACAAAATTACAGAAAATATATTCATTCAATTAAAAGAAAAAAATTGTCTACTAGAGTGGTTCTCATTGGCCCTGGATGAGTCGACAGATGCTTCAGATACTGCTCAGCAGTTGAATTCTCAAACGCGTTTACGACAATTTTCGATATCGTTGGTTAGCGAAAACTGTAATTTTCTATGAAAGTGACACGCACAATGACCGATAACGACAACGATTATTATCGTTAAATTTTTGGAAATTCCTTTACAGGTCTTACTATTTATTCGAGGGGTAGATTACAACTATTAAGTATTGTTATTCATAAGAACTTCTAGTTATTCATACTCGTATCATTTGCGACACGTCCAATGGTGAAGATATTTTTAAAAGAGTTGAAAATTATGTTCAGAAACACAATCTGCGATGGAAAATTATGATACGAGTAAAATGGCAGAGATTGAAGAAAATGACTTACCATATTATACTACAGTTCGCTGGCTTAGTTGCGAAAATGTTCTTAACTGATTTTTTAAGCTAGGAGCAATAATCAAAATGTGCTTTAATAAAAAGAATCGCGCTGTCGCTTAGTTACAAAACAATGAGTGATTATTAAAGTTATAATTTTTACGAATTTAACTAAACATATCTGTGGACATTTGACAAAACGACTTCTCTCGAAATAAGATAATTTTCCAATTTTTTTTTTTTTTTTTTGTAGTATGTATAAAAATTTAAAGCGCTTCTTTTGGTCTAATCGCCGCATTTCTACGAATTTTAGAAGATAAAATACGCAAGTGGCAAAAAGACCTCTTTCAGATTTTTTTCTCAGTTACAATATGACAAAACAACTTTTTTATTCAAATAAAATAAGATGAACAACTTTATCTCTATTGGTTTTCAATAAAGAACTAGGGAAGTGACGGATGTCATTTTACGGATGCGGATCTGTAAAGGGCCTTCTTTGAGGATGCGGATGCGGACAATTGAATCTAAGAACCGCGGGTGGCGTATGCGGATGCTCTCAGTTAAATTATAAATTTTGATTTTTCTATGATTTAAATACAAATTCTCAATGTTTGATAGCTTAAATCATACTTTAGTAAATACTTTTTTATTATTGCTAATATTTATTTTTTATGTAAACCTTTTCAAGGAAAAAAAATAATAATAAACTCATTAATTACAAAAAAAAGTATAAACATTAAATTTTAAAGACTTTTATAGTTATTTAGCTCAACTAGACAAACTTAAAGCAGAACTTTAATTATTAAAATTATTTCAAAAACTATTTTAGTACCTAGAAATTAGAAGCTGTTTGTAAGTCGGTAACTTCTAACTTCTAAAATTTTATCATTTACAAGCAATAATGTAAAGATATAGTTACTGGATAAAAATAACACACTTATAATGTGTAGAAAATTATACAAATTTTTATGTTAATGGCCTTGTTTTGTAAAACGTTCTTTTGTCTGGTAAATTTCGTTTTCATATGAAGCAAAACAAAATCTTTTTCTCTCACTGAAATTTTCTTGTGAAAATTATTGCCACACAAAAAACTCCAAGTGAAGTGTGTACATTAGGGCGGGTCGATTTATTTTTCGACAATTTCCCTATGATTTCCGTATTATATGGGTTATTTCATGAAAATTTGCCAAAGGAACCATACCTCTATCGTTAAAATCGAGTCCCCTACTTTTTGTTGGTAGATTTTTTCCCAAATTGACGTTCGTATGAAATATTACCTACACGTTCACATCCATAACTCAAAAACTATCAATCGGGTTTAATCGCCAGTAGGCGATTGAAAAGGTTAGCTCATTTTGATCAATTTACAAAAAAAATCTCCAACATTGGTGCAACGGTTCAAAAGTTACGGGCATTTTTGTCCAAATTTTGGAGCATTTTTCCATTTTTTTCATGATTTTGTCCAAGAATATTACTTTCATGGCCATTTTTTGGCTCAATTTTTTTGACTTACGAAGCTTACGAACGAGTTGCAGGAAAGAATGTAGAAGGCGCTATGGCGACGACATTAGAGAGCCGTACGAAAACACCAAGACTTGAAAGCAAACAAGACTTTCAGAAAAAATAATGTCTTTTTTCACATTTTGTCAGTTACTACACTCAAATTGGATATTTTTTTTGATAATAGGTTGATAGATACTTTATTATCTCTTAATTTGAATTTGTTGCAGAAAAAAAAATAAAAAGGGGAAAAAAATCAAAAAGTTGGTTTTATGTGTTATTTTGTTTTAGCAATATCGCATGAATTAATCAACCGAATTCGATAAATTTGGGCTTAAACTCTTCGTTTTGAATTGTAAATTGAATTAAATAATGGATTGAGCCAAAAAAATGGCCATGAAAGTAATATTCTTGGACAAAATCATGAAAAAAATGGAAAAATGGTCCAAAATTTGGACAGAAATGCCCGTAACTTTTGAACTTTTTACCAACAAAAAGTAGGGGACTCGATTTTAACGATAGAGGTATGGTTCCTTCGGCAAATTTTCATGGAATAACCCATAGAATACGGAAATCATAGGGAAATTGGTGAATTTTTTTACTCCCTACAAATCGACCCGCCCTAGTGTACATCTAACATAATAAGTAGTGTTCGACCGATACCGGAACTTTGGCCGAAACCGAATGAATATTTGGCCATTTTATAATATTCGGCCTAACCGAAACCAGAACCGAAACTGGTTATTAATTACACTGTGCAACACATTTTTCTAACGGAAAAGCGGATAGCACAGGATGATAGTAGTAGTGTATAGTAAGAAAACCCTAAAAGGAATTTGCATAGTTAGCTCGCTTTTAAAAGATATGGGCATTAATGGTTTGCCTCTTGCAGAGTATTTTTAAAAAATTAAGTGCTCATTAAGGCGTATCGAATTACAATTTTTTCGAATTTCACATTCTAAGAGGTCTCAAAAGTTGCATAGTGGTCAAGATCTAAAAAAAAAAAAAATAAAGTGCAAAAAGGGATGTCTTCCTCTTACACAAGGACAAAGTTGTATTTTGAGAAAAATAGTAAAAAAATAACGATCTATAAATGCTTTGATTTTTGTAAGAAAAACTACATATGTCTTAAAGCAAAATTAAATACAGACTTTAACTAAGAATATCTCGCCAAACAAAATGCAACTCTCGATTTCTACCCTCATTGTCCTGTGTGAGAGCTCCTCAAAATAGCACAGAACTTTTGATTGTTATCTGATTGTCTAAGTGTTGGCGTTATTGATTGAAGTGTTTGCGTTTTCTTTTAATTTGGCGAATTAAATATTTGCATATTTTTCGCATATGCATTTTCTTGGTTTCGAGAAATGTATTTTGAATGCAATTTTATAAGTTTTTCAAAAAAATTAAGATAAGGTTTTATATATTTTTGGCATCAGAAGTGGTACCGAAGATAATTTTGTGAATTTGGATTCTTGAAATATTTCTGAACGAAACACTGTCTGAAAGTATTTTTTTAAAACACCAGGTTAAGAACAAGGTTCTTTTTGTGTTTTAATTTTTTAAAAAATTTTTTCTGCTAAGCATGAAATTTATTATTTTGTCAAAACACCTCACCTAATCATTTACCAAAATGTTAAACTAAAGTTTTGAGTTTCTGAGCCTGCCATTCGATGAGTCTCATTTGATTTAACAATTGCTTTTGAGATGTGTTTTTAAAAAAGAAAATAATAACCTTAAAGGAGATATCTGAAGAATTCAAAAAGCGAAAATTATTTTACCACTTCTGAAGCCTGAGATATACAGCCTTGTATTAATTTTTTTTCAAAAAGTTGTATGCTTTTCTCAAAAGCCAGTAAATTCATAGGCAAAAAATGTGCAAATTTTGAATACACCAAATATAAGGAAAACGTAAACACTTTAATAAATACCACTAAAATTAACACAATCAGATAGCAATCAAAAGTTCTGTGCTATTTCAAGTGTACCTTAAGATTCGAATATCCTTCACACAGGACACTGTGAGTAAAAATCAAGAGTGGTGGCATCTTGTTTGACGAGATATTGTTAGGTAAAGTCTGTTTTTACTTTTGCTTTAAGACATATATAGTTTTTCTTACAAAAATCAAAGCATTTACAGATCGTTAATTTTTACTGTTTTTCTCACAAAACAACTTTGTCCTTGCGGGAGAGGGAGACATAATTTTTTTGGGAAACCACCCTATGGAACTTTGAAAACCTCTTAGAATGAGAAATTAAAAAAATAATTTTTAATTCGATACGCCCTTATGAGCAAGCACTTCATTTTTAAAAAATAATCTACAAGAGGCTAATTTACAATGCCTATATCTTTTAAAAGCGTGCTAACTTTGCAAAACCCTTTTAGGGTTTTGTTGGTCTAGATCAGTACCATCGATCTATGTTGGTCGCTTTTTCTTTAGATTACATGACCCTTGAATTGTTGCATAGTGTAATTTAAGTTTTCACAAATGATTTTTTATATTAAAAGGAAACAATATTATTTTCATACACACAAGAAAAAAATTTAATACAAAAGATAGTATTACTTGAATATTGCAGTCTATAATAAATAATTGAAGCTTACTAAAATAATAAATTAGACTATTTTTTATTTTATTTTTTATTACTAAAGTATTGCATCCTTTATATCTTCCGTACACACTCAAAATAGTATACAAAAAATGTACAATGTACATTTTTATAGAACTACAAAACAAATTTTTTTTTTTTGTTTTTTTAAAGGTTTAGTATTATAAAAATAGAAAAATTTCGTTTTCTTTTCCTTTATTCCACACACACAGAATTCGTTCGTAAGTTTGATTAACAATTTTTGGCTTCAGTACCTATAAAACTTTAGTATAAATTACAATAGGGATGATAAAATCGAAAATGATAATATCGAACTCATTAAATTAACCAAAACGTTTTGCGTTGTTAACACGATTAATCAAATTGTAGACTCATTCATAATATTTGTTTAGTACAATGTGTTGTAAATATTTTTATTAAACCAAACATATGTACTTGAATTAAATGACCTATGCAAGAAATTTTTACCAAAAATACCTCAATACACTGACAAAAAGGGCCGAAACTGGCCGTAACCAAAACCGAAACCGAAACCGAATATTCGGTCGGACACTAATAATAAGGTCACTAGCTTAATTTTAAACTTTTCGTAGAAAACGCTGCACTGTTAAATCTAAATTGCACAAACAATTACCTCAGAAATTAGAATACAATCTTCTAATTTCAGAAGCTTTAATGTTTTGGAAATTCAACTTCTAATTTCTAGATGATTCTAATTTTTTTAGCTTCTAATTTCTGAGCTTTTACTGTATTTAAATTTGATAAAGGGTAAATGGTATTTAAAAAAGGAAAGGAAATATTTGGTGGCTTCTTAGTTTTTTAACTTCTGCTTTTTGGGTTGATAATAAAATACAGATCTTAGATACGGATGCGGAGGCGGATATCAAAAAATTAATAATGCAAAAAGTGCATATTATTCATAAATTTAATAATTTTTCATTTTTAAACACTCCTTACTCGCAAAAAATTTGGATAGAAATTAAAAATGTCATTTCTAATATCAAGACCATTCATTAAATTTAAAATAACCTATCTTCCCCGCTGTGCACTGTCCAATCGCAACCACTTCATTTTATTACTCCAGCATTTATTCTAACCGAGACATTGTATTTTTCACGAACAAAACGTTACCTCAAATACATATGGCGCAAGGTATATTTAATGAGGTAGTGTTAGTAGATACAATTGTCTCTTGTGGTGGGTAACTTAGCTGTCAAATTCCGTTGTTTACGAAAAAAAACAAAGCAAACAACTTAAACTTGTCAATTGAAATTGTGTTGTGAATTTTTGTGATTTAAATTGATTTAATTAATAAAATTAAACTCCAAAAAATTGTGCAATTTATCGAAAACCTCTTCATAAAGAGATTGGAACATTTTTTGTGTGCCTCGTGAAGAAATACGCTATCGCTGAAACGTTCCACAATATTTTCACAATCAGTTGTCTACCATCTGTCTTCAATGTGTTCAAGCCAGGGATGAAAGTGGAATTTTTCAGATTGTGCCTAATTGCAGAGAAAAATAGTACCTTTTTAAAAAAATTTTACTTACACTAAAAAAAGAGCGTCAGCTGAAACCAAAAATCAAAAATTTTCTTGTTTAGTAAGAGTGTTATTATAGAAAAGACAAGTTTTATAGAGATTGATCAAAAAATAATAAAATGGTGGCGTAAATAAAATTGTTTTTCATTTTTGCTGAAAGTTTTCATTTTTTTATTGATAAATAATCCAATATGCAATGTATTGGTAAGAATTTGAAAGATTATTGGTAAGATTATGGTCCATGGACAACTTAATAACGCATATAAAAAAACAACATAATGACTCACTAAAAATTGACTTATTGCTACTATGATCCACAAACTCATCCAGGGCATAATTTCGCCAAGGGTTGTCGTCTCGCCAGCTAGAAAAAATATATGTGAATGTCCCATGTGGTGGCCGTAGCCTAGTGGGTAGAGTGCGTTGCCCCTAAGCTAAAGAACCGCGGTAGCCCGGGTTCAATTCCAGCTCAGACAGAAAAGTTTTTTCAATTGAATTAATTTTTCTGTTCGGTCGTCACCTCTCTGCAGACAATGGCAAACCTCAGAGAGTAAAAATTGCCATGTAAAGCTTCTTGAGAACATAAGCCGTTCGGAGTCGGCATTAAACACGTAGGTCCAGTTCTCGATCATTTGTGATCAAATATTTAATAACACGCACAACACAATTGATCAATAGAAGCAGGTCAAAGTCCTTCCAAGGGCTGAAATGGCCAGTTTATTTTTATATTGAATGTCCCATTATTGGAGACAACAAAAAACTTTTTTAAATTTTTTTTTTTCCGTTAGGCCGTGGTTCCACTTGAAACGATTCAGGGTGGAATCAGAAATAAAATTGCAAAAAAACTCATCTACATATAAGATGTGTATGTCCTTTAGTGTATGCTTTTTGTATTAAATTAGTTTTTAATACATTTTTAAATTGAGTTATTTTTGCAAATTAGTGATACTAAATATATAAAAAATAAAGATTTTTAAAATGTGTATCTTCAAATGCTATAATTTTGTAAATAACGACTTTTCTATAGACATATATATTAGACCGGATCAAAATTTGGATTCCACCGTTCAGGGTCTCTAAAGATAGATGAACTCATAAAAACAATTTCTGCATACTTTTTTTCAAATCGGAGAAAATTTATCGGAGCGTTTTTGATTCTCCTGAAGGACCTTTTTGTTAAAAAAACATGTTTTTTGTTGGTATTTTTTTTATTATTCAAAAAACATATATCCAAATTTTCTAAAAATATAAATTCCTTACGTATACCAACACTTAGGCATAAAGTTAAAAAAAATAGATAAAACTGCTGGAAAAAAGTCTTTTTATTATTATAATAAATTTTTAAGTGATTCCAAGTTTAATAAATTTTCAAGACTTTAAAGAGGCTTTCTTTTTTTATTTTTCTTTTAATTCCTTTCGAAGAAGATCAATTTTACGTAAATCCAATGGAAAATGTGTCTTTTACAGAGGTTTTAACAAAATGTGTTTTTAAAAATAGCAAACAATTCTATGTTTGGAGGTCAATAAGAGTTATAATAAAACATAAATTCAATAATTTTTTTCGCCTAAATGTTGGTATAAGTAAGGAATTTATATTTTTTTTTGCAGATTTGGGTTTGTGTTCTTTGAAAAATACAAAGTTACAAGCAAAACACATGTTTTTTTAACAAAAAATACCTTCAGGAGAATCAAAAACGCTCCGATATATTTTCTCCGATTTGAAAAAAAAGTATGCAGAAATCGTTTTTATGAGTTCCTCTAACTATAAGACAAATGACGGACAAATGATTTTTTCCCCCCATACAAAAGCGATCCGGTTTAATATATATGCTTTAAATTTTTTAATGAAATCAGATTGAAGAGCTAACTTTTTATCACCCTTAAAATTATTTTCAGATATTCGTCTTGAAACTTTAAATTTGTTAAAAAAAAAACGAAAAAAACTTATTTTTAACTAAATTCGACCGTAACAACTATACTACTGACACTGTTGGCAAATTTTATACCTTAAAATTTTTGGTTTGACTATACTCTTCAATATATAACAATTCATTCAAAGAAAAGAAAAGTTTTTACAAGCGTTTATGTAAATTATTGCTCTTAACCGTGGATTTTTTTAAGTTTTGCCAATTTATATGAAAACTTTTGGCTAATCGAAAATAAATATTACGATATTTGGATTCGACGAAAAAATTCACTATAAAAAATGTTATCGCTGTGTGTTATAGTGAAAATTTCCAAATTTTTTGGAGTAGTGTAATTATGTTGAAGTAACTTTACTAGCACTTATAAGAATAACGAAATGTCAAAGAAAGCAACAAGGTGCATCAGAAATCAAAAATTACATTAATTACATTTACATACAAATTTAAATTTAAATAGTCCGAAATGAAAACGTACGTGCCTAAACTCTCGTCTGATCTCGAAAGTACGAAAAATAGCACAATTGTGGCTATAGTTCCATCCCTGGTTCAAGTTCTTATTCATTGTCTTTTACACTCCTCTTATGTTTGACAGCTACGGTACTCACCTCTCTGGGACAACACTACCATGTTGAATATACCTTGATATGGCGCATCTATATAAAACAACAAATTCAATAAAAGCAACAAAACAAAGAAAAATTCCAACGCAAAAACTTTTCCAACACAAAAAAAATCGCATCATAAATGAAACGAACAAACATTGCAGATCTCTCTTCGGATTTTGGTGCTTCCAGCAACCTACAAGAGATCGCTAAAGATACTTTACGTTGATTGTTTTTGTGCCAGCGATTCAAAAGCATAACAGTGAGAGGAAGTTTTTTCTATTCGAAAAAAGAAATACAGGGTCCGCCATCTAACTTTTTTTTTCAACTAGTGCTTATTTCGTGAATGGTAACACTTAGCTCATGTCTGATTCGACAGATAATTAGTTTTATCCTTCCGCTGAACGAATATGGTTGTGTATACGCTTGAACAACGCTGAGAAGTGGGCCTGCGATCGACTTACAGAAGATGCCGATTTTGCCAAAAAAATCATCTTTTCAGATGAAGCTCATTTTGATCTTGGCGGGTATGTAAACAAGCAAAATAGTCGAATTTGGGGCACAGAAAACCCGCACGCATACATTGAAAAGCCGCTGCATCCAAAACGAGTCACTGTTTGGTGCGGATTTTGGTCCAGAGGCATAATTGGGCCATTTTTCTTCGAAAACGAGCAAGGAGTGGCCGTTACAGTCAATGGCGATCGTTATAGGGCCAAATTGAAGAGGAGGATATTGGCAATATTTGGTTTCAACAGGACGGCGCTACGTGCCACACAGCCGAAGCTACACTCGATGTTTTGCGCCCTGTTTTTGAAGATCGCATTATCAGCCGCAGAGCTGATGTCGTTTGGCTACCTCGGAGCTGCGATTTGACACCGTTGGACTATTATTTGTGGGGTGCCCTCAAAGATAAGTATTACGCCGACAAGCCAGAGACAATTGACGCTTTATCGATAATGTGCTTAAAAATTGGACCGATCGTGTAGGCTACTGCATGGCCAACCGAGGCAGCTATTTGAATGGAATTATTTTCCGTTATTAACCGGAAGGATAGTACTTTCAAATAAAAAAGGAAATTTGAGAAAATATTTAGTAGTTTTTTTTTTATACAATTTTCAAAAAAAAAAGTTATTTGGCGGACCATGTATTTCATTTTGCTTTTCTCTCTCATCTCTACTTGCTTCGGTTTGTGCTACTTTTTGAATCGGAGAGAGGAAACTAAACAAACCAAAATACTTGTTGTGATCTTAAGAAGAAACAAACAGAACAGAAAAATACTTTTCTTTAGAGTTTGTTTGCGAGCCCTGGCCACAACCCCTTTCACTACCCACAAATCAATAAAAACTATATATTTCAGACAGTTTTGGTCGTATAAGACTAAAATCTGGCAATTTATTTTTTTATTTTATTGTTGGAAACTGTACTAAAAATTGGTTTCAACGCCCCCTTTTACCGCCCACAAATCTATTCAAATGCTATATTTCAGACGGTTTTGGTCGTATAAGATTAAAATTTGGTAACTTAGTTTGTGGGCTTACTGTCGGCAATTGTACTTAAAATGGGTTTCCAGGCCCCCTTTTACCCCCCCTTTAAAATGCTATATTTCAGACGGTTTTGGTCGTTTAAAATTAAAATTTTGTTATATAGTTCGTATGGTTACTTTCAGCAACTGTACTAAAAATGGGCGTGGTCGCACTATGTTTACCGATTAGCATGAAAATTCGTGTATGGCAGTAAGGCGGTGGCAGGACAACGTCTGCCGAGGAATATCACTGAACTCCTCCTAAACAGCTAGACCCAGTGCGGCTGGGTCTGTTGATTTAAATCTAAAGTTTGACCCGGTAAGTTGCGCTGTTTTTGCTGTGGCACTGTTTAAAGGGGTTGTTACCGTCTCTGCTTTATTTCTGTTGTATTCTTTATTCTTTTATGTATTTACCAAAACCTAAAATTCTCCTAAGATTTACCTAATGTTCATACTTATACATTTGTAGAGGTTAATATATGCTCAAAATAATGAGGTGATGTAATGCAGTTAAGAGGTAAACGAACATTTAAAGGTTGATCATTGCAATTTCGTCAATCGTAAAGTAAAGATTAAATCTATATTTCCACACTGAAGTTAATAAAATTAAATATATTTGTCTACTTTTCTTCACTAAAAAGGTATGTAAAATTATAAATGATAGTCATATGAATTCAATATAAATTTATAACTCTTAGGAATTTTAACAGCAGAAATATTGAAATAAATAAATAATTTTCTATACTTAATTATCGGTGTTTAAAATCAACAACGATCTGTGGACTTAATGCAGAAGCTCATTCTTATGTTAACAAAGGCATTTGAGAGTATAACTCAGAAACGAGTTGAGAAATTGTCATGATTCTTTCACTTCACCATTACTTTTTAAGCAAACAAAATTACAAAAATACGAAATGAATAAACATAAACAAAAAATATATTAAATTTTTATGATAGGCTTGATTTTGATATCGTATAGTTTTTAGATTTTTTCGATAGAAACTTTTAAAAAACCCTACATTTATTTATTTAAAGAACATTAAAAATGCCATTTTTGGTTTTAAATATTTTTTCAACAACAAATATTTGTACCAAAGTTCTTTGAGAAATAAAGAAATTCGTTAAGGTTGTTTTCAGAAAATTATAAAAATTAGAAGAGAAACGAAAATGAAAAAGATTGAAACACGTTTAAGCGGACAATTAAAATTTCAAACAAAAAAAAATAAATGCAATCCTTTGTAACATGACCGAGTTATTCACTTTCAAAGCCAGCACTTTCATTTTTGATTTATTTTTTTTTTTCTATTTCACCAAAAAATAAAATTAGTACTAAAAACTTTTGGTATGTTTCAAGTACGAAAGATAAGTCCTGAGTTATGCATGTTTTTATATTTAAACTTGGTGTATATGTGCTATGAGACCAAGTGGTGGTCACTTTATACATAAATGACGCCTCTTCTTTACACACAAAATCGTTTGTGCAGTGTCTTTTAAGATCTCAGGAACGGTGTTATAAAGGTTTATATCTCAAGTAATAAGTTTTGATAGTCACGACTTGAAGTAGGTAGTGAAAACAATAGTTATGGTAATTTTGAATGTATCACGTTTCATTCGAAAAATTACGATGCATTGGTTTTTACTATTGTTGTTAACACGATTCAACTCATAACAGAGATGTAAGCGCAACTTCAGTATTTTAATATGCACTTTGAGTGCGAAATATGTAAAAATCAAATGTAAACCACGTCTACCTCCCATACAAATTGACTTTACCAAAAAGTAAAATCTCTTTAAATTCCACAAAAATTAATCATATGACGTTGTATTTTGCATAAATGCTTTAACACATAATATGCAGTTTTAGTATGAAATTTGTAAAAATTAAATGAAAACCAAGGCTACCTCCATACAATGAGACTTTATGAAATCAGTAAGATCTCCTTACATTCCACAAAAATTAGTACAATGGCTTAAAAACTTGTAAATTAGTTTAAATCTTAACTATGCACTCGATTTTTGAAATATAAAAAAAAATTAGAATCCGCCCAACTCCCATCCGCCTATCATAATAGTGAAACCTTTAAAAATTAAAAAAAAAATTAATGTTTAAACTTGATATTAGGCTTATATGCTTTAATAAATAAAAGGATCCTGAGGTCCAAATATTAAATATTTGGATGAAAATCACACAAGGACGATTTATAAACCAAAAATTGCTCTTTCTCTTATTGTTTAGGAGATCTAGATAAGCTTATTTTATCGATATCTAGCCTCCTTTCCGACTTATCGACAAAAAAATTTTTGATACCAAATTGAGGTCCATTTAGCTCTACGACTCACCGTTTAGATTCTAGAAGCATTTGAAAGTGTTTAACACGTTTTTCCGCCATAACTCCCAAACCATACGTTACAAAAGGGCAATTTATGTACCAAAATGTTCACCATTTAACTGACCACAGGACTGCATCCTTATAGCCTTTTTTTTCTAAAGGTCTATCTTTCTATTACGATAGACAACAAAGCAACTGAATACATTCCACTGTTGTCTGTCAACAATGCTGTGTCTTCAATACACTTACTACGCAACACAGCAGTTGTGCTTTATTGTCTTGTTATCTGCCAAATTTTGAAGAAAGCTAATTTGGTGTTGTGTTAAAGAAACGAAATAGATTAAAAATGAAATTTTATTTAAAATTGCGTTTTTCTTTATTAATTATGAAAAATTTCACAGCAAATTGATAATACGCCTCCTTGTAAACAGAATTATATTGAATTTAGCAATTGAATTCGAAATTGTTTGTTTGTTTACTTTTTTATTTTGACAACAGTGACCAGTTCACAGTTGCATCGAAACGTATTAATTAGATTACGTTTTTATTTTGAGAGTGCGAAAATTTCTGCGATGCTACCTTTTTATTATTTTCGAATATTTATGATAGAAAGAAGTGTTATTTTATTTTGTTAATTAAGAAATGCCGGGAAAGGGGCTTTAAACTAAAAACAAGATGTATTTTAAATTTGCCATAATTCTTAAAATATAGTTATGCTATTGGCATCAGAGAACTGCACAAGCCAACTTGAAGTCTATTTCAAGTACTTGCTTGAAATACAAGTTCAAGCTAGCTTAAGCTTGATAATTTTGAATCAAGTATAGCTTGTAATTGAATATAAATAAGCCCAAGACAGCTTGCGACTTACAAGTATGCTAGCTTACAAGCAAACGGCACGAAGTTTCAAGTGAAGGAAAGCTTGATGCCTTCGGCAAAAAAAATTGAAAAGCTTGAAATTGAAGGCAAGTATCCAATTGAAGCAAGTATCATAAAAATTCAATGAACTTGTTTAGAGAGAGCTTAAGCGCAATAGGACTTTTAAGGATTCTGTGTACTACGTGGTTGGAAGTTTTAGGGGTAAATGAATTCGAAAATGATGTCTAACTTTAAAATTTAAGACGGCGGATAGAGTTGCCACCTATATTTTTTTATTTTTGATGGTGGATAGGGTTGCCACCTTAATTTTTTTGTATTTTTATGAATTCGGGGCTGGCAAAAAAAATGGTACACCAAAAATGGGTCGCTGAATCTGAATCCATTGTCAGAATTTCCAAATAATAACATTTTGAAATAATAGGGTTGCCACCTAATAATATGTCTTTTCAAGAGTTTTAAATATCATTTATCAGTGTTAAGGGGTCGCTGATTTCAAATCTAAAGTCAGAATTTTAAAATTCAAGATGGTGGATAGGGTTGCCACCCTAATTTTTTATGTATTTTTATGAATTCGGGGCTGGCAAAAAAAAATGGTACACCAAAAATGGGTCGCTGAATCCGAATCCGTTGTCAGAATTTCAAAATAAAAACATTTTGAAATAATAGGGTTGCCATCTAATAATATGTCTTTTCAAGAGTTTTAAACGTCATTTATCAGTGTTAAGGGTCGCTGATTTCGAATCTAAAGTCAGAATTTTAAAATTTAGGATGGCGAATAGAGTTTCCACCTTAATTTTTTGTATTTTCATGAATTCGGGGTTGGCAACAAAAAAATGGTATTTCATAAATGGGTCGCTGAATCTGAATCCGTTGTCAGAATTTCAAAATTATAAAATTTTGAAATAATAGGGCTGCCACCTAAAAATATGTCTTTTCATATGTCCTTTAAAGAAACTTCGTGCCGTTCGCTTGTAAGCTAGCATACTTGTAAGTCGCAAGTTGTCGTGGGCTTATTTATATTCAATTACAAGCTCTACTTCATTTAAAATTATCAAGCTCAAGCTAGCTTGAACTTGTATTTCAAGCAAGTACTTTAAATAGACTTCAAGTAGGCTTGTGCAGCTCTTTGGTTGCTACTGTAAAAAGGATCCGTGTTCGCGGCCAAAAGGAGGGGAAAGCGGGATTTTTCAACACCATTATAATCTTAGTAAAAAATGCTTCCTTGTACTTAAAAACATTTTAAAATCCAGCTATTTCATTGTATTAGATTTAATCCTATTTTTTACCGCCAGTTGAAATTAACGCGTTTAAATATGGGCTCACAATATTTCCTTTTCATATCGCAAACAAATTCTTATAAAGATAGTACTTTTTGCTATTTAAAAAATACTTTTTAAAGAATACGTTTTTACTTTTCTCCGAAGCAACCCTGGACCAGTCAAGCAACGAATTCTACATACGTTCCACAATCAAACGTAACAACAACGTATTGTTGTGAACCATAATAGCTCGAAACTGTTGTGTCTTCTTGACTGTTGTGTCTACTCGTAAGAAGACACAGCAGTTTATTGCTGTGAACCGTAATAAGCTTATTAGTTTTTCTTCATTTCAGTGCTTAACAAATGTAGACGTAAAATATATAGAAAATGCGTGTTTACAAAGCTTATGAATGAGCATTTTCGACTTATCGACAAAAAACATTTTTGATACCAAATGGAGGTCCATTTCGCTCTACGACGCACCGTTTAGATTCTGGAAGCATTTGAAAGTTTTTAACATGTTTTCCGCCATAACTTCCAAACCATACATCACAAAAGGACGATTTATATACCAAAATGTTCACTATTTAACTGGTCATGGTCAAGGACTGCATCCTTAGTTTTGCTCTTTCTCTTAAAGTTTAGGAGATATACTTGTTTGAAAGTTTTTAGTGCTTAACAAATGTGAACGTAAAATATATAGAAAATGCAGAATGAAGCTTATTTTATCGATATCTAGCCTCATTTTCGACTTATCGACAAAAAAATATGTGATACCAAGTGAAGCTATATTTCTCTCTATTAGATTCTAGAAGCATTTGAAAGTTTTTAACATGTTTTTCCACCATAACTCCCAAACCATACATCACATAAGGACGATAATTGGAACTCATAAAACGATCCTTTAACAATGTTTTCATTATAATCTATAAGGATATATGTTACGGGACTTGTAAGTTTTACACTTTGAATCACAAAAATTTCGCTTGTGCAATTCGGTTCATATCGTTTGGAAAATATTCCTTTATATTTACTTATTCTAACATGGTCTCCAACATTAAATTTATTTGTTGAAAAAATTTTAGGAAAGTTATAAAATGTTTAAAAAAGTTTTCATTTCTTTTGTTTACTTCATTCGGATTCATTTGAATTGTTCTATGCCATGTGTTGTTATATTCTGTAACCAACTTTTTTAAATTATGTATTCATTTAAAATTTTCTTGCATAGTAAACAATTTCCACATTTTAATTTTTAATGTTCTATTAAATCTTTCGCATATTGATGCTTTTAAATGCGTAAATGTATGATAGTGAATTATTTTATGTTTCTTCATTAATAACATAAACTTTTTATTGAAAATCTCCTTATCTTGGTCTAACTGTATATTGTTAGCAGTTTTAGATACATTTTCTAAAATCTCACTCATGGCATTTACTATATCTATAGAACTTTTATTTCTTACAGCAGAAACATATGCATACTTTGAAAATGTATCAATGACTGTTAAAAGATAGCGAAATCACATATTCAGTGTGTGATATGGAATCATTTCAACTACATCTATTTGCCAAGTATCATTTAAGCCTCTTTGTATGAATCGACGCCGTGAGAAATTTTCACATCACTTCCATATATTCCATCTAGATCCGAAAAATTAATAACATTTTTCTTAAGATCAAAACATTTTGGTATGAAATGGTCATGATAAAAAATATATATTTGTTTTTGTAGTGTACCTAGTATTCCAACACAAAAACGTAGATATGAATATTCCAATTCTCAATAGTGCTTTCCAAATGTTGATATCGCATTCAAGTTATAATGATCCAGTTTTAATTGAATATATTCTTTATATGCCAAAAGGTGAGTCCATTCGTCTTTGTCAATTTCAATATAGTTTTTATTCAGCTGAATTCAGAGAATATGTTTAAAATGTCGAGTTGTAGAGAATTTATTTTTAAGTTTGCACTTAAATAGTATTCAAGTCTAAAAACCACTTCATGGTCTTGTATTCTTTTATTGCACAAAATTTTTCTTTCTCCTTTTTGCTCCATCTCTTCATACAAACTATGTAAAACTAAAGGAAGTTTTTATTTGCTTTATTATATAAAAGGGAACTGGGGGCGATGGAACAATGTAACATGTCTGACTGTCTCAACCTGGCGAGGCCAGCATAATCTTTGTGAAATCGCCTCAAGTCGACTCAAACCTCCACGTGGTGTTTCCTGGGCAACGTCAAAACTGACAACCGTTAGTTTGGCGGCTAATCTGAGCGGCAGGCCTCCCTAGGCTTAAAATAGGTTGTGCGTCGGGTTTGAAGTCCACCCGTAAAAACAAATTTCAATGAAAATAAATAAAAATAGAAGAAAAATGATCCCCAAATCTGATGACGACTACCGCAAACGAAAAACTGATAATGATTTACGGATATGCACCTGGAATGTCCGAACCCTTAATTGGGAAGGTGCCTCTATCCAACTGACTGATGTCTTGGAAAGATACAAAGCTGATATCACTGCTATCCAAGAAATGCGATGGAAGGGACAGGGTTGCATTCGGCATACACCCTGTGATATATACTACAGCGGCAATGCGGAGAAGCACGAGTTTGGATGCGGATTTGTAGTTGGCAAGAGACTACGGCCCCACGTCCTGCGATTCACACCTGTGAACGAACGACTTGCCATAATCCGCATCAAGGTTAGATTCTTCAATATAAGCCTAATATGTGCGCACGCTCCGACAGAAGACAAGGACGATGAGATCAAGGAAATTTTCTACGAGCGCCTTGAAAATGCTTACGAGCGCTGCCCCCGCCACGACGTAAAAATCGTGCTTGGTGACTTCAACGCTAAGGTGGGCAAGGAAAATATTTTTGGTCCAACAGTCGGAAAGTTCAGCCTCCACGACAACACCTCCGATAACGGAATGAGGCTGATTGACTTCGCCGCAGCACGAAACATGGTCGTAAGTAGCACTAGATTCAAGCATCTCAATATTCATAAAGCCACCTGGATGTCCCCTGATCGACGGAAGGCACTCTTCCAGTGTATTGGATGTACGCACGATCAGTGGTGCAAACATTGACTCGGATCACTATCTTGTTGCAGCCAAGATTCGTACACGTTTGTGCGCAGCTAAGAATACACGCAACCCTACACAGAGAAAGCTAGACGTCGACAAGCTGCAATCGAAACAGACAGCCGATGCTTTCGCCACTCGACTCTCACTCCTGCTTCGAAGCACTCCTCCAATCGATGATATATGCGCGCAGTGGACACACATTTCCAACTCCATGCGTGCGGCTGCTGAAGAGGTGATTGGCTACCAATGCCCTCGCCGAAACCAGTGGTACGACCAGGAGTGTCGCGACGCCACTGCAGAGAAAGACGCCGCCTACAAAGCCACCCTGCAGTCGGTTGTAACGCGCGCTGCTAAGGAGCGATACAAAGAAAAGAGGAGGGAAGAGAGACATATTTTCAGGCGGAAAAAAAGAGAGGCAGAAAAGCGCGAGCAGGAGAAGATTGAGATGTATGGTGACAGGAATGAGGCCCGAAAATTTTTCGAAAAAATAAGACGCCTTGCCGATGGTTTTAAAACCGGGGCCTCTTCCTGCAAGGATGAAAACGGGAATCTAGTGACAGATGTCCAGAGTACACTGACGTTATGGAGGGAACACTTCTCTAAGCTTCTAAATGGCGACGCTGACAACAATCCCGCCAATAGAGATGATATTCCGGAAACCCCAATTTTGGATGACAGCGTTGAGGTTCCGCTGCCCGACTATGATGAAGTTCTGACAGCTATAGCTCGGCTTAAAACTAACAAAGCCGCGGGAGCTGATGGCTTACCTGCTGAGCTGTTTAAGAATGGAGGCGAAGCTCTACTTAAATGCATTCACGAGCTTCTATGCAGAATATGGTCGGAAGAATGCATTCCGAACAATTGGAATATCAGTGTGCTCTGCCCAATCCACAAGAAAGGCGATCCCACTATCTGTGCCAATTACCGTGGGATAAGCCTTCTTAATATCGCATATAAGGTCCTGTCGAGCGTTTTAGGTGAAAGATTGAAGCCCATTGTAAACGAACTGATCGGACCTTATCAGTGTGGCTTCAGACCTGGAAAGTCCACCATCGACCAGATTTTCACGCTACGACAAATCTTGGAGAAGACTCAAGAAAAACAAGTCGACACCCACCATCTTTTTGTCGACTACAAATCCGCCTTCGACAGCCCAATAAGGAAGCACCTGTACTCCACCATGTCTGAATTTGGTATTCCTGCAAAACTAATACGACTTTGCAGGATGACACTGAGCAACACCAGCAGCGCAGTTAAAATCGGGAAGGACCTCCCCCCACCATTTATTACCAAACGAGGTTTCAGACAAGGTGATTCCTTATCGTGCGACTTTTTCAACCTAATGATGGAAAAGATCATCCGAGCTGCTGATCTGAGACGTAGTGGCACAATATTCTACAAGAGTGTTATGCTGCTTGCGTATGCTGATGACATAGATATCATTGGCCATAATACGCGCGAAGTCAGTGCAGCATTTTCCAGATTAGAAAGAGAGTCAAGTCGAATGGGTCTGTCAGTGAATGCAGATAAGACGAAATACTTAGTGTCAACAAACAAACAGTCCCAGCGTCTTGGAACCCACGTTACCGTTGACAATACCTCCTTCGAGGTTGTGAAGAACTTCGTTTATCTGGGATCCAGCATTAATTCAACCAACGACATCAGCATTGAGATCAAACGAAGAATAACTTTTGCCAACAGGTGTTACTTTGGGCTCAGTAGGCAATTGAGAAGCAGAGCCCTCTCTCGACGAACGAAAATCACGCTCTATAAATCGCTCATCATGCCCGTCCTACTTTACGCATCACAAACCTGTACGCTGAGCAGTTTAGACGAAAAGACTTTAGGAGCATTCGAGAGAAAGATGAGCTGTACGCTGACATCGACATAGTCAAGCGCATTAAAATCGAGCGGCTTCGCTGGCTTGGTCATGTTCAGCGCATGAAAGACGATGCTCCAGTGAAGAAAACATTCGATTCGGTACCCAGCGGCGGTCAACGCAGAAGAGGACGACCACATCTTCGTTGGAAAGACCAAGTAGAGGACAACCTGACGAAGCTTGGAATTTCCAACTGGCGCCAGCAAGCGAAAGACAGAAATGGCTGGCGCAAATTCTTAGATGAGGCCAAGACCGACATACGGTTGTAGCGCCAACTAAGTAAGTAGTAAGTATATAAAAGAATTTGATGGAGAAGAATCATCAGTTTGTATTTTACCGCCATCTAATAATGATTGAAATAAAGAGCAGTAACACAGTGGTGGTTGATTTTCAGAACCTATTTGGAAATAATCAACAACTACTTGTTAAAGGGCTCTAATACATGGGTGGAGGATCTGTGATACCAATCCACTTTTTGTTTAAACTTCCATATAATATAGAAGAGTTGGATGCGGAAACAAAATATAGACAAGAAATTTGTACAAAGTATATAAATGGCTTGAATTGGATGGATGGATGTATCAATTACTTAGATGTAATAGACATCATATTGCCACTTGACAAGTACGAAACTATCTTGGTAGCAGGAAAACCAAAGAAGGAGTTCTTAGAAAAATTTTTGAGTATTAAAATTATTAAAATTGATCTAAAAACCAGTTTAAATAACTTACCTTTCTATTTTACAAAATGTCATTTGTTATTTCTATTTTAAACTTATTTGTTTTAAATAAGTGGACCATCAGGTTCTGGAAGAACTACTTTTTTGAAGAACTTAATAGAATGCCGGGATAACCTTATTAATAAATCGATAAATCGCATTGGTAATGAATGGAGCTTATTTTATCTGGAATCGACAAAAAAAATTTTTGATACCAAATGGAGCTCTATTTTCCTTTAAGACGCACCGCTTAGATTCTAGAAGCATTTGAAAGTTTTTAACAGGCTTTTCCGCCATAACTCCCAAACCATACATCACACAAGGACGATTTATATACCAAAATGTTCACTATTTGCTCTTTCCCTTAAAGTTTAGGAGATATTGCCGTTTGAAAATGGGGTTTTGATTTTTAGTGCTTAACAAATGTAAACGTAAAATATAAAGAAAATGCAGAATGAAGCTTATTTTATCGATATCTAGTCTAATTTTCGACTTATCGACAAAAAAATATGTGATACCAAGTGAAGCTCTATTTCTCTCTAAGACTCACCGTTTCGATTGAAACTAGAATGCTAGAAGCATTTGAAAGTTTTTAACATGTTTTTCCGCCATAACTCCCAAACCATACATCATATGGACGATTTATATACCAAAATGTTCACCATTTAACTAACCAGAGGACTGCAACTTAAGTTTTTTTCTGTTTTAGTTTAGGAAATATAGCCGTTTGAAAATTGGGTCTTTATTTTTTGCTATACAAATCTAGACGTAAAATATATATGAAATGCGTGTTTACAAAGCTTAATGCTTTATTTGGTAATGAATGAAGCTTATTTTATCGCTATCTATCCTCATTTTCGACTTATCAGCAAAAAAAATATTTGATACCAAATGGAGCTCTTTTTCTCTCTAGGACGCACCGATTCTAGAAGTATTTGAAAGTTTTGAACATGTTTTTTTGCCATAACTCCCAAACCATACATCACACAAGGACAAAATATATAACAAATCGGCAACGCCTCTTCGAATCCCCCACATTCATAAATAAATTTTAAAAATCTATATGTGCTTCGAACGCAATGTCTGCAGCTTTAAGGTGCCTCCTTAGACTTGCTATATCAATCGCTAACTCTTCTTCATTGACCTCATAATGGAATCTGACCAATCTTTATTTATTTATTGGCCAAACAAGGCAATGCGATTTACTTATTCTAACTTATTCTAACAGGTTTTGTTTACTTATACTAAGATTACTAAGTTTTTTGTTTTTCTTCTCCCCTTTCCTTGTTTTTATTTTATTTTTTATTTGGTGCTCTAAGTGGGCATACTCCGCCCACCGGATTGACATGATTTCAAAAACCATGTCAAAAATAAGAGAAGAGGAGGAAAACAAGAGAGACTATATACACACTTAAGATACGATGTATATATATTATTCTTAAAGACTATAAGGACAAAAGGACGTAAATGGGAGATTTGGAGAGGGATGTTAAATAATTTTGATTTATTTAACTAAATGCTTATACATATAAATCCATACATGTATATAGCTTATCTGAGGCCTGGGTTAATTCTGATTACTGAGTGATTTATATAGGGTTTGCTTGAAAGAGGATTAAATTCTCTGCAACAACGATTGATGGGTTCATTATTTGCATATGTAGTTTGGTGCTGATATTCAGTTAACAATCGAGTATGCCTAGTGCGCCTTATTGGATCGTTAAAGGAGATCATATTAGAAATATATTCGCTATGAATAGCACCATAAATTACATCAAATGTGAAGCATGAGCCCAATAACGATCTTCTTGTTGATAGTGACATCAAATTTAAAAGGCTGAGTCTATATTCATATGATGGAAGGCTACAATAATCATGGGGGTTGTACATATCTCTAAGCGCGTATAGTAAGAACTGCTTTTGAATAGACTCAATTCTTTCTCTATGGGAATCGAAAGATGGATTCCAAATTATGCATGCATATTCAAGTATTGGGCGCACTAATGCACGGTACAAGGATGTTGTGACCCATATATTCTTGAATTCATTTGCACGTCTTTTTATAAAACCAAGCTGTTTGCTGGCCCTGGACTAAATTTTATCATAGTGCAGATTAAAGCGCATCTTGCAATCTAAGACAACTCCAAGATCCACTATATGATTGACCCTTTTTAATTCGGTACTATTGAGGTGGTAGGTATGTAATGTTACGTTGTTTTTACGAGAAAAGCTAATAACATTGCATTTATTGACATTAAGATGTAGTTCATTTTGAAAACACCATTGCTCAAGAGACAACAATTTTGATTGCAAAAAATTTACATCTGCATCTGATTGAATTGCATAGTACATTTTTAAATCATCTGCATAAGATGTGGGCATAAGATGTGGCATAAGATGTGGCATAAGATGTGGGATATCGTTAAGAACTACTGACAGATCGGATATGAATATGTTGAAAAGAAGAGGACCAAGATGACTACCTTGCGGAACTCCCGAGGAGACTGCAATTTTTTTCGATAGAACTCCCTGGAATTTAACAAACTGGGATCTGCCGTTTAAATATGATTTTAGCCAACTTAGTATGGACCCCGCAACACCAAATTTTTCTAACTTATATATAAGAATGTTGTGATCAACTCGATAAAAAGCTTTACTGAAATCAGTATAAACAGCATCTATTTGGTGCCTTTTTTCCATTTTTACTAAAACATCTGATACCATAATCATGAGATTAGTGGTGGTAGATCGCCCTTTTCGGAACCCGTGTTGCTGCTCATTTAGACGTGGGTTAATGAAACTTGTTAGCTTTTCACAAATAAGTTTTTCAAAAAGTTTTGGAATGGCTGACAAGATTGCTATGCCTCTATAATTTTCAACTGATCTTTTATCACCATTCTTGTAAATTGGTGTAAGATGGGATGATTTCCAATATGAAGGAAATGTCCCACAAACCAGTGATTCGTTAAAGATTATGTGTAATGGCAAAAGCAGTTGGTCTAAACATCGCACCAAAAAGCTTGCAGGTATTAAGTCTGGTCCTGGTCCCTTTAATATATCCAGTTCTTTTATTGCATTAGAAATCTCTTCCTGGGTTAAATATAAACTATCAACTATAATAGTTGAGCTAGGAGAAGTTTCAGATAAGGTGGTAGGAAGACAAAAGACCTCCTTAAAGTGATCGGCATACAAGTTGCTTATTTCAAGAGAATTGGACGAAGTGACATTACCTTTAAACATAGACGATGGATAGCCGCTAGATTTGCGCTTCATGTTAACAAAGTCAAAGAATTTTCTCGGCTCTTGGACAATTTTTTCTCCGATGATGTTCGTGTACAACTTGTACGCTTCTTCTGACTTGATAGAGAACTCTCTTGATAGCTCGTCATATCTAAGCTTCAGTTCATCGCTTATATTATCAGTGTTTTTGAGAAGTTTGTAGATTTTATTTCTTTGATTCCTCAAAAATCTGAGATTGTTGTCTAGCCATGGTTCTGTGAGCTTATTCTTTTTCTTTATTATTGGCACATAACTTTCGATAGCGGTAAAAATGTGCTGATAAAATATAGAGACAGCACTGTCTAAATCTAAGTTGAATAGAATATGATTGCAATTTAGAGAACTAAGATAACATTTTATTCTTTCATAATCGGCGTTGAGGTAATCGTACGCAATGGTGTTATTATAAGACTGGGTAAAGTTGATGTCATTAGCAGAGAAAACAAGTTTTAAGGCTGTATGATGAACAGTGTTGGTTAATAAATTTTCTGCTCCCATGCATGGACTAACCTTCACTTCTTCATACGAGTTAGTAAAAATTAGGTCCAACCATCTGCCATTTTGATTTTGTACAGAAGAGACTTGCTGCAAGTCACTGCCATAAAAGGTGCTAAGTAAGTTGAAGTCTATGGCATTCGAAAGATTTACAGGAAGAAGAAAGTTGTCGTTTTCGTCGGTGACAAAAGATATATTTGGGCGATTGAAGTCACCAAGAATAACAACTTTATCTTCCTCTTTTAGGGAGGAGGTAAAGGTGGTCAGTGTTTCACATAGCTCGTTGTATGTTGTTTCACTTGAGCCGGGAGGAATGTAAACGACACCTATGTACACATTGAGACTTTTACCTGAACAAACTCTAATAATTCGGTGATCGAACAGTTTATGGTTAGGTGTGTCTATTAGCTTGCTTGAAAGGGAATTGTGAGATGCTACAAGGACACCACCTCCTCGAGAAAGACCTGTTGAGGAGTAGTCCCGATCCTTTCTGAAGACAGTCCAATTGCTATCAAGAATTTCCTCATTATTGAAGGTTTCGTTTAGCCATGTCTCTGTGAACACTAGGACGTCTCTGTGAATACGAGGACATTGAAGTGGCATGATTTGGCGTCAACATAAAGTTTGTTTAATTTGCTTCTCATGCCGCCACAGTTATGGTAGAATACATTTAAGAAAGAAAAGTTAGGAACGATAATATTGCTGTTGCTCTTTACGAGATTTTTGAAGAAGAGAAACATGTTTAGCTCTGACATGAGCGCCATAGGTTTCCAGATCCACCTTGACTTGATCAATCGTTACACCGAGGTGCTCGTGAAAGCGGACAAATAAATTACGCAAGTCTTCAACACCGGTAGGAAGACCTTCTTGCTGAATTAATACTCTAAGATTAGTTTTGGTCTTGCCTTCAATGCATGTTGAATCAGGGGCTTTATACATATAAGCGAGATACAGGCGAACATTGTTATAAACGTTGTTCTCCCTGAGGCGAGAAAGGGCATATCTGTTCTCAGTGCCTTCGCAAGAGTTTAGTGTCAATTTCACTTTTGGAGGAAGTAGGGGGTCTAAAAATGACGTAGGACTACCAGGTTGATTGCAAAGCTCATTTGAAACTGAAGATGGTTTTGGTAAACCACTTCCGGTTGGTGGTGAAGGATTAAGAGTATGAGAATGGATAAAATTTGGATATTTCTCACAATTGGTTTCATTATTGTTAAGATTAAATGAAACCCGTTTACGTGTTTGATGAATTGGCGGTTTAGATGCTAGATTGCTTCCAGTAATCATCTTATTATAAGATGAAGCCGTATTCTGGTTAACTATGGGAGAAAATATGGGGAAAATGCTAGTTTTCAGATTCCAATTAGAATCTGAATTATGGTGGGACTTAGGTTGCACAGACTTGTTTGATGAATAAGGATTGGATTCAAGAACAGATAGGTTTACATTTCTTTTATATAGAGGATTCTTAGAATTAAGATTAGAATTAGAATAAGGGTTTAACTTAGATTTAGAGTTAGGACGGGAATTTATGTACGGAGAAGAGTTAGAGCAAGAACTATAATTACTTATAGATAATGGATTGTTGTAAATGTTAGGATTCCTTATTAAGATCTGCAGTTCTTTTCATAAGTAGTTAGCAAGCTCGATGGCGGATTGCTTTAAATACATTTTTAATTTCTATTAAATTTTGTTTTGTTTTGCTCTGAAGTTCCGAATAAAACCTATCCAGACACTCTCTTATTTACGATTTATACTACATTCTTTACTGACCACTTCTCAAAAAACCATTACATACTTTTAGTTCCTATTTAGTTACTGTTGGGGAATTACTCGAAATAAAACAACACGATCAATAATCAGTGTGCTATGCACAGTTTAATGACAAAGACTGAGGAAAAAATACAAAATGAACAAGAGAAAGTGACACAGTTTTGCAAGTGTTGTCAGTACGATATTAAGTAAAAGTTACTACAAAAGGAGTTTTACTAACAATCCTTCTCTCAAAACTAGTTAACACTACTCAACGTAAAGAACTTATACAATTCCAATTTCAATTTAGTTATTCAATACGATTTAATAAAAACTACTATAATACACTTCAAAAATAGTTAAATTCACATTATCATTTCAATCCTAATTTTGAAGTAAATTCATTATGCTTTATTTTTTTCAAGTTTTTGGTAAAGATATCTGCAACCATTTTATCGGTTGATATATACTTTAAATTAACAAGTGCCTTCTCTGCAACTTCTCTAACGTAGTGAGCCTGGATGTCGATGTGTTTAGTGCGGTTGTGGAAAATAGGATTTTTCGCCAACTTCTGTGCACTAATGTTATCGCCATGGAGATCTGTTGGAGTGTCAACAAGCTCTTTGAAGCCCAATTCGTCAATAAATCGCCTAAGATATACTAACTCTTTGCAGGCGGCAGAGAGAGCGACATACTCTGCCTCGGTACTACTAAGAGCAATCGTAGTTTGTTTTTTGCTCTTCCATGATATTGGTGCACCAGCGATATAGAATAAAAAAACCAGTATAGGATTTGCGGTCTACACAGTTTCCGCCCCAGTCGGCGTCAACATAACCTTTCAATTTATCTTTACTCTGAAAATAGTTAAGTTTTAAATTAACAGTTGTATTAAGATACCTTAACAAGTGCTTTGCAGCACTCATCTGTTCAACATGAGGATGCTGATTGAATTGTGCCAATTTGCATACAGAATGCAAGATGTCTGGCCGGGTGCAAATGCTCAAAGATATGTCAAAGAACCAATGACAGACTGGTACTTCTTCTGATCCACCAATACACAATTGGGACCACCATCGCATTTTTCGAATTTAATGCCAGGATCTAGTGGTGTTGTGCAGCTTCTGCATTCGGACATACCGAAATCTTTAAGTATATCACGTATGAGCTGCTTCTGGGAAATTTGGATACCTTCTCTATTTCTGGCAATTTCCATACCCAAGAATTGACTGATGGGACCCTTGTCTACTGCTTCGAACTGCTGACTGATCTGATGCTTTATTTTTTCGAGCCGATCGAGACATGAACATGCTAGCAATATATCGTCAACATAAGCAGCAACAATGACGATCTCGCCTGGAGCCCTTTGAAAATACACACATGCGTCCCCATTGAACTTTACAAAATTAAGTTTCTTAAGTACAAAATCAAGCTCCTCGTTCCACTTTCGCCCCGATTGTTTTAGTCCATATAGAGCCTTGTTCAATTTGCATACTTTATTTGTATTTACCTTGTCGACAAACGATTCAGGTTGCACCATGAATATTTCCAGCTTTACATTTAAGTACGCCGTTGCCACATCCATAGTGTGCACGAACTAATCGTATTCAGCAGCGATGGCCAAAATCAAACGGATTGACGAGTATCGCACAACTGGAGAAAATATTTCTTGGAAGTCAACGCCATATCTTTGACTGCATCCTTTTGCTAGGAGGCGCGCCTTGTGACGCACAGCAACGCCATCCTTGTCACGCTTGACACTGAACACCCATTTTGATTTTATAGCTCGACAGCCTTTAGGCAAATCAACGAGAGACCACGTCGCACAGTGTAACGAGTGCGGCCAAAAATAGGACAAGAAAAAAAAGTCATAAAATTGTAATTCTAAATATGCATCATTATAGTACAGAGTATCATTATTCTGAAATTAAAAGTATTTTGCTTTATCTTTTCGATAATGGAGGAGTAGCATCCTAAATATGCCCGCCTAAAAATATGATAAATTTATTTTTTTACAGTTTGACACTGTATATTTTGTTATAAAGTCATACATTTTTTGTAACAAAAATATGCAAGACAATATCTAATATATATTTATTTTTTTTATTAAAAAATATTTCTTAAAATGCAAACATAAAAAAAATGATTGATAACTAAGAACAAGTCCTCGAAATCTAAAAAAACGAAAACTTTGAGTAACAATAAAAAAAAAAAACATTTTTGTTTTTTTTAAATTTTAATATGGTTTACAACAACACTTTTTTAACATATTTTTAAAAATTTGTTTGCCGAAACTCAATAGAAACGACTTTACGCCTATTTTCCTGAAGCATGTTTTGGCTAAAATGAGCAATTTTATATGGAAAAATTACAATTTTTTCACAAAGTTCAAAACAGAATATAAGAAAAAAAGCATTTTTGTTTTTTTTTTTATTTTAATATGTTTTGTAACAATACTTTCTTAACATATTTGCAAAATATGGTTTGCCGAAACTCAATAATAACGACTAAACGCCCACTTTTCTGAAGCCTGATTTGGCGAAAATGAGCAATTTTATTTGGAAAAATTACAATTTTTTCACAAAGTTCAAGACAAAATATAAGAAAAAAAGCATTTTTGTTTTTTTTTAAATTTTAATAAGTCTTTTATCAACACTTTCTTAACATATTTCCAAAATTTGGTTTGCCGAAACTCAATAATAACGACTTTACGCTCACTTTTGTGAAGCATGTTTTGGCGAAAATGAGCATATTTTATATGGGAAAAAAGCAACTTTTTCACAAATTTCAAATTACAACATATACTGAAAAATAAGTGTTTACATTGTTATATGTCTAAAAAATAGTTTCACTTTCCGTAAAAAATAGACTTACTAATAATATATTAATATATTCGTAGGTAAAAAAACATTTATCGTTGGCTTACAACGAAAACTGGCCAACTAAGAAAATTAATATGGTATATTAAATTGTTATACACTCATTGAAATAAAAATGAGTTCGTGGTGTTTCTTCATTTCATTTATTTAATAATTATATTCATATTCATTTTTTTTAATGTATATATGAACATTTATTACGATTAGTATTATTATTTTTTCAATTAAACAACTATTAGCGTACAACAATATATGGTTATATTGAAACGTTTTGTACGGTATTCAAAGATTCACTAAGGCCAATGAAAACAAGTATGAAAATAACCGTTGTCTTAAAAACAAAACAAAACAAAAAATAATTTCAGAACAAGTTTAAGTGAAGAGTAAATATTAATTCAAAGTGAAAAAAACCATTAAAATAATTTCGAAAGAAGTATGAAATTAATTATTATTTTATTAGTGCGTATAAAAATTCATAATTTATTTATTAGTGTCTCATCCAATAAAAGTTATTAAAATTTTTGACGTGTGGCTAAGTGCAGCAAGTTCGATGCAGAAAAAAAACAGCTGTTACACAATTTATTACAAACAAATGCGAAAATGGGATCAATTTGGGAAAACTTAACCAGAGAGTGGAATTCATGCATAAAAGATTTGGAGCTCTGTGGAATAGCTGCCACCGAACAAGAAGAATCTTTGAAAAAAATCACTCGGAATGGTTGCACTCAACTTTCATACCAGAGTTTTCTGAGGCAAGCAGAACTGTATGCGGACAACAACAATGTTTTGATGTAGGAACTCGCTTTAAGTTATTTAATTTTCATGGTTTAATAATATATAAATGACTGAACCGAGAATATTTAATTAAAACTCAATGATTTCTACCAACAATAACTTTATATATTTAATATTTTTAATTTAGGGACCAAGCACAAGCAGTGCATTTTCCGCAAGTGGCAGAGGTAAGCCAAAAACTTCGTTCGAAGATGGAAGTGAGAGAACCAAAAGAAGGAAAGTTGAAGAACTTGTTGCAATTAAGTCCCCAGAAGAAATAAGAAGAGCTGCTATTAAAGTTTCCGATCATCCGTTGACCACAACAATTTCTGTTCACAAAGCTTTAGCTCTGTATGTTGATATGGATCTTTCTGTAAGAAAATATAATATGATGAGATCAGTTGTTAATTCAGTCCATAAAGATTGTTTTCCCTCATATTATGCACTGAAAAATGAAAAACAAAGTTTAATACCGGATTCTATTGTAGTAACTGAAACACATGTAGGAATTCCATTGCAGGATTTACTTAACAAAACGGCAGAAAGCTTAATAGAATCGTATAAAATACCAACTGAGAGTGATTTAATATTAGAATGTAAGTGGGGATTTGATGGCAGCTCAGGACACAGTATATATAAGCAAAAGTTTTCAGATGCCAGTTCAACTGATGAATTTTTATTTGTTGTTGCTTTAGTTCCCTTAAAATTTTTGGATTGGGCAGATGAAAATGTTGTTTGGGAAAATAAAATGCATTCATCTACGAGATTTTGTCGACCCATTAGGTTAATTTTTATGAAGGAAAATGCAAATTTAATAAAAGAAACAGAGTCGAGTATAAACTCCGAAATAGATTATCTTTCGAGTTACTTTTACAGCTCCGGAAATATTAATGTTCATTTCAGAATGAACTTAACTATGGTTGATGGAGCTGTTATTAATGTGTTAACTAACAATACTGCTGCTTGTTTATGCTATTTATGTGGAGCAAAGCCTACGGAAATGAATTCTGTAGCAGTATCACAAAGAGAAACGAAAGAAGAGTATTATAAATTTGGTCTCTCTACTCTTCACGCCAAGATTAAATGTTTTGAGTGTCTATTACATATTGCCTATCGGCTTCCTCTAAAAATGTGGAGAGTTAATCAACAGGACCCAATTTTTAAAGAAAATAAACTTAAAATTCAATTAAAGTTTAAGGAAGAAATGGGATTGATAATTGATAATGTAAGGACTGGTTATGGTACTTCGAATGATGGTAATACGGCCAGACGTTTCTTTGAAAATGTTCAGACGTCAGCAAATATTACCAATCTTGACTTCAATTTAATAAACAATTTTTCTTTAATTTTAAAAATAATTTCTTGTGGCAAGGCAATTCATTTGGAAAATTTCGAAATTCTTGTGAATGAAACATCTGCTATGTACAGAAATTTATACCCCTGGTACTATATGCCTGCCACAGTACACAAACTGTTGATACATGGATCTGAAATTATTAAAAATGCATCTTCTCCAATTGGCATGCTATCTGAAGAAGCATTAGAATGTATGCACAAATTAATAAGAAAGAATCGTCTAAGCCACACCAGAAAAATTAGTAGAGAGCTTTGCAATAAGGATCTATTTGTGTCTTTATTGCTACAGTCAGAGCCAAAAATAGCTAGAAACAGATAACAAAAAACAATTAAAACGAAGCATGGCAGTGAAATAGAGAAATACATATTGCAACAAGAGAGACAAATACAGGATGTCAATAATTTATTTTTCCCAGAAATAGAATTTTCTAGTGACGGAAGCTCATTTAGTGATTAGATTTTGTATATTATTTGTAGTATTTATAATAAAAAAAATTGTTAAATTTATTTGTTAAAAAAGACTTGTTGAACTAAATCTAAAATAAAAAAAACCTGAATATTATCCAAAAAAGGAACTATATGTACTAAATTTTATTGGTCTGGAATAATTTTTTGGGTAAATATACCAGATTACCGATTTCGGTAATATGGGAGATGGGCGTGCTAATCGGACGATTTTGTTAAATTTTACACGAGTTATTTATGGCAACAAAAGAAACGTGTGCGCTAAATTTCATTGATCTGAGATGATTTTTTGGGTAAATGCACCAGATTACCGATTTCGGTTATATGGGAGGTGGGCGTGATAGTCGGCCGATATGATTCATTTTCACACTTACTATTTATGGCTACAAAAGAACAGTGTGTGTTAAATTTTATTGGTATGAGATGATTTTTTGGGTAAATGCACCAGATTACCGATTTCGATTATATGGGAGGTGGGCGCGATAGTCGGCTGATATGATTCATTTTCATACTAACTATTTATGGCTACAAAAGAACTATGAGTACCAAATTTTATTTATCTGGGATGGTTTTTTGGGAAAATATACCAGATTAACGATTTCGGTTATATAGGAGGTGGGCGTGGCATTCATCCAATTTCATAAAAATTTTGTGACAATAGTTCCTTTACCGTAAAACTTATTTCCACAAAATTTCATGATCCTAGGGCAACTCCTTCTATTTTTGGCCACTCGCAGAAGAACCGTCAGCGTCAATTATGCAATAATGTGATTCGTTTTTGACGTTCGATACGTTTGCTGCTGAGTCATCAGCTATGTTGTCAAAATTGTAACCATCCTCCGGCATGAAATCTGTTACTACGTTTGCATATCGGTCACTTTGCAAAAATTTAACATCACGCGCAATTACCACTGTTCGCTTCTCCAGATCATACAGCCTGTACGCCTTTGTTTCGCTCGCGTATCCCACCATAAAACATTCTTTTCCTTTGACTTTCGCTGCATTTTGTCCAGCAGTATTCCTTTTGTGCCAAAAACTTCGAAGTAAGACACAGCTGGTTTGCGGCCATAATAAGCTTCATGCGGTGTAATATTTTGCAATATTTTTGTCGGTGAACGATTTCGCACATAAACAGCTGTATTTATGGCCTCAGCCCACAAAAATTCAGGCAATTTGGAATCCAGAAGCATGCAGCGACTTATCTCCACCAACGTACGGTTGATACGCTCTGCTATGCCGTTTTGCTGTGGCGTATACGGCACAGTCAGCTGCCTCTGAATGCCTTCACTTTTTAAAAAATTGCAAAAATCATTATTAACGTACTCTCGGTCGTTATCCGAATGGAATGTTTTTATTTTCTTCCCCGTTTCGCGCTCTACAGCAGATTTAAAGATTTTAAATTTTTTAAGCACATCACTTTTTTGCTTTATAAAATATATAAAAACTGTCCTACTAAAATCGTCGACAAATGAAACGAAATATTTAGCGCCACTGAGAGACGAAATGCTCATAGGTCCGCAGACATCGCTGTGTATTATTTCTAAAATACTTTTGCTGTATTTACCATAATTTTTTGCAAACGGCAATGCGGTAATTTTACTCTTTAAACAAATGTCACAATCGAATTGTCCAATATTTTTAATGTTCATTCCGCGCACCATATTATTTTTTGACAATTGCACTAAACTATTTATGTTCAAATGTCCATACTTGCGATGCCAGTTAAAAACATTTTTATAATTGTCATTTGCTATTGCCGCTGCACACAATTTATTCCGCTGCACTTCGTAAGTAAACAAATCACCACTCCTTTTTGCCCGTAATATATCAACCCCTCGCATTGTCCTCACTTTCGCACTATCTTCGCCAAATTCTACTTTGCATGCGTCCCCTGTTAACTTGCTTATCGACAAGAAATTTGATTTAATCTGTGGAACATAGAGTACTTTATGCAATGAGAGTATGCTGTTCTCTGTCTCTACACGAACAATGCCAATGCCTTCAGAGTAAACGTATTTGTCTCCTGCTAATTCTATTTTTTCGCGATGTTCGGAAATTTGCGTGAATGTCGCTTTGTCGCAACACATGTGACACGTTGATCCACTGTCTAATATCCAAATCGACCTGTCTAGCTTATGTTGTTGCTGAGAAATATTGAGTAAAGCGCAATTAACATTTTGTGAGTTGTTCAAGTTGCAAGAAGCTGCATAGTGACCTCTCCTCTGGCATTTGTAACATTTGCCCTTGAAAGTACGATTTTGTTTTTGCACTGGGGGGAGATTTTGTTGTTGCGACTGATTGCGGGACTTATAGCCGATACACATTAACTGCAACAGTCGTCCACCGACAAAACGAAAACTTGAAATCAGAGAGAAATGTCGCAGTATTCTCGACGACTTGATTATAATGAATGCAACAGCGACACTCAGTATTTCATACAAAACATAAACAAATTCTGCTTTGTTCGCTCTTGTCGTCTATCAAATTAGAAATAGATTGAAGTCTGCGGCAGCAACAACTGTGGTCGTGTTCTCTCTTTGTCGTGCCGTCTTCAAAAAATACATCTTCATAAGAAAACATGCGTTCTATTTTTTGACAATTGGCGTTCGTCGCTAGTCGCAGTCAATGTGTATCGGCTATTACTTGCAAAAAATGCAACTTCATTAGACTCTGCTCTCTGAAATTCGGATTTTCGTCTTTTTTCTTCCTCCAATAATCTTGTCTTAAGTACAGTTGTGCCTGGCAAACTATCGCGAGATTCGATAGCAATTATAAAATTCTCGTAGCTCTGGGGTAAGCTAGAAAGCATGATTATAGCAAGTAGCTCATCTTCCAATTTAATGTCCAGCTCAACAAGTTTTTCGAACAAATCAAAAAATGTGTTTAGATGCTCCGACATTGAATCTTCGTCACCCATTTTTAAATTGACCAACGATTTAAAAATTGTGACCTTACGCGCTGGACCACTTGGTGCATGTACCGCAGCCAATTGTTCCCACGCTGCTTTTGATGTTGTGGCATTTTTCAGCAGCTGGCTTGGTCTGATACAAAGAAGCAAAATAACTAGCGCCTTATTATCAGATTTTTTCCAAGTTGCACCAGCATCAACCTCATCTGGCTTAAGGGTGTCTCCAGAAACATAACCCCATAAATCACAGTGCACTAACACAGACTTCACTAGAATTTTCCAGCCGTCATAATTGTTGTCATCGAGTTTTTCAATTTGATTAGTCCTCCGGACTCATGCTAATAATTTTTAATCCTTTTTTTTTTTAATTTTATTGCGACCGAGCTAGGTCTGGGCCCATAACCATTGTTGGGGAATTACTCGAAATAAAACAACACGATCAATAATCAGTGTGCTATGCACAGTTTAATGACAAAGACTGAGGAAAAAATACAAAATGAACAAGAGAAAGTGATACAGTTTTGCAAGTGTTGTCAGTACGATATTAAGTAAAAGTTACTACAAAAGGAGTTTTACTAACAGTTACATAAAAGCATCCATACAGCAAAACTTTATATATTATATGATAAAATTGTGGCATCAATCGAATTATTACTCTATATAAAATATATGAAACTTTATAATCTTTCTGATAATTGCACCCCTCTCCAAACATTATATATTTTAAATTTGTTTTAATTGATACGAACTCATTGTAAGGAATGCTTGCAGTTATTTTTGCACACTTCAGCATCTGCACTGAAAAAGTGCATTCAATATAATAAGTTATATAAGTTATAGGTATTGAAAAAACATATATACATTACATTATTCGCTTCTACTTAAAGAAAATTTATATTTATACAAAACATTAAACATTACAATAGAAATTTATGTTAAAACAACTTTTTTTCAATTTTGCTTTCCATCCGGCTGTGCACCCGGGGCGGCCCGTCCCGCCTTGCTGGGCAACGGCTCTATACTCTAATTTTTATGAAAATAATACCAACTCAAATACTGTAGACAGTTTACTCACAGTCACAGTACGATTGCAATTTAGAAACTGTTGAATTTTATTATTAAATTTAAAACAACATAAATCACCGATATAGTTATTAAGGCTGCAGATGGTTATGTCACTTTGTTGTTCATAAAACAGTTACTATTTTTCAAACTCTGTCATCAAATCTTGACCATGATTCATTCGGTAGCCGGGTAAAGTTGCATGGTAAATCTCGTCCCAATGCAAGTCCACGGCAGTTTTTCCTTTCATAATTGTGTGCGTACTGATAGTCGTATAAAGCTTTAAGACAAAGAGAAAAAAGTTAATTAAATCATTTTACGAGACTAGGCTTAGTTTTTAAAAATTTCTCTTAAACTTAAGTGTTTTTACTCAAAACAAATCAAAGCAATTTCAGTAAACTTTAATAAAAATTATTTAAGTTGATTTCAACTAAGATTAATTTTTTTACCCTACTTACGATCAGAGACATAGCCAACAGCTTGTTTTTTAAGATTAATAAAATACATAAAGTAACATATAGTAATAAAAAAAGCTGTCATAACTTTTGCACACACTTTTTTCTTTCGTTTTTATTTTTTTCTTTGAAAAATGGCCTTTCTATTACTTAAGTTACGCAAAATTTTACTTTATTTTACAAATTAGGAAAACCTTCGTTCAATTTAAATATAAACTTTGAAAAATATTAAATTTTTTATTTTCCCAAACAAATTTTTTTTTCTTACCCCTTTGTCATGACGCAAAATGACATACAATCCAGTGTTGCCAGGTGTCTTTCACTATTTACCCCTAGATTAGATTTCAAATCCCCCTAAAATTCCACTAAAAAATTATTTTCGAAAAACATACAAAAATTTTATAGGGGGAAACTGAGAGTAGTGCAGCTGCAATGCAAGCCTATGTATTTAAAGTGCTGAGCTGTTGAAAGTCTTTAACAAGCGCAGAAAATTGCTTATTATTCTCAATTGTCCGATTTGAAATCGATCTTAAAATGAAGTCTTACTTTTGAAAGAAGGCTCCGTCTCCCAATTTTTGATATATTTTTGGGCATATCTTTTTTGTCTATAGTTTTTTCCATACTTGCTTTGTTTTTAGTTTTTACACACTGTTAAAAATTTTTTTATTCAAGCTTTGGTATAAAGGAATTTTTAATCCAAAACGTATTACTTTTCAATCCAAACATTAGTTTTATTTAGCTGGATCTCAAACCCACGTTCCTGAAAAGAACTTACTTACATTTGGATAAGGTGTTGGACCAGCACAACAGAGGACGTGTGTTCAAATTATGAACTGGTTACTTACTTACTTACTTAGTTGGCGCTACAACCGTATGTCGGTCTTGGCTTCATCTAAGAATTTGCGCCAGCCATTTCTGTCTTTCGCTTGCTGGCGCCAGTTGGAAATTCCAGGCTTCGTCAGGTTGTCCTCTACTTGATCTTTCCAACGAAGATGCGGTCGTCCTCTTCTGCGTTGACCGCCGCTGGGTACCGAATCGAATGTTTTCTTCACTGGAGCATCGTCTTTCATGCGCTGAACATAACCAAGCCAGCGAAGCCGCTCGATTTTAATGCGCTTGACTATGTCGATGTCAGAGTACAGCTCATACAGTTCATCATTCCACCGTATTCGGTACACGCCATTGACGCAGATTGGTCCGTAGATCTTACGAAGAATCTTTCTCTCGAATGCTCCTAAAGTCTTTTCATCTAAACTGCTCAGCGTCCAGGTTTGTGATGCGTAAAGTAGGACGGGCATGATGAGCGATTTATAGAGCGTGATTTTCGTTCGTCGAGAGAGGGCTCTGCTTCTCAATTGCCTACTGAGCCCAAAGTAACACCTGTTGGCAAGAGTTATTCTTCGTTTGATCTCAGTGCTGATGTCGTTGGTTGAATTAATGATGGCTCCCAGATAAACGAAGTTCTTCACGACCTCGAAGGAGGTATTGTCAACGGTAACGTGGGTTCCAAGACGGTGGGACTGTTTGTTTGTTGACACTAAGTATTTCGTCTTATCTGCATTCACTGACAGACCCATTCGACTTGACTCTCTTTCTAATCTGGAAAATGCTGCACTGACTTCGCGCGTATTATGGCCAATGATATCTATGTCATCAGCATACGCAAGCAGCATAACACTCTTGTAGAATATTGTGCCACTACGTCTCAGATCAGCAGCTCGGATGATCTTTTCCATCATTAGGTTGAAAAAGTCGCACGATAAGGAATTGTCTGAAGCCTCGTTTGGTAATAAATGGTGGGGAGAGGTCCTTCCCGATTTTAACTGCGCTGCTGGTGTTGCTCAGTGTCATCCTGCAAAGTCGTATTAGTTTTGCAGGAATACCAAATTCAGACATGGTGGAGTACAGGTGCTTCCTTATTGGGCTGTCGAAGGCGGCTTTGTAGTCGACAAAAAGATGGTGGGTGTCGACTTGTTTTTCTGTCGTAGCGTGAAAATCTGGTCGATGGTGGACATTCCAGGTCTGAAGCCACTCTGATAAGGTCCGATCAGTTCGTTTACAATGGGCTTCAATCTTTCACATAAAACGCTCGACAGGACCTTATATGCGATATTAAGAAGGCTTATCCCACGGTAATTGGCACAGATAGTGGGATCGTCTTTCTTGTGGATTGGG
Organism: Dichetophora obliterata; assembly: GCA_963920525.1. Lineage (NCBI taxonomy): Eukaryota > Metazoa > Arthropoda > Insecta > Diptera > Sciomyzidae > Dichetophora > Dichetophora obliterata. The sequence continues at coordinate 16,569,890 of OY986439.1, read as the reverse complement.
CAGAGCACACCGAGATTCCAATCGTTCGGAATGCATTCTTCCGACCATATTCTGCATAGAAGCTCGTGAATGCATTTAAGTAGAGCTTCGCCTCCGTTCTTAAACAGCTCAGCAGGTAAGCCATCAGCTCCCGCGGCTTTGTTATTTTTAAGCCGAGCTATAGCTGTCAGAACTTAATTATAGTCGGGCAGCGGAACCTTGACGCTGTCATCCGCAATTGGGGTTTCCGGAATATCATCTCTATTGGCGGGATTGTTGTCAGCGTCGCCATTTAGAAGCTTAGAGAAGTGTTCCCTCCATAACGTCAGTGTACTCTGGACATCTGTCACTAGATTCCCGTTTTCATCCTTGCAGGAAGAGGCCCCGGTTTTAAAACCATCGGCAAGGCGTCTTATTTTTTCGAAAAATTTTCGGGCCTCATTCCTGTCACCATACATCTCAATCTTCTCCTGCTCGCGCTTTGCTGCCTCTCTTTTTTTCCGCCTGAAAATATGTCTCTCTTCCCTCCTCTTTTCTTTGTATCGCTCCTTAGCAGCGCGCGTTACAACCGACTGCAGGGTGGCTTTGTAGGCGTCGTCTTTCTCTGCAGTGGCGTCGCGACACTCCTGGTCGTACCACTGGTTTCGGAGAGGGCGGTGGTAACCAACCACCTCTTCAGGAAATGTGTGTCCACTATGCGCATATATCATCGATTGGAGGAGTGCTTTGAAGCAGGAGTGAGAGTCAAGTGGCGAAAGCTTCGGCTGTCTGTTTTGATTGCAGCTTGTCGATGTCTCTGTGTAGGGTTGCGTGTATTCTTAGCTGCACACAGACGTGTACGGATCTTGGCTGCAACAAGATAGTGATCCGAGTCAATGTTTGCACCACGGATCGTGCGTACATCCAATACACTAGAAGAGTGCCTTCCGTCGATCAAAACGTTATCAATTTAATTTTTGGTTTTTTGATCAGGGGACATCCGGGTGGGCTGTATGAATATTAAGATGCTTGAATCTACTTATTTATCTAGTGCTACTAACGACCATGTTTCGTGCTGCGGCGAAGTCAATCAGCATCATTCCGTTATCGGAGGTGTTGTCGTGGAGGTTGAACTTTCCGACTGTTGGACCAAATATATTTTCCTTGCCCACCTTAGCGTTGAAGTCACCAATCACGATTCTTACGTCGTGACGGGGGCAGCGCTCGTAAGCATTTTAAAGGCGCTCGTAGAAAATTTCCTTGATCTCATCGTCCTTGTCTTCTGTCGGAGCGTGCGCACATATTAGGCTTATATTAAAAAATTAAACCTTGATGCGGATTATGGCAAGTCGTTCGTTCACAGGTGTGAATCGCAGGACGTGGGGCCGTAGTCTCTTGCCAACTACAAATCCGCATCCAAACTCGTGCTTCTCCGCATGGCCGCTGTAGTAGATATCACAGGGTGCATGCCGAATGCAACCCTTTCCCTTCCATCGCATTTCTTGGATAGCAGTGATATCAGCTTTGTATCTTTCCAAGACATCAGTCAGTTGGATAGAGGCACCTTCCCAATTAAGGGTTCGGACATTCCAGGTGCATATCCGTAAATCATTATCAGTTTTTCGTTTGCGGTAGTCGTCATCAGATTTGGGGATCAGTTTTCTTCTATTCTTTTGTGTTTTCATTGAAATGGGTTTTTACGGGTGGGCTTCAAACCCGACGCACAACCTATTTTAAGCCTAGGGAGGCCCGCCGCTCAGATTAGCCGCCAAACTAACGGTTGTCAGTTTTGACGTTGCCCAGGAAACACCACGTGGAGGTTTGAGTCGATTTCGACGATTGAGACGATTGAGACGTTTTTTCGGATTTAAAACTATTCTTTATTGGCTTGAAAAATTTTAAACTTTTCCTTGAATTAAAAAGGTAATCTTTTTTTAGTGTTGTCCTATATGTAATCCAAAAAAGTTTAAAATTTAGTCCAAGATTTTTAACCGTGCACGGAATCAATGAATTGCAAGTAAAGCGCGAAGCAAGTTTGAAGTGTAGTAGGAAATGATTGGTAATTTATTTGAAGTGCTGCCAACTCAGGTGTTTTAATTAAGTGTTGCTGAAATACCCAAGAAGACAAATATCTTATTTTCTTAAATTTTTAGCAGAATTTTAAGGAAAAGTAAGAAAACTGTATATTCAAATACCCCTGAAAAAACCACTAAAAAACATTTAATCTCCCTAAAATCCCTCAACTCAGTTAAAAAACCCCTAAATCTAGGGGGGAAATCCCCTTACCTGGCAACACTGATAGAATCCACAAAAAACTTTTAGGTTTTAAAGCTGTAGTGGTCACAAATGTCAAAATTTTTTAAAAAATTGTTGCTGATCTATTTTATTGAACCTTTAAAACACTGATGCTCAAACGCGCACAAATGTGCAGATAAACTTTTGTGCTTTCACACGTATATAAAGCTCACGCATACAAGATATCACCACAGTTCGCACTGTCATTTCAAGGTGTGAGGGCTGCGTTGCTTTGTTCTTTGAATGGACTCAAAAATATGTATGCATAAACTATAAAATATGTTCCTCATTTGGACAATAAATAAGGTTTATACATAAGATTCATTAAACAACAACAAAACAATATATCACATTAATTGTTTTAGAGCGAGACCATATCCTCTCGTCTGGCATATGCTGGAGCTGACCCCGTTTGTCTACCCATGCATATGGGTTATTCTTTTACAAACCGCACAGCTTCCAGGATTTGATGTCTCAGACTCGGTCAACAATTTTTTACGTAAAGTAAGCTTACACGTGTATTGGGATTTTTGTCGGAACCAATCAAAGCTCCATACATTTTTATAAAATACTAAATTCTTAAAAGAATGGCGCGATTTTTTATAGATTTAATATAAATTGTTGTTCACCGTGCGCTTTATGTGTATATAGCCAAATTTGCAAGCTAGCGAGCATAGCATGCATAAACACATGCATGTACCGTACTCAGAAGGAAATTACCCGTGTACTGAGTAGTCTATTGCATGATTTATCATCACTTCCGTTGATTTATTAATTATTAATAAGCAATGCTTATTAGAGCGTATCAATTTTTTTCGTCCTGAAATCATTGCTTTTCGTATTCTTCGTTAAATTTTAAAAAAACTCTCGGGTGCATATGGATACGATGAAATAATTTTCTCCGAAATTTCGTTTAAAAAACTTTATTTGATATAAAAGTGCATTGTGGCGTATAAATGGCATATTATATTTATAAGAAGAAGTGTACAAAAGGTAAGAAACACTTACTTAACGCTATTGAAACATATCTAGTCGCGTAGAGTGGGAACAATTTGTTTTACGTTAAAACTGTTCGGAGTATTTTTGTAGATATTCAACTGATCTACAATTTTGTTCTAAGCATATTTTCTGTCCTACAATTTAGAGCAGAGATATAAACTTATGACCAATTTCGGTAATCTTTGAACCTAAATATCTTCTAGCGCATACATGACATCATAGAGAACTATTGGCAAGTTGTTATTTATGCGTTAATGAATAGGTTTGCATAAAAAACTTAGCTCCTAAATTTTTTGGGTTTCAGGGAAAAAAATATCCCTTGCAATGAAATATATAAACCCTTGGGAGTGATATAAAAATATATCAAATCCATGAAGATTTTTTGTTTCCATGCATTTCGTTCCACTCTAATATACATATAATAAAAATATTAAAAAAAAATTTAGTATGAATCCTAAAGTATATTCATTCCTTTATTTGTTCAACTTGGCACTTATTCGAAATTTTACACTTTTACATATTGACACTTTTCAAAATATAACACTTTTTTAAAATTTTATATTTTTTTAAAACTTATCCATTTCCTTTTTGATATTTGACGCTTATTCAAAATTTTTTAAATTTTGTTGGAACATTTAACATTTTTCGAATTATGAAATTTTTTCAATATATAACAATTTTCGAAACAGTGTACAATTTTTACTACAGAATTCTTGAAAAACCTACGCATAGAATGTATTCTCTAATTCGCGCACGATTTGAGTTTCAAGATTTTTTTTTAAGATTTTTTTTTTCAAGATTTTGTTTTCAATATTTAGAAATTCTGCGAAACGATCCCAACCCAAAAAAATTAAAAAAAAAAACAAATTGTAGTGTAGAACCTAAAGTAGAATCATTCCTTTATTTGTTCAATTTAGCACTTATTCGAAATTTGACACTTTTCAATACATAACACTATTTTAAAATTTCGCATTTTTTTTGAATTTGTCAATTTTTTGCAATGTTTTACACTTTTTGATATAGAACACTATTTCTAATTTTTGAAAATTTTCTGGAATTTAACATTTTTCGAATTATGACATTTTTAATCTTTTTTTCAACATATAACACTTTTCGAAATAGTGAAAAATTCTTGAGAAACCTACGCATAGAATGTATTCTTCAATTTGAGAGCGCGATTTTGAGTTTTAAGATTTTTTTTTCAAATTTCTTTTTTAAGATTTTTTTAAGATTTTGAAATTCTGCGAAACGATCCCATCCCACTTTTTCCTTTTGTTTCGCAAAATTAGAAACTGTTTTCGAAAAAAAAACCCTTTTTGAATATGTTAAGATTTTTCAAGAATTTTTAAGATTGTTGCATCTTTAATTTTTTTTCAAGATTTTTTCTTTTAAAAGAGGTTTTCAATATATTAGAATTGAAGATTTTTTTTTCAAGATAGTATTTTCAAGATTTCTTTTAGATTTATTTGTAAGATTTATTTTTCAAGATTTTGAAATTCTGCGAAACGACCCCACTTTTTCCGTTTTTTCGCGAAATTAGGCACTTTTTTCGAAAAAGGACCCCTTTTGAAAATTTCAAGATTTTTTCAAGATTTCTTAAGATTGTTGCATCTCTAAATTTTTTTGTTTTTAAGATTTTCTTTTTAATAGGGTTTTTGAATATTTTGGGTTTCAAGATTTAATTTTTCATGGTGTTTTTTTTCAAGACATTTTTTAAGGTTTTTTTTTCAAGATCTTCTTTTAAGATTTATTTTTCAAGATTCGACCCAACAAGACAGAGTTATGCTACACAATTAGTTTAAGTTTGAATAGTCTGAAAGGGCATAGTATAGTAGATTAAAATAAAAAATTAAATAAATAAATATTCTGAAATCAAGCAAAATAATTTCTCGATAAAAGAATATTTTTCTCTCCATGTAAATATTATTAAAATGTTGACAACTTACACGACACTTCGCCTGTTCTCCTTTTGATACAGTTATAAAAATTTAACTGACTGGAACATAAAAATCTCCGACATGTGTTGCCGCGTCTTCCACACAATTCATGATTGTAGTCATCACCTTCCATGATGTTACACTCGTTTGTCGAACCATGACAAATATTTTCAACCAAAGGATCTAAGCAAATAAGTTGGCTGTTATCTTGCATACGTATGACTGGCAGCCATGCAAAACCTGCAAGGAAGTTATTAATTTTACATAATTATTTTCAAAATTTCCTGCCCATTCAAATGCTTTGCGTAAAATTTTGAAAACTTTTTACTTACACATCAATAATATAAAAGCTAAAAAGAACTTCATGTTTTGTCTTTAAAGAATTATGTAAGTTTAAGTTTGAAAAAAATTTTTAACGATGCTTAAAGATTGTTTGATTGAAAGTGGATTTTTATTTTATAGTCTGCGAGTTTTATACAATTTTCATGGGCTTTGAAATATGAAACGCGTAATTTTGTGTAGTTTATTTGATACTGTTTACTATAAACAGAAACAGATATAGTGCTTTAAGTAAATGTTCAAATATATTGAGTTGTTGACTTAAACCTAAAAACTTAACCCTCTACTCTACGTAATAATTGAAATATACACCGAGAAAAACAACGTAGCAAAACCAACAGTATTTTGCACTTGTACAAATTTATTATTATTATTATTTATTATTATTATTATTTATAATTATTAATAAATTGAATTAGTACAATAAGACTTGGTCTTTTAAAGTACATCAATGAACATATTATATCTTTTTTTTATTCCTTTTACTTTAAAAAATAAAAAACCGCGCAATGGCCAAGATTACATCTAAAGTGATTTGTTTTGAATGTTTTTTATTGTGGGCGGGAGCCACGACCGAAACCACCAAGGAATTCAACATCACTAGCACCGGCACCAACATCGCCCTTTTTATCAGAACCACCGGGGGCGCGTCTGTAAGCAGAACGATCTTCGCCAGTCTTGGTCATGTCACCAGAGCGGCCAGATCCAGCGGCAGTTGGTCGTGGACGGACAGTCTCTGACCTGTCTGGACGCTTGAGGGTGGCTGGCACAACCTCGGGAGGCAGATGCAAGTAGCTGCGCAAGTATTTAATACCCTCGTTGGTCAAGTACCAGTAGTAATGCCTCCAGGCAAATTGTTCCTTGGGAATAGTTTCCAGCTCAGGATGCTTTTGAGCGTGGAAATCTTTTTTGGCTACGATGACACCCTCTTTGAAGAGGTATTCGTAGATAGCTGATATTATAACAACATAAAATTACTTAAGTTAAAAAAATTACATTACAATAATAAAATATTTAAATAGATAAACATTATAATTAATTTACATCAAATCAAATAAAATCAAATCTAGATTAAATTATCATAGAAAAATTGAAAAAACTTAAATGTAGGAATAGATAAAGTAAGGGAAACAAATAGTAGAACGGAAAAACAAAATAATATATAAATTATAAGCAGGAAAGTAAAGAAGATTAAAGAAAGACTACGAGATTTAATTCTACTTACTTACTTACTTAGTTGGCGCTACAACCGTATGTCGTTCTTGGCCTCATCTAAGAATTTGCGCCAGCCATTTCTGTCTTTCGCATGCTGGCGCCAGTTGGAAATTCCAAGCTTCCTCAGGTTGTCCTCTACTTGGTCTTTCCAACGAAGATGCGGTCGTCCTTTTCTGGGTTGACCGCCACTGGGTACCGAATGGAATGTTTTCTTCACTAGAGCATCGTCTTTCATGTGCTGAACATGACCTAGCCAGAGAAGCCGCTCGATTTTAATGCGCTTGACTATGTCGATGTCAGCGTACAGCTCATACAGTTTATCATTCCACCGTTTTCGGTACTCGCCATTGACGCAGATTGGTCCGTACATCCGGACTCCGTACTCCTAAAGTCTTTTCATCTGAACTACTCAGCGTCCAGGTTTGTGATGCATAAAGCAGGACGGGCATGATGAGCGATTTATAGAGCGTGATTTTCGTTCGTCGAGAGAGGGCTCTGTTTCTCAATCGCCTACTGAGCCCAAAGTAACACCTTATGGCAAGAGTTATTCTTCGTTTGATCTCAATGCTGATGTGGTTGGTTGAGTGTATGCTGGATCCCAGATAAACGAAGTCCTTCACAACCTCAAAGGAGGTATTGTCACTCTTGTAGAATATTGTGCCACTACGTCTCAGATCAGCAGCTCCGATGATCTCTTCCATCATAAGCTTGAAAAAGTCACACGATAAGGAATCACCTTGTCTGAAACCTTGTTTGGTAACAAATGGGGGACTGGTCCTTCCCGATTTTAACTGCGCTGCTGGTGTTGCTCAGTGTCATCCTGCAAAGTCGTATTAGTTTTGTAGAAATACCAAATTCAGACATGGTGGAGTAGAGGTGCTTTCTTGTTGGGCTGTCGAAGGCGGCTTTGTAGTCGACAAAAAGATGATGGGTGTCGACTGGTTTTTCTTGAGTCTTCTTCAAGATTTGTCGTAGCGTGAAAATCTGGTCGATGGTGGACTTTCCAGGTTTGAAGCCACACTGATAAGGTCCGCTCAGTTTCTTTACAATGGTCTTCAATCTTTCACATAAAACACTCGACAGGACATTATACGCGATATTAAGAAGGCTTATCCCACGGTAATTGGCACAGATAGTGGGAACGCCTTTCTTGTGGATTGGTAAATGCTGTCATCCGTAATTGGATTTCCGGAATATCATCTCTATTCGCGGGATTTTTGTCAGCATCACCATTTAGTAGCTTAACGTCAGTGTACTCTGGTCATCTGTCACTAGATTCCCATTTTCATCCCTGCAGGAAGAGGGCTCCGATTTTAAAACCTTCGTTAAGGCGTCGTATTTTCTCGAAAAATTTCGGGCCTCATTCCTGTCTCCATACATCTAAATCTTCTCCTGCTCGCGCTTTTCTGCCTCTCTTTTTCTTTGTCTTTCATGTAAGTTTTTGTTAGTTAACATTAAAGTTTTTTAAAATTTATTTCGAAAACCAAATTAGCCGCTTGTCGAGATATTCCTGGAGGATGTATTGGATCCTTCTTCTTTGGAGACATCTTTTAATATAGGCTCATAGAAAACCCAAATGTTTGCTTTTTTTCTCAAAAAATCGACTTTATACGTATGTCCGGAATCCGATATGATTCTACCAACAAAAAAAATATCCACCTTATATCTGAATTTCACAAGAACATAACTATTTTCCTTTAGTGCCTCTTCGTCGTAAATTTGATAGCTTTCCTACCCTTTTCCGTCATTTTCATTTTCCAAAACACTGTCGAATTCCATCGCTATAAATCTTTGGAACAACGGACATTGGTCTCTTTATATGACGCTGAATGCGGTCAATAAATCGATCAATCAACCTATCAGCCGTCATCCATCCACTTTTGTTACAAATTCCCAGGCAACCATTAGGCCTCCGTTCAAAAAGTGTTCTCGAAAATTAATTCTTGGAAAAACGTAAATTGATGGGAGCGAATTTCCAGGAAAAAAAAGGAAAAAGTGGGTTGGGGTCGTTTCGCAGAATTTCAAAATTTTGAAAAATAAATCTTAGAAAAAAATCTTTAAAAAACTTAACAAAAATCGTGAAAAAAAACGTCATGAAAAATACAATCCTGAAACCTCAAATATTGAAAACCTCTATCAAAAGAAAAAATCTTGAAAAATATATCTAAATATATATAAATACAATATATATAATACAAAAAAAAAAATTAGAGATGAAAAAATCTTAAAAAAATCTTGAAATTTTCTAAAAAGGTTTTTTTTTTTAAAAAAATTTCTAATTTTGCGAAAAAAAGGGAAAAAAGTGTAGGGGTCTTTTCGCAGAATTTCAGAATCTTGAAAAAATCTAAAAAAATATTTTTGAAAAAAAAATCTTGAAACTCAAAATCCCGCGCACAAATTGAAGAATGCGTAGGTTTCTCAAGAATATTGTATTGAAAATTTTTCACTATTACGAAAAGTGTTAAATATTGAAAAAAATGTTTAAAAATGTCATAATTCGAAAAATGTTAAATTCCAAAAAAATTTCAAAATTTTGGAAAATTGTTATATATCAAAATTTGTAAAATATTGCAAAAAATTCACAAATTTAAAAAATGCAAAATTTTAAATAGTGTTATATGTTGAAAAGTGTCAATTTTCGAATAAGTGCTAAATTGAACAAATGAAGAAATGATTCTACTTTAGGTTCCACACAACAATTTTTTTTTAATTTTTTTTTTTTTTGGGTTGGGGTCGGTTCGCAGAATTTCTAAATATTGAAAACAAAATCTTGAAAAAAAATATTGAAAAAAAATCTTAAAAAATCCTGAAAAAAATCTTCAAACTCAAATCGTGCGCGAATTAAAGAATACATTCTATGCGTAGGTTTTTCAATAATTCTGTAGTGAAAATTGTACACTACTGTTTCGAAAGTGTTATATATTGAAAAAATTTCATAATTCGAAAAATGTTAAATTCCAAAAAAATTTTCCAAAATTTTGAATAAGCGTCAAATATCGAAAAAGAAATGGTCAAGTTTTTAAAAAAATGAAATTTTAAAATAGTGTTATATTTTGAAAAGTTTTAAAATGTAAAATTGTAAAATTTCGAATAAGTGCCAAATTGAACAAATAAAGGAATGAGTCTACTTTAGGATCCATACTCGAATTTTTTTAATGTTTTTATTATATGTATATTAGAGTGGAACGAAATGTATGGAAACAAAAAATCTTCATGGGGTTCATATATTTTTTAAAACTAATCCCAAAAAAAATAATTTCTGTATCTTTTTTTTTCTGCGACATATCTTTTGACTGCGCCCGAGAGTTAATATATTTCCTTGCAATAGATCTTTTTTTTTTTGCTTAAATCCAAAAAAATTAGGAGCTAAGTTTTTTGATGCAAACCTATTCATTAACGCATAAATAACAACTTGTCATGAGTTCTCTATGATACCATGTATGCGCTAGAAGATATTTAGGTTCAAAGATTACCGAAATCGGTTATTAGTCTTTATCTCTGCTCCTCTTTGTAGAATTTTAGATCAGTTAAATATCTACAAAACTACTCTAAACATTTTTAGCGTAAAATAAATAGTTTCCACTCTATGCGACTAGATATGTTTCAATAGCGTAAAGTAGAAATTTCCTACCTTTTGTACACTTATTCTTATATAATTCATTCATTCATTAATACGCCACAGTGCACTTTCATATCAAATAAAGTTTTTAAAACGAAATTTCGGAGAAAATTATTTCATGGTATCCATATGCACCCGAGACTTTTTTTAAAATTTAACGAAGAATACGAAAAGCAATGATTCCAGGACGAAAAAATTGATACGCTCTAATAAGCATTGTTTATTTATAATAAATAAATTAACGGAAGTGATGTATGAAACCATGCAATAGACTACGCAGTAAGGCAGAAGGGGGATCATTTGCCACTTTTTTTTCAAACTGTTGTACAAAAATTTAGGAACACATTTTCTCAAAAATTCTTTTTCAGTCTGAAGCTTATATTTGTGAATTAATATTTTTTAGTCTTTAGGGGATGAGTATCTTTTTGCTTTTTTATATGATATCAAAAAAAAGGTCAAATTAGCGAAACCGCCCCACCTATGTGGTACATACGCCACAAAATAAAACTCTGAAATGTTAGATAATAAGTCTTAGGCTGCCCGCTGAGTAAGCGCCGAAGCAGACAGGCAGGCAGACAGGCGCAGGAAAACTATGTGAACAAGCGAGAAAAAAGTTATTTCTATCTCGTTTCTTCACAGGGCCTGTCTGCCTGCCTGCCTGCTTCGGCGTTTACTCAGCGGGCAGCCTTAGATAAGATATATTGAAAACGAAAATTAAGAAAATAAAATAAATACTGTATCATTCAGTGTTAAAAGTATTGTTATTTGATTTTTTGTTGAAATGTACCATTAAGTCCAAGTTATAAATTTTAAATAAAATTATGATTAAGTTTAAAAATCTATTAAAAGTACAGATGGTTGGTAAAGCTTCCTGGATTGTCGACTTCAATTCAAACAAACGAGTTTAAATCATTGAACGGTAAATAATGAACAGTAAATAATGAACAGTAAATAATGAACCATGAGCAGCACTCCATCAAGATTAGTTACATGTGTCGAGTATATTTAATTGTAAAGTTATTAAGTATAAAATTGGTTTTTATTTATTTATATGTGCCTCAGTAACAAAACAAAAGCTTATTTAATCGTATTAATACAATGTACTCTCGTGTCCGAAAAAGTCCTTTCTGAAGAGTTAAAAAAGTCCCCTTTAAAATTATCAAATATCATCACTGCTTTGTATGTAATGTTGGTCTTGCTGGTTCGCGGTGGTACAGTTTCATTGCTATATGGTATTCGCCTGGATAAATATCAATTAATTGTAATAGATTAGAGAGCGTCATTTTGCATGTAATTCCTCTCTTTCGAGCTTCAAAATAAAGGTTTCAAGCAACTTCAAGCTAAATACTAGGCGCGCTTGCATGTATCTATGTGGAGTGCCTGCTTAACACAGAAGAGAAGGGAAAAAGAGGGTGAGAGGGAAAAAAGGTGAGTAGCTTTGATGGAGCTATAGGGGTATTCAGCACTGCCAGAGGATACCTCATAAAGACTAATGTTGAATCCTGAGAACGGGGAAAATATTCATATGTTAAGTAGAGGTGAAAATACTCAGAGAGTGAATAGGAGAAAGTTAGGTGTTCTCATAGCTAGAGGGGAAAATCTAACGCTGCCTGAGGATACTTCATAAAGCGCAATGCTAGTGTTCACAAGTTTTAACAGCTCATTTTAACAAAGTCACAAAAGCCACATCAGTATCAATTGATACAGAAGTCACAATTGATACGAATTCGTATTCTAAGCACTTTAAAAAAGCTCTTTTTGTAGCAACAGTTATCAAAATAGTGACGAACAGCAAAGTAGGTCACAAATGCTTAAATAACCAAAATAAGGATAATTTCTAAAACTTATATTAATTTTAAGGAAGCTGGGGCCAAGAATTAATTAATTTAATGTGCTAAAAATTTTGATTGCAGTAACTAAATTGATAAGACACATAACATATACGATTAAATACATAATCAAAGCCAGTGCTTCACGACATCGTTTTAACAATTGGGCACAGACATAACTCTTTTAAGCACCCAACTGAACATTGAACACCCATGACTATGCTGCGTACAATGCGTACAATGTACAAATCTATGATCATTACACATAACAGCTTTTCACCTAACTGTGGAGAGTTATGAAAGCTTTTTGGTTGAGACAGCTTAGGTTGCGGATAGAGTGAACGCTGATTCCGACAGGTGCAGACAGTAACCTGCGGAGAAACGAGATAAAAATAAAGCCAAGCCAACTTTTATCTCGCTTGTTCTCGCAACCTTAGACAGGATACGAATCAATAGAGACCAGATCAAAATTATCACAATTTTTCAGTATAAATGGATTGTGACGATTATGCCAAAATAGAGCTGTAAATTGACGGCACTATTACAGAAACCAAACAATGACTTCAGCTTATGACCAAAAAGTTGATGACTTTATCAAACAATTTAGAAAAACACACAAACGTCATAGAACCAGCATCATAACCTGGTCGTATATCAAGTGTCTTAACAACTACAGACGAACAATTATGACCAGCATGAAAACCATATTAAAAAGGAAATAACAAGTTTTTATCAACTAAATAGAGTCTTATTTGTTGAGAAATGAGTTTCTTACAAATTTTTGTTACAGGTGACAATATACTCATTGTCCTGAAATCATTGGGACCAGAAGGATTTTGCTTTTTAGCTACCGGAAATGGCAACTTTATACATGTCAGCAAACGAGGACGACATTAAAAGGAATTAATAATATTATTATTAATATAATTTAAAGCGGTTACAATGTGCGGCAGTATGATTTTAATAAACTTGATGGGAATACCATCAGCATTCGACTTAATTTGCGACATACAGCTACCTACATCATACTCAACTACTATAAGTAATATAATATAACGAAAAAACCAAAATAGCACCATGGGGAACATTTTAAAAAAATATATATTTTTTTTCGAAAATGTCTTTGAAATGTCTAACTATTCAATAAATGGTTGCAGAAATAGGTTAGTTTTGGTAATACGGTCTAATGTGCATGCAACGGCGCTTGCACCCAGACGGACTTTCCTATGCTAGCGAGCAGACTTATACTATCCCAACAACACTCAGTTCCTACGCCTGAATATATTTTAATATAAACATTTTCAACTTTTGTTTACCTTAACAAATCAATGTTTTTGATACAAAAAAGTTTGGTGTATTCGTAAAGCTTGAAATTTCATTTCTTAGACCGCGTTCATAGTTCTTTTGCAGAGCTGAGAGGTTTTGCTGAAAAATGCTTTGAGTGTAAGCATATGAAAAAAGCTCAGTGTTTATAGTGCAAGCTGACTCCCAGCATAAAGCTACTTTTTAAATTGTTTTCAGTGCATATATCTCCATCTCGCTTGCTCACACAAGCAGAACGCGCACACTATAAACACCAATGAGCTCAAGAAGCTACTTTGTGAAGCGTTGAATAAGCGTTCACTATGATAAAAATAAACTCGGCAAAGCTCCTTTATGAATCAGCTTAAGCCAAAGCGTCCACTGTGAATGCGGCCTTAGAAATGATATTTCAAGCTTTAAGAATACAACAAACTTTTTTGTATCATAAACATTGGTTTCTTAATATAAATAAAAGTTATAAGTGTTTATATTAAAAAATATTCAGGCGTACGAACTGAGTGTTTTTGGGGTAGTATATATATGCTCTCGCTGATTTTCTTTTTCACTGTTCACTTGTTTCATTTTTTCTGCTCCTGTGTATGTGAGACTGTAAACATGGCTTTGCGTGTCTGTATGTGTATATTTATTTAGGTTTTTTTACTAATTCAATAAATTAACGATATATTCATAATATTTATTACATTTTATATTTCAATTATATATTGAATTTAATTAATTTAATTAAAATTCACAATTCAATTACATTTCAGTTTCTATATCCAAAATATATGTATATATAATTTGTGTCCTCACAGTGTGTTGTTCTGGGTAGTAGTTCAGTGTCTAGTAGTGTTGAATAGAGGCGTATTATGCTTTACTGTGATGGCATATTTTGCCAGAAGACTTTTCTCTTAAAACTAACAACGAAATTGTTGCTGAACTCTTCTATCTCGAGTAATTTTTCAACTCATTTCACCTCTGTTTTTTCTAAAGTACACAATAGCTCAGAGGAAGTGTGATGGTCTCAGACCTGGTCAAAGGACCTGGTTCAAATCACAGCTAAAGACAATTTCAAATAAAGAAAATACTTAATTACATAAATCCACACTAGCAAATTTCATTTGGATCGATTCATCAAATGCCTTCTTGCTGTACATAAAGAAACAATGAACATATGTGTGATAAAGTTACACTTTTGAATGTACTTTGATGTCAATAATCATTATTAATATACGTGTTAGATATTGACAAAATCACCAATGTTAAATAAATATGTTCGTATAACTTAATATTGATAACTCGTTCGTGGAAGACCCAATAAGAAGGCGTAGGGTTAATAACATTGCGTCAACCAAAGCTCTTCACCCATATTTCAGTTGTGTCAATAAAATTGTTTTTGAAAAATATTGCGCAGTAGAAATTCGTCAACTTTTTTGCTAACATAACGTCTCCAAGAGACACAGCAAATGATCTCTATCATATACAACAAGGCGCCAACTGTCAAAATATTTAAATTGAAATATTTACTGATACCTTACTAACGCAATGTTATATATTGCTTCCAAAAAACTTTTAAAATATTCTATGTTAGTTCACAAAATAGATCATTAGTTGTTTTTGTTGTATTTTTTTTTTTTTTTTTAAATGTTTCACACTCTTTCATATGACATTTCATTTATTCACAAAAAATGCTTCGTTTTGACGCAAAACTCAATTAACAGTTTTTATCATTAATATTCATGGACATAGTCCTGAATTTTTATGAAGAAAATTCATTTTCTTTAAGAAAATGAATTTTTTCAGAATGTTGTTTTTATATTTTTTATAAAGTAATTCAGCTTTCAAAATAACTTTGGTGAAAAAGTTTATCAAATACCGCTTATCAATCAAAGCTATGAAAACATATATTTTTTTCATACCATTTCACTACATCTACATCTTTCTATCTTATACATAAAATAAGACTGTTTATAGTGCCTATATCTAAGTTGTCTGTTCATATTAAATAAAAATTTGTTAAGCATTTTAAATAAAACTTTGTATTCTTATACTTTACATACAGCTTTTTTTTAACATTACTTAATGAAATTTACTAAGAAACACAATGGAATCACTTTCAAAACCCTCGCTACTAAAAATTCTACTCAGGCGAAAAATGTATAAGAAAAAAAATAAATACGAGGCGAGTGGTGGATCAGCAAGAATTGGGAATAATTCCATCTTATTATCCGTACAATTCTATTTGGTAAATGAATCCCTGACAAGCAGCTTTATGTCTTTCTTTCTCGTTTTATATTATAAAAAAATTCGAAATGGCCCCACAACCTGCAGAATGAATTGAACAATTAAAAAAAATGAAGACTCTCTACAACAAAATAGAATATGAGGTCGTTTTTTTGGAGTGCTCCTCTACTAGAAACTAGCAGCGGTATCGCCGTTACAAAAAAGTTCTAAATTGTCGCACAGTGTTATTAATAACACTGGCTTACAAATTATTTATTTGCGTTTGCACCCCGGACCAAAGTATTTTTTTATGAATAATTAGCGGTCGATGATCACAGAAATGGCAAAATATTTTTTTCATTTCGGGGGTTTTCTAGATATCGATAAAAAGGTATTTTTTAGGTAGTGGGTCGACTCAAACCAAAATATCTCGTTGTTGGTAACCCCAAGAATTACATTCTATATATTTTTGAAAAAGCAACAAAATTACGCATATTGCGACATCTACATCTTTGCAATCAACAATAAGTAAGCAGAGGTAAAGCTGATCAAAATTTAAATTTTATGATTTTTTTGTGATTTTTGGAAAAATTTTGCCGATTAAAGGCATTTTTTTTTTAAGGAAAAACAAAAAAAAAACAAATTTTTATTTATTTATAACTAACACAGTCTTATGCTATAAAAGAAAAGCTTAATTTAAGACCGATCGGCATATAAATGAAAAAGTCATTGACATTTCTGTAAAAGTACAAACTTTTTAATGTTTATTTTACTTTATTTCCATCATTTCTTGGTGGAACCTCTCTCCATGCTCGTCGCTCTCATCACCAAGATTGGGTGGAAAGTAGTCCAAGTGACTAAACAAAAAGTGAATTTTTAGTGACATATTCACTCCTGAAAATAAAAAAAAAAATTTTAGAATAGGGCTTAGTTCTCAATATAGTAATTTTTACCAATGGCAGAATATTTTTCAATTAAAGTGTTTACAATTTCGATGTAATTTTGACGTCTTTCGTTTCCCAGAAAGCCATGAACTACATTTTTAAACGCATTCCATGCTTCTAATTCAGCTGCATCTAAGAAATTTTCGAATTTAGCGTCGCTAAATAGTTTCTTGATTTGAGGACCAATAAACACACCTTCTTTAATTTTTTGAGGAGACAGTTTTGGGAATAAATTTTTAAAGTGTTCGAACGCAGGACTTACCCCATCTGGATGGTGGAGCCAGGGCCATCCTGTATGGTTTATTGGGGGTACCTGAAGCAGTTGTGAAACTAAAAAGAAAGAATCTCAATAGAGCATGTAGGGATAGAATTTACAAAAATTGTGTTCCTTACAGCGTTTAATCATGCCACTTGTTATGTCTACGGCTTGCGTAAATTTGATCATTTAGCTCAATTAAAAAAATGTATACTTGGGTGCGATATCATAAGCTCCTCTAATACCAGGAATTGCATATTTTTACACAAACTCATACACCACAAAACTCCTTTCTACTTATTTGAAAAACTACAATTTAGTCGGTGAAATAGAAGCCAAGTTATAATTATACCTAGTTGTAACTTTCTAAACTCCAAAAGACTATTCTTTATTAATGCCGCTAGCTTATGGAATTCATTGCCTAGTAGCTTAAAATCCATAGCGTCAAAAACATCCTTCAAACATGCTATTTTGAAGCACTTTTCATCACATAATACTTAACAAAATATCAGATCTTTAGCTCTATATGACTCTCTCTCTCTCTCTCTCTCTCTCTCTCTCTCTCTCTCTCTCTCTCTCTCTCTCTCTCTCTCTCGCTCTCTCTCTCTTGTTTGCTCTTTCTTAACTTAAGTTTTATCGGTCTTATGAAAAATTTTTTGATAACACTTTTAATTGTATAATAATAAACTTAAATTACATTAGATTTAAGTTTCAATGTTTTATAATAAGTTGAATTCAAATTATGTCTTTGAGCTCTATACTATAAAAGAACCTAGTTCTTAATGTACTAATATAAAATAAATAAAAAATAATAATAATAAATTAGATTTAAATGTTTTATTTATATAGACAATATAGAAAATCAATGGTATGGAAAAAAAAATACATTTTTAGCCATAACTTTTCATTGGAAAGATATATTAGGGTCATTTTTCACATAAAGTATTTTCAACATATAGACTTGACTTTTTTGTAAAAATATAAAAACAAAAAATCATAGGGTACCCTCGGTGTTTTGATGACAAAAAAACTAAAACAATTTTTGCGCAAAACTGGAAGAATTATTGCTAATAAATGCTATACCATATGGAAGGAAGTCAAAAATGAAATGTTTACTTGTTTTAATTTTTACAACAAAAACAACTTTTGAGTAAGTTTTTGACTCAACAGTCAATATTTTGGACCTTTTTTGGAGAAAAGATAAAAAATATATACACTAACCTAACATTAAGAGCTTTAATTGAACTTTTGAACAAAAATAATTTTAATGAAATATATATAAAAACAGCGGAAATATTTGCATAAGAAGTTAAAACATTGATATTCATGTCGTTTTTTTCGCATTCCGTAACGATGTTTTGTAAAAAGTTTTTGTACCAAAAATTTCTATAAATAAATTTCCGTGCCACCGTCTTGATGATACTGACTCTTCATGAATTCGTTCGCTTGGCTATTCTCACGTTTCATCATATGTTCAGTATATAAGGTAACATCATATGTACTACCACCGAATCCCAGGACCAGTTAATGGCATAATAACCCAGGTAGACTTATTAGGATGACAGCAAATTTTCATACCCATATGCTCTCAAAATATAATGCTGCCATATAATGAAGTAACAATCCATAAGTTTTATATTATGTATCTTTATATTATATTATGTATAAATGGGTCCTAATTTGCAAACAGCAAAGTTACGGCATTTATTCTCATAGATATGTTTTATACATTCCATAAAAAATTTAAAATATTGTCTTTAACGTTAAAGCAAATTTGCTAAATCTAATAATATTGCAATTCCACGTCATTTAAAAATTTAAATTTTCCGGTTATTAACCATAACAAAAAACTAAGGCATTTCTTAATATTATTTAATTTTCATCCGATTTCATCCTCTGTCCGATTATAAAAGTCCAAAAAATTTTTCGCACAAAATTATTTAATTTATAAGGTGGCAGTATTGGCCTGAGTTTGACCCTTTATGGGTACTGGTTTCTAGGAACTTAACTCTAAAAAGTTTACCTGGCTAATTTTACCACGGCCCAGTCTTACCTTATATTTTTATTCACCACGAAGATCTCAATTGGTGAGTTTCATGGCATGCATAAACACTTGTTTTCTACCGGAAGAGTTTAGCAGAGTGGTTGAGTCTGACGTAACGACCAGTAGAAAATTTTTCCACTGAGTTACATAAACGCAAGAATGATAGAGTAAGAGATTACGCTTTGCGCAGGTCCGTTACTTTTGCTAATCGAGTTTGACAACCAGCTGTTCAGTTGACTACGTCACAATATTTTATTTCTTTGAGAAACGTACTGCGATCGGTTGCGTTTTATTTAATTGTGTATATATCGAAGTATATTTGCGAGATTTTGACTTAAAATTTAAAAAATGAAGTGTGCAGCTGCTAATTGTGGTAACAGTAGCAAACAAATATACTTCAGAAACCTGATGTTTGCAATAAATACAAAAATTAAACCAAGAAATTTTAGAAAACGCACACAAACGAAAACAAAGAAATAAAAATATGTAAGCTTAACAAAATTTATTTCACTGTTTAAAAACTTGGAACTATCATTTATTTGTCCTTTCAATTCACAGGTAAATTAATGGAAATAAAATAGCTGGGAATGTTTAAACTACATCAATTAAACTCTTAATAAACATTTTTATAAAATCCAAGTCGAAAAATAATGCTCACTGAAGTTGGTTTCTCAGACAAATTTTTTTTGTCTAAGCTGCTTACTGGCTGTAATAAAATAATAGTAAAAATAATGTTTGCAAAGGAGTACTTAATAAATTTACCTTCTTCTCGTTCCAATAAACTGCTTCTTACTTCTTTTATTTTAATTATACAAACTAAAATGTATGCAATTTTCATTTCTGTGTAGAAATCGTATGCAAAGTGAACGTCCTCCAAAACAGCATTGATATTATGACGTACATGCGCAGAACGACAATTTTGTTGTACTCATTTTCTTGTCTTCGGCGCAATCTTTGTATTCTATCATTCTTGACATAAACGCACCACTGCTGTTTGATGATTCGAGAGAGAAAAAGTCCACAAAAACAAAATGAAGCTCTTAAGTAAAGCCAAGGCTCATTTATAAGGTTGTGGCACATGAGAGCGAGCTCGGTCGAACTGTCAGAATGTATGAAAAGAAAGCAAGAAAATGAATGCATAGAACAAATAAAAGCACAGTGACAGTTCAAGCAAAGGCCGAAAAAGAGTGCATTTCTCTCAAGTGCCACAACCTTATAAATGAGTCTTGAGTAAAGCTTTTAAAAATTCTGCATTTAAAAAAAATGAGACCTTGTTAGAATTGCAACCACAATATGCAATAAGAGCTTAACGTATGTCAGGAATATGTAATTTTGTTTCTTCATTTGACGTTTTGTTTCTCACAGCTTGATCACTTTGAAAACCATTTCAAATAAAAAAATTTACTATTTTATAAAAAATAGTGTGCAACTATCATTAAATGTGTAAAAAACATAATAAATTTGCTACATTTCTGACTTTTCAATAGATATCAGTCATCGGTATAATTTTAAAGATATTAAGTTATAAAGATATTAAGTTATCTGTGCTCCTATAAAAAATGTGCAAAAGAACACGAAAAACGTTGTGCAGGCATTTTTTGCAAAAATTTTGTTTTGATCAATACCTAAGTCAATTACTAGCCGAATTGTAAAAACTAAAGTGCGTCGTAATTGCTAATAAACGTGTTTGCTTAGCACATTAAAAGAAAGTGTGGTGTATATATATAAAAATGTGTGTACAAAAATCGTGAAAGTTTGAAAATATTAAAAAAATTTAAAAAAATTTAGTTTTCAAGTTTTTATAAACAATATGTATATCATTGGAAAGGTCTAAGGTTCTAGAATCCGGTAAGAACCTGAAAATCGATGCAACATTGGCTAAGTTACAGGCTTTTAAGTGAGCAAAGGTACAAAAATTGGTTTTTTAACGGTAAGTCAAGATTTTGGGGGTGATTTCTGCTATGCAGTCTTGTTATACTCAACAGGACCTACAAGAAAAATGGTAACACTTCCCAGGTATTTTGAACTGTCGCACCGTGTAATATTTACTCGAAATCACCGCTTTTTGTGCTTTTGCACAGGAACGTAAACGTGCTGGCCATTTGGCTACAGTGGCACGCACCTTTTCAATCGGCATCGCTGACGCTGCATTGATCTAGGGATGTCAGTGACAAAAAATACATCGATGTATCTCTTTGATTCGAGGCATCGAAATATAAATCGATATTTTTCAATGCATCGATTGGTATAGGATTTTTCAGATATAATTTCACAACAAAATATGTTATTAAAAATGTAACAAAATATAATAAATTGCAAGCAAAATTGTACAAAATTTGAAATTATATACTATAACTGAGCTAAATTTCTTTCTAACTAATAGTCCATTGAATCAGTTCAAAAACTTTTTCGTACAACCATAGAAATCATAAAAATTTTCATTTTTAAGTCATCCAAAATTCTTTCTTAATTCTTATGTTTTGTAGAAAAATTCTGGATTTCTATTTCTGAACTGAAATGGGAGTTCAGTGTACTAGACATGTCAGTTTTACACATACTTCGAACATACATCGAGTGGACAATTTGTCATGCATCGATGTTTTCCCGACATCCCTACATTGATCAAACCATAGTAAAATTAGAGAAGGTAGAAGCATTTCGAAGGTACAGACTGCCAAAATTGTCAAAACTAAATAAATAATAGGTCACATTCGGCAGAAATGTTTTCCAGCATGGGGCACATGCATCAACATCAAACGCCGTATCCACCCCGAAGTCACTTTTTTAATTTTTTCATTGTTTGTCAATTCTTGCTACTTCTTTTTAATTTTTATCACTTTTTTTTAACATATTTGAAAATTACGAGCACAAAATACTTACGTGAAAAAATCCAAAAATAACAGTAATTCACTTCAAAACGCAAAATCACTTGTAGCTTCATCAGCTGTTTAGATAGAGATGGCAAACTTTATGAGAGTTATGTTTATTAGTGATGAATAAAATCTTACCAAAAAAAACTGTGCTGCCAAATGACAACTTCATACCAAAAAAGCCATTATGCCTAGGTGCCCCAAAGACGGAGGTACCCCAGTATCCCCTATATACTTTTCTATACCTTCCACTGTAAAACATGATTTTTTGAGGTTTTCAAAATGGGTTAGCTTTTTATTTTGGGAATCATCATAAAATAGATCAAGATTCATTTTTAGGGCAGGTACAAATTAAACTTATTTTCAAGGTGCCTCGACTTGTAAAAAACAATATTTTTAGCACTAAATAAAACAAAACAAAAAATGCAATAAAATAAATTTTTAAAAAATTTTTTTGGTTTAACAAGAAAGGTAATGAAATTGTCTTCAATGTGAATTCATTTTTTTCTAATAGTGTCAATTACCAAGACGTGGTAGACGATTGCATTCAAAAAAATTTTTTAAATTAAAAAATTTCAAGTTTGCGCGCTGAGCTCCCCCACAAATTAAACCGTTATCAAATAAAAAGTAAGCAGTTGGATTCAACGTACAATTTTGCGGCTGTATCGATTAAATTTTATATTTTAAATATCCATTAAAAAGTGGTTAAAAATAAATAAGTGATATTTAAAAAACTATACCTTAAAATCACTGTCTCAGGTGGTGCCCACTCTGTTTGTACAAATTAGAAAAAGTTTTTCGTCCTTCGTGACCTTCAAATATGCTCTATTGAGAATCTGTCAGCGGAGGGTGGGGTTTGCGATACTTTTGCAAATGACACAGTCTAATGTATATGAGTATTAAATAAAAAAACTAATAAAATTTTTCAAATTGAAGCAAGCTGAACACAATATACTCGGTTCAAGGTTTAAGGTAATTTTTTCAACGTTAAAGTTCAAATATTCTTCAAAAGATATTGCAAAAAATTTGTTTCAGTTGCCCAAGGTTTTTGTTTTTGTAGCATTACTGGTTCTTTATTCTATGTTCGCACTGAGAGCTAAATGCGCATTTAGAGCATTTATTATATATATATTTGTCCCTGTTACTCTTACAACGAGTAAAGGCCCGTTCGTAAATGCGCATCTAGCTCTCAGTGTGAACATAGCATTAGATATTGCGAAAAATGTGATCCATTTGTATGGAAAGTGCCACTCCCACTTGTCCAATCACGCCTTCTTTTGACACATTTCCTTTAAATGATGCACTTTATGACTGCCTTAGTTTCTGCTGTCATGGCTTTACTGGTTTTTCAGATATTGCAAATAATAAGATCCATTTGTATTTGTATTTGTAGGAGGTGACCCGCCTGCTTGCCCAAATATTTAAAAAACCCTTTTTTTGAACTTTCTGTGCTTAAAGCACTAAAAACGTCATCAGAATAATTTATCAGAATAACAATCATTCCATAGTGCAGTGCTCTGTATGGCTCGCACAAGACAGGTAGTGCAGATTTTTAACATTTCATAACCGACTTGTTTATGGAGAATACATAATTTTTATTTTTTTGTATTATTTCTAAATTTGTATAAATATGAAATATTTTTTAAATATTTTCTATGTGGTCCAAATCGTTTTTTTTTTTTAATTTTTTTATAAAAAACTTATTAATTTTAAAGAAAAAAACTGTTATTTTTAAAAAAATCATTTTTGTAATTTTAAGAGTACTTGACACAAAAATCAAGAAATTTGAACAAGCCGTTCAACAAGTAATCTTAGCAAAATTAATTTTACTAAAACAATAGCCTAAAACTAAATTCTTTGTAACTCACTGAAAAAAAACTAAAAAAAAATTGCAATTTATTTTTTTTTCATACAGGTACACTTTAATAATATCCATTATATATATAAAAATTACGATTTCCTATTTTAGGTAGCTAGTTTCACGAATTTTCACTCATAGCAAAACTTTATATTATGTGAAAAAATTGTGGCATCTATCGAATTATTACTCTATATAAAATAAAGGGTGTCCCAACAAGAGCGCAATTTTTAAATTTTAAATAAAACAGATATTTAAAAAAAAAATCGTGAAACTTTATTATATCGTAAAGCAGACAGAATGAGGTTATGTATGGAATAATATATCGTGCAGATGGCCGCCGCGGCTTTGCTGGCATACACGCGATCTTTTAATGAAATTTTCAATGACCGTTTTGCATAAATGCTGCGGTATTTCATTAATGCAGCGTCCAATTTCCTCTTTTAAGGCTTGAGTCGTCGTCGGTTTATTTGCGTAAACCATCGACTTCAAAAAACCCCAAAGAAAAAAATCTAATGGTGTTAAATCGCACGATCTAGGCGGCCAATTCTGATCTCCAAAACGCGAAATAACACGACCGGGAAATGACTGATGCAGCAATTGAATTGTTTCTCTGGCTGTATGTCATGTGGCGCCGTCTTGTTGGAACCACATGCCCTCCACATTCATTTCTTCAATTCTAGGCAAGAAAAAACTGGTTATCATTTCACGATACCGAACACCATTGACTGTTTGCGCTTGACCTGCCTCATTTTCATAAAAAAAGGTCCAATGATTCCTCCAGCCCAAAAACCACACCACACAGTGACACGTTGAGGATGCATTTGCTTCTCGTGAATCACTCGAGGATTTTCCTCACCCCAAATGCGACAATTCTGCCTATTGACGAAGCCATCAAGATGGAAATGGGCCTCGTCACTGAAGATGATTTTAGCGGAAAAATCAGCATTTTCATGTTGTCTCTCCAATACCCAATTAACGAACTCCCTTCGCTGTCCATGGTCAGCTGGCTTCAGTTCCTGAGTCAATTGAACTTTGTATGCATGAAGATGCAAATCTTTCGTCAAAATTCGCTGCATAGTGGATTTGGAGACACCAATTTGCTGAGCTCGATGTCGAATTGAGGTGGATGGAGTTTGAGCGACATCATCACGTACAGCTGCGACATTTTCGGTCTATCGACCTGATCGAAGGCGCGTTGTTGTCTTTACATCACTAACAGACCCAGTTTCAGCAAATTTATCCATTAATCTCCTTACAGTTGACTCTTTTGGAGCATTATTGTGACCCCAAATTGATCGCAATTTGCGAACTGTAGCCGCAAAACTTTCACCATTTTGGTAAAACAATTTCACAATGAGAATGCGTTGTTCATTCGTGTAGCGCTCCATTTTTACTAACCTCGTACCTTCTACTAGCAAACAATAACAATTGTTCAAATTTAAAAATTGCGTTCTTGTTGGGACACCCTTTATATGAACATTTTTAATTAATCTTTATGATAATTGCTCCCCTCACAAAACATTATATATATATTTTAAATTTTTTTTAATTGATACGAACTCATTGTAAGGAATGCTTTCAGGTATTTTTGCACCCTTCGGCATCTGCAATGAATGAGTGCAATCAATATAATAAGTTATTTAAGTAATAGGTATTGTAAAAACACATATATATTTAGAGTATTCACAAGATGTGCTATCATGTCATATTGTTCTAATATTTTACAACTAAAATTTGCAAGATAAATAAATGCAAATAAGAAGCAGCTGTTTGATTACGCCACTTCAATACACACAGCTTTCAGAGTTGGAGCAAACAATAAAATTTTTAAAATACTGTAAAATCTTCGACAATATGACATTTTGACATGATATTAAATTACGCGCTCCTATTCAAAGAAAATTTATATTTATTCAAAAAATTTTACATTATAATAGAGATTTATGTTGAAACAACTTTTTTCCAATTTTGCTTTCCTTTTGGCTGTGCAGCCGAGACGGACAGCCCCCCTTGCTACGCAAGGCTCTATACTCTAATTTTTTTAAATATAACACTAACTCAAAAACTGTAGACAGTTTAATAAAACTCCGTACTGATTTTAGTCACGGTACGATTGCAATTTAGAAACTGTTGAATTTTATTAATACATTTAATGCAACATAAATCATCAATATAGTTATTAAGGATGCAGATGGATATGTCACTTTGTTGCTCATATAACAGCGACTATTTTTCAAACTCTGTCATCACGTTCTGACCATGATTCATTCGGTAGCCGGGTAAAGTTGCATGGTAAATCTCGGTTCATTGCAAGTCCACGGCAGTTTTTCCTTTCATAACTGTATGGGAATTCGTAGTTATATACAGCTATTAGGCAAAGAGAAAAAGTTTAATTAAATCAATTTAAGAGATTAGGCTTAGTTTTTTATATTTATCTTCAACTAAAGTGTTTTTACTCAAAACAAGTCAAAGCAATGTCAGTAAACTTTAATAAAAATTATTTAAGTTGATTTCAATTAGAATTGATTTGTTTACTCTGCTTACGATCAAAGACATAGCTAAAAGCTAGTATTTTAAGATTAATAAAATACATAAAGTAACATATAGTAATAAAAAATGCTGTCATAATTTTTTCACACACTATTTTGTATCATTTTTATTTTTCTTTTTTTCTATGCAAAATTGCCATTCTAAAGATAATTGCATAAAAAACCTATACTAAAGTAACGCATAATGATACTTTCATAAATAAAATTTGCAAAAATATAAAAAATTTTTATTTTTTATGTTGATTTTATATGATTTAAATACAAATTCTAAATGTTTGATACTTTAAATCATACTTGATTTTAAATACAAATTAAGCTCAATACACGATGTTCAAATATCAAACAACAAGAATTTGTATTTAAAATCAAGTATGATTTAAACTATCAAACATTTAGAATTTGTATTTTAATCATATAACGTCAACATAAGAAATAACAAGGTCATTTAGAAAAAAACTTTAATCGAATGGTAGAGCAAGACCAAACAGAAACAAGCTGAAAACAAATCAGCAAAAATCTAAAAACAACTTTAGTAAACATGCTTTGTTAGTGGAAGACTTCCAGCAGACTGTTGGACTCCATAATAATAACATAAGCATAAAGACTAAAGTAAAGCAAAAATACAACAACAAATGTGAATATATAAAATTTGAGAAAACTGAGAAATTGACACTTCGAATCTCATCGCCTCTGTGGTGTAGTGTGCTAGTGCGCCCTTGCACGGGTATCAAAAAGATTTCTGATGAAGCCTTTAGCAGGGCCGAAATTGCAATAAAATCAGCTAGTGATTTTCAATCAGTTGTTATTGTTGTTTCTTTGAAAAAGATTCGTTAGAACAATTAATTGTTCTAACTTTGACCTAAAACTCAATAAACGATTTTAAACTATCAAAAAAAAAGAATTTGTATTTAAAATAAAGTATGATTTAAACTATCAAACATTTAGAATTTGTATTTAAATCATATAAAGTCAACATAATAAATTTTATTTTTTGGAATTTTTTTTTCTCATTCTCTTGACAGCAAATTCTAAAGAAATAATGTCAGAAAAGCTCACACTAAATTTAGAGTCGATCTTAAAATGTTTATTACTAAGGCCCATAGAATCCACAAGCAACTTTAAGGTTTTATAGCCGTAGCAAAAGTTGTTGCTGATCTATTTTAGTGGACGTGTTACCTTTAAAACACTGATGCTCAAACGCGCATAAATGTGCAGATAAGCTTTTATTCTTCACACGTATATAAAGCTCCATTTTTTGACATAATCATAAAACATATATACACTGACTTAACGGTACAGTTCAACCTATTTTTGTGATGTGCTTTTATTGAACTTTTGAAACAATTGTATATATGAAACAATTGTAAACAATTGAAAGTAATGAAAATTTAAACAATTTTAAATATTCCGGGAAACCGGGGGCGAACCTTTACAGGGTAACATGTCTGACTGTCTCAACCTGGCGAGGCCAGCATAATCCTTGTGAAATCGCCTCAAGTCAACTCAAACCTCCACGTGGTGTTTCCTGGGCAACGTCAAAACTGACAACCGTTAGTTTGGCGGCTAACCTGAGCGGCGGGCCTTCCTAGGCTTAAAACAGGTTGTGCGTCGGGTTTGAAGCCCACCCATAAAAACCCATTTCAATGAAAACAAATAAGAATAGAAGAAAACTGATCCCCAAATCTGATGACGACTACCGCAAACGAAAAACTGATAATGATTTACGGATATGCACCTGGAATGTCCGAAGCCTTAATTGGGAAGGTGCCTATATCCAACTGACTGATGTCTTGGAAAGATACAAAGCTGATATCACTGCTATCCAAGAAATTCGATGGAAGGGACAGGGTTGCATTCAGCATGCACCCTGTAATATCTACTACAGCGGCCATGCGGAGAAGCACGAGTTTAGATGGGGATTTGTAGTTGGGAAGAGACTACGGCCCCACGTCCTGCGATTCACACCTGTGAACGAACGACTTGCCATAATCCGCATCAAGGTTTAATTTTTTAATATAAGCCTAATATGTGCGCACGCTCCGACAGAAGACAAGGACGATGAGATCAAGGAAATTTTCTACGAGCGCCTTTAAAATGCTTACGAGCGCTGCCCGTCACGACGTAAGAATCGTGATTGGTGACTTCAACGCTAAGGTGGGCAAGGAAAATATATTTGGTCCAACAGTCGGAAAGTTCAGCCTCCACGACAATACCTCCGATAACGGAATGAGGCTGATTGACTTCACCGCAGCACGAAACATGGTCGTAAGTAGCACTAGATTCAAGCATCTCAATATTCATGATCACATTTTGATCGACGGAAGGCACTCTTCCAGTGCATTGGATGTACGCACACGATCCGTGGTGCAAACATTGACTTGGATCACTATCTTGTTGCAGCCAAGATCCGTACACATCTGTGCGCAGCTAAGAATACACGCAACCCTACACAGAGAAAGCTACACGTCGACAAGCTGCAATCAAAACAGACAGCCGAAGCTTTCGCCACTTGACTCTCACTCCTGCTTCAAAGCACTCCTCCAATCGATGATATATGCGCGCAGTGGACACACATTTTCAACTCCATGCGTGCGGCTGCTGAAGAGGTGAATGGCTACCTCTGCCCTCGCCGAAACCATTTGTACGACCAGGAGTGTCGAGACGCAACTGCGGAAAAATACGCCGCCTACAAAGTCACCCTGCAGTCGGTTTTAACGCGCACTGCTAAGGAGCGATACAAAGAAAAGAGGAGGGAAGAGATACGTATTTTCAGGTGGAAAAAAGAGAGACAGAAAAGTGCGAGCAAGAGAAGATTGAGATGTTCGGTGATAGGAATGAGGCCCGAAAATTTTTCGAAAAAAAACGACGCCTTGCCGATGGTTTTAAAACCGCGTCCTCTTCCTGCAAGGATGAAAAAGGGAATCTAGTGACAGATGTCCAGAGTACACTGACGTTGTGGAGGGAACACTTCTCTAAGCTTCTAAATGGCGACGTTGACAACACTCCCACCAACAGAGATGATATTCCGGAAAACCCAATTACGGATGACAGCGTCGAAGTTCTGCTGCCCGACTATGATGAAGTTCTGACAGCTTCAGCTCGGCTTAAAAATAACAAAGCCGCGTGAGCTGATGGCTTACCTGCTGAGCTGTTTAAGAACTGAGGCGAAGCTCTACTTAAATGCATACACGAGCTTCTATGCAGAATATGGTCGGAAGAATGCATTCCGAACGATTGGAATCTCAGTGTGCTCTGCCCAATCCACAAGAAAGGCGATCCCACTATCTGTGCCAATTACCGTGGAATAAGCCTTCTTAATATCGCATATAAGGTCCTGTCCAGCGTTTTATGTGAAAGATTGAAGCCCATTGTAAACGAACTGATCGGACCTTATCAGTATGGCTTCAGACCTGGAAAGTCCACCATCGACCAGATTTTCACTCTACGACAAATCTTGGAGAAGACTCAAGAAAAACAAGTCGGCACTCACCATCTTTTTGTCGACTACAAAGCCGCCTTCGACAGCCCAATAAGGAAGCACCTGTACTCCACCATGTCTGAATTTGATATTCCTGCAAACCTAATACGACTTTGCAGGATGACACTGAGCAATACCAGCAGCGCAGTTAAAATCGGGAAAGACCTTTCCCCACCATTTGTTGCCTAACGAGGTTTCAGACAAGGTGATTCCTTATCGTGCAACTTTTTCAACCTAATGATGGAAAATATCATCCGAGCTGCTGATCTGAGACGTAGTGGCACAATATTCTGCAAGAGTGTTATGCTGCTTGCGTATGCTGATGACATCGATATCATTGGCCATAGTACGCGCGAAGTCAGTGCAGCATTTTCCAGATTAGAAAGAGAGTCAAGTCGAATGGGTCTGGCAGTAAATGCAGATAAGACGAAATACTTGGTGTCAACGAACAAACAATCCCATCGTCTTGGAACCCACGTTACAGTTGACAATACCTCCTTCGAGGTTGTGAAGGACTTCTTTTATCTGGGATCCAGCATAAACTCAACCAACGACATCAGCATTGAGATCAAACGAAGAATAACTCTTGCCAACAGGTGTTACTTTGGGCTCAGTAGACAATTGAGAAGTAGAGCCCTCTCTCGACGAACGAAAATCACGCTCTATAAATCGCTCATCATGCCCGTCCTACTTTATGCATCACAAACCTGGACGCTGAGCAGTTCAGATGAAAAGACTTTAGGAGCATTCGAGAGAAGCATTCTTCGTAAGATCTACGGACCAATCTGCGTCAATGGCGAGTACCGAATACGGTGGAATGATGAACTGTATGAGCTGTACGCTGACATCGACATAGTCAAGCGCATTAAAATCGAGCGGCTTCGCTGGCTAGGTCATGTTCAGCACGTGAAAGACGATGCTCCAGTGAAGAAAATATTCGATTCGGTACCCAGCGGCGATCAACGCAGAAGGGGACGACCGCATCTTCGTTGGAAAGACCAAGTAGAGGACAACCTGACAAAGCTTGGAATTCCAACTGGCGCCGGCAAGCGAAAGACAGAAATGGCTGGCGCAAATTCTTAGATGAGGCCAAGAACGACATACGGTTGTAGCGCCAACTAAGTAAGTAAGTAAGTAAGTAAGTAAGAGTGTTTTTGATGCAAAATAACAACAAATTTTTAAAATTAAATACACGAAAAACTGTGATTCTAAAAAGTATTATAATAACAAAATTAACGTTAGTTGAAAAATTTCGGAGGGAGCGTGGCAAAATCTAAGTATGTAACATTTTTAATTAGGATGCACTTAATATGTATACCTTCTTTGAGCGAAATCTGTTGAGCCGTTTAGATTTGTATAAAGGCCAAACAAGCAAACAAGCAAACAGAAAATTAGTTTTATTACTATAGATTTAAAAAAAAAAACAAAAACTATTGGTTATGTGAAACTACTAGTTATTATTAAATACTTGAATTATATATATAGATCACATTTGTTCACATATAACTAAATTATATTTATGTGATGGCATGAGTTATACATATATAAAAAAAAGAAAAACGAAAAACCCATTATTTATAAAATTAAATACATATTATTAATGTTCTTTGCAAAGAAAATAGAAAAAATATGCATATTCAAAAGTGTAGAGACCACAGTTTTGCATAAATATCCTCAACAAAACGAAATTTCATTAATTTGAATGGTTTGGTATACAGTTAACTAGAGCAAATAATTTTGTTGTCATCCCATGATTTTTATATTTTTAACATTTACTCATATATATTAGCTATTTAGTTTTGCATTATTTTTGCAAATGTCATTCCATACATAAACAAATAGAACGAAAGAAGAGGAGGTATTTAAAAATATGCAAAATATTTATAAATTTAAAACCAATATTAATTAAAATTTGATTTGTTTGAAACGGTGATTTGAAACGGTAAAATTTTTTTATTTGGTTTAGGGTGAAGATGATTGCTTTTGGGAGGGTTAGTTTTACATGTTAGACCCTGACCCCTCACGGTAGGGTGGGAAAAGTGTGGGCCAAACTCGTCCACCTGAGCTCCGGAGCTTTTTTGTTGGTTGATTGGGCCAGGGGTGCCCAAAGGATTTTATCTTTCTGTTTTCAGATTTTAATTTTATTTTTAGGCACTATTTTTTTCAATTTGGTTTGAATCACCGGCGTACACGTGTACGGCCACAAGACATTAACATAAGCCGACAACAAACATACAATTTCTATCACCAGATACTTAAAACTTTTTTTAAGGAATTCCGTATGAACCTAAGCAACATTGGCTCAGTTGTGTATACATAGTTTACATCGATATAATACAAGCCGATAAGGATACAAACGATAAGCATAACGATAACGCGATAACGAAACCGCGTGTTAAATTGCTAAACTTTCTTTTCCGTTTGGATCTCTAAAAAGTGCAGACACGTCGAGAAATTAGTAAAACAATAGAGTTATAATTAAAGTCTTAAAACTTTCACCTAAACTTTCACATAGTTAACATGGATTAATGGAGATATTTGAATTTTTTAAGAGAAAAGTAAGTAAGTAACATAAAGATAAAAATTAACACAAAAAAGTGCGTACAATTTTTTTAGTACAAACTTAATATTTTTAAAACTTTTTAAAATTCTTTTATTAGATCGTTTGCTTAAGTAAGCACGAGATTCACTGATCAAGAATATTAACATAAGGTGGGAATTCTAATTGGAAGAAAAGCTCAACCAGCGCTTTAAGTATTCCAGATCGCTTTTACT
This sequence comes from Dichetophora obliterata, assembly GCA_963920525.1. Classification (NCBI taxonomy): domain Eukaryota; kingdom Metazoa; phylum Arthropoda; class Insecta; order Diptera; family Sciomyzidae; genus Dichetophora; species Dichetophora obliterata. The sequence continues at coordinate 16,537,397 of OY986439.1, read as the reverse complement.
CTGGATATACTAACTTTTTTGCACGATCAAGCTAGTCCCTTGCGTCCTCACTTGTCCCGCTATCTCGCCTAACGCACTTTTTGCTCAACCCAAAAACAGCCAGAGATCAGTTTTAACAATACATTAATTGTGACAAGTTGTATAAGCGCATCGAGTTAGGAAGAAAAAAGAAAAAAACAACAACAAAACTTTAAATTTAACTTTGTATATTGTCAAAAAGCTAGTGATTTTAAATTCGGTTTAAAATATCCTAAAAAAAACACACACACACAAAATCTGAAAGAAAACAAAAAAACTAATCTACAAGGATAACGAAAAACGAAAAAAAAAAATTTAAATCAAATATTTTAAAACTTAATCCTAATTTATAGTTCAATCTCAACCCATCGACATCTTATGGAAGGACTTTCAGAAGTATCGAGGATGTAATGTAAGTGATCATATTCTTTCATTAAAATTTTTTAATAATATTACTTTAATCAAATTTGCAATTCTTAATATATAAATAGTGAACAAAATAAAATAAGAAAGCTTTTTACATTCTCCAGCAAACTCAATCTCTTCAAATAGCAAGCTGCCATCGGTGGTTTGTTTACATCGCCTAACTTGCATTATAATACTTGCATAAAGTTTTGTTTTGATTCTTTGCTTATATTTTTTTTTTTTTATCCGGTTCTAATAAAAACAAAGGTACAACAAAATGCTAGACTTTTAGCTAAATTTGGTTTACTTAAATCTTCATTTTTCTTTTTATTGTTTTTTTAAACGAAATCGCCAGATACTATCTATCACCCAACCAAACCACTAGTTTTTTTCTATTGTACTATTTCCATTAAAATGATCATATTATTTAATTTTGCCAACTACATAAATAAGGCAATTGTTTAATTTAAATAAAATTCTCAAAAATAAAAAAAAACCTATTTGATAGTATTCAACGTTTTATAACATGTTGACAGTTTTTGTTATCCACGTAAATAATGAGTATTAACATTTTTAAGATACATTTCAAATTTAAACATTAAAAAATAAGAATTTCTTGTTAGTTATTTTTAGATATTATTGAATAAATAGAGTTGGTTAAAATGGCGTGCTAAATATTTTTTCTCGTGTAGGTGATGTAAGTTAATTTAGATTGGGACTTTTTCATAATGGACATAAAGAGACATGGAGAGTGGGTGAAGATCGCGGATCTGATTTACATCTTAAGATCTAGCGCATATCGTGTTTGTGTGGAAAAAAAATCATCTTAATTTGTTAAATTTCTGGGCTAATGCTGTGGTCCCATTATTTTACTTTCCTTTGTAGTATTAGCCATTTGGTTCAATTGGTTTTATAATAAATATAGTTTTCTTCAGGGACTTTGATAATTAAAGGTTTCCAGTGCTCTTCTTAAGGGTAGGGCGGTCAAGAATCCCCCACAAGCTGATAAGCTAGCTGCTTAAACGAGTCCCGCCGACTGCATTCTGCCCTAATACAAGTCAACTTTGGTTGACCATTGCTAAAGGTTACAGACCCCACCCCGCATCTCACCGAATTGCTAGTGATGGAAAACCAGCACGTGCAGCCGTGGCCAGCCTAGTGTCCGCGGGTCACTTGACCGGGGCGTTGGTGCCGCCTTGGTGAGGTGACAGTCTGGTTAATGGAAACCAGGGGAGCTCTAATTGGCGCCCTCAAAACTAAATGTACAGGGCTGCTGCCTCACAAAGATGGTATCACCGCTCCAACGAAAAGTAAAATAAATTTTAAATAATTTTTGAACGTCGGTCAGTGCCCTGGTGAAAATTTCGCACCGTTACGTATTGCAACAATTATGCTTCAACTTCAACAATAAAAAAACTTTTTCCAAAAAAACGCTGTTTTGGCATCATGCTTAGTCATCATTGTTTTAATCAAAGAATATCTTATAATTATTCATTATAATTATTCAGTTTACATTCAGTTGTAGCTCGTATCGATGCTTTTCCGCACACAATTGTATCGATAAATTACCCAGTTGGAAAGAGAGCCCTGCTGTATGTCTGCCGGCAACATGTCTCGGAAGGACAGGAGACATGCTCGCCTCCATACCCACTTATATATTTTTTGTATAGGCATGTCCTAGGCCAGCATGTCTGCCAAATGAACTGCCATTGCAGCAATGCAGCATGCATCTTATGGTAACTACTCATTTATACTCTTTAATACGAGTTTCTGTCAATTGTGACTTCTGTATCAATTGAGACTGAGGTGGCTTTTGTGATTTTGTTAGAATAGAGCTGTTAGACCCATTTTTAGTTATATTTTCCTTATTTTTGGAGAACAAAAATATTGACCACCTTTAACTTAAACTTAACTTTTCAGAATTTTTATAAAAATACTAATTTGAATAAAAAAAAATTAAGACTCTTTTAAAGATTTTACGTTTAACATTCGAGCTTGGTCAAAATGGAGAGAAATGCAAAATTGCTTAACCTTTGAAAAATCATAGATTACACAAGGCTAACTTAATTTTAACGTTAGAGGTATTTTCGAAAATACAATAAAAAGCTACTGTTAAAATAATATAAAAAAAATTTTTAATGAAGGTCAAATGATGGTCAAATAACAAAAATCTGAATATCTCGAGAATTTGATCTGATTTGGGAAAAACTGAATATGTCACTAAATTCTACGACCGATAATTAAGTTTATGTGTCTCGGCTATTTTTTGTGTCTTTTCAAAAGTTGAAAATGTACCTACAGTGTAATTTAACGAACAATGAAGCATTGCTTATCATTGCATCGTCAGCATGCTAGTACGTTAGCAACAATACATAGGCAAACAAATAAGAAAACCATTTATACTGTACAATTTTCAATTTATCTTCATATTATAGTAATTAAATAATTTAGAATATATGTGCTTTTATTTAATATAAAGGGCCCACCATCTAAGGTTTTTTTTCAACTAGTGCTTATTTCGTGAATGGTAACACTTAGCTCTTGTCTGATTTGACAGATAATTAGTTTTATCCTTCCGCTGAACGAATATGGTTGTGTATACGCTTGAACAACGCTGGGAAATATTGCGACATTGATGCAGAAGATGCCGATTTTGCCAAATAAATCATCTTTTCAGATGAAGCTCATTTTGATCTTGGCGGGTATGTAAACAAGCAAAATTGTCGCATTTGGGGCACAGAAAACCAGCACGCATACATTGAAAAGCCGCTGCACCCAAAACGAGGCACTTTTTGGTGCGGATTTTGGTCCAGAGGCATAATTGGGCCATTTTTCTTTGAAAATGAGCAAGGAGTGGCCGTTACAGTCAATGGCGATCGTTATCGGGCCATGTTGAACGAATTTTTGTTCACAAAAATTGAAGGGGAGGATATTGGCAACATTTGGTTTCAACAGGACGGCGCTGCGTGCCACACAGCCGAAGCTACACTGGATGTTTTGCGCCCTGTTTTTGAAGATCGCATTATTAGCCGCAGAGCTGATGTCGTTTGGCCACCTCGGAGCTGGGATTTGACACCGTTGGACTATTATTTGTGGGTTGCCCTCAAAGATAAGTGTTACGCCTACAAGCCAGAGACAATTGACGCTTTAAAGGACAATATTCGTGAAGCCATTGGTGAAATACAGCTGCACACAATCGATAATGAGCTTAAAAATTGGACCGATCGTGTAGGCTACTGCATGGCTAGCCGAGGCAGCCATTTGAATGAAATTATTTTTCATTATTAACCGGAAGGATTGTTCTTTCAAATAAAAAAAGATATTTGAGAAAATATGCAGTAGTTTTTTTTTATAGAATTTTCAAAAAAAAAGTTATTTGGCGGACCCTTTACAAGCAAAAGTATTGCTAAGGGGGGTTTGAACCCCTAAACCACCATATCTACGGCGCTGCTGCCACATTCCTTCCATCGGCAGGCCTTCTATGTTTTTCATCTGGGTAGTAAGGTCTACTTATTTTACTAAACATTAACTGAATAGTTTTGTAGCTTGGATTGATACCTTTCAGCATACAGTTAGTAGTAAGAAAGTAGTAAGTATGCTTACTTCCCCATGCACTGACAGATGCTAGAAGTAGCTAGACTTGATACTTTGCCACAAGCAATGTGTGTCGAAAATTCATTGAATCTGAGGCGGCCAAGTGTGTGTTGTGGGTGAAAAATAAATGTACAAATTGTTAATACCATATTTAATGTTAAATAATATTATTAAATATAATATTAATGCTTTATATAATCTCGGCAAGTTATTTGCTAGCTTCAAAAACAAAAATGACAAATTTAAATTGGCACTGTTTACATTTGATAGGCAATCAGCTGTTTTTGTGCTTGAAGTCGTTTCCGTACTTTTGACACTATTCTCAAATTTCATTTTTCTCTCTCAGCTTGAAATTTACTCGACTTTTACTCGACAATGTGTACGGAAACACACCTAGTGCTTAACACAGCATTAGTATTGTAAAGGCGAATTTACACATTTCACTCAAAACGATGATAGTGAACGTTGAACGATGACAGTGAATCAATTTTTAATTTACATTATTCAAAGTGTAAATAAGATATATGATGCATGATTCGGGGTTGAATGTCAAAATATATTCGTTGGCTGATTAATTTTATTGACGTTTAAAAAAACTATATAAATAAAAGCTATTCAGCAATTAAATAAAAAAAATATAAACTTTCTGCTTGAAATTATGTTAACACCTTTCGATTGTGTTTTAGTACGAAAGACACATCAGTTCGGTTTGCTTTCACTTTCATCAAAAGTAGGAAGACATTCTACTTCTTTCACTGTTCAATGTGGATGACAATCATCTTCATTTTAAAGATGACACTCAATTTACATTTTACAAATCAGATGATACATCCAAAGTGAACGATGATAGTGAATCGTGTAAATTCGCCTTAAGCAGCAAATTTCCTTCTGGGTAAGCTTAAAACGTTACAGCTTGCCGGTGCAAGCTATTTAAATTGTTTGCGTTTGGCCATACCTGCTATATTTAAATAAAGCGCGCGATGAAAAAAAATTTATATAAAATCTATAAAAAATCGCTTCATTCTTTTGAGAGTTTTGCATTTTGTAAAAATGTATAGCGCGTTGATTAGTGCTGTCAAATGTTTCATTTATCTGAGTTAAGGGCATGAAAAGACCGTTTGAAGAGTTCATTCAATTTTTATACATTTATTTTGAACGGTAAAAAAATAATTTTTACCGTATAATTAAAGGACAACATATTATCTATCTAATGGGCTCAAAACGATACAATTTTTTCACAATTTCGACCTTACGGTATTGCAAAAGAATGGCTCATATGTGATCTAATCCTACCCGAGAAACAATTTCATATTTTGTGTCAATAAAGTATCTGATATAAGTCCGGTGCCAGTGTCGGTAAATGTCCGACCTCTGCACCGAAAGAAGTGCATAATGCATGAACGAAGACCGATTCGGGCACTCAGTTTATTGTGTCCGAATATAGTCGCTCATTTTTTAACACTTTATTGACATAATACAGAGTTACTACAGTACTATTTCAGGTGACTTTTGAGGTACTTGTTGGGTATGTTTCGGGCACATTATAGTTAAGACTCAGGCCAGTTTCGATACATATCAGCTTCTTTATTGACACAATATATACATTTTTTTTCTCGGGTCCTGTTCGCTAGTTTACATAAATTTGCATACACTATAATTGAACTTGATTATCAGCCTTATATAGTTATTTAAGAATTACCAAGATGAGATCCGGGAAATACAACTCACATCACACCTGGCAATTTGTTTTTATTCTTATAAATAAAATTGTTGATCCTTGAAATTAATATTTAAAATGTAAAATGAATTGTTATTAAGCTTAATAATGAATTGTTGAATTTTTAAAATGCTATAAAGCCTTAGGGCTTACAAAAAATAAATAAATAAGTTATCAGAAATTAAAGCCTATTTAAACTGCTCACAAATACCGCTTGGCATTACTATTAATGCGTAAATGCTTAAAAATATTTTAAAATTGCAGGGTTTTGGGCTAAATTTTTTTTTATGTTTGGTAATATATATAAAATATTTGAAGGAATACTTTCCGTACCTCATTCGTTGGCTAACGTTGAACGTATTTTGAAATTTCGAAATAGACTTCAGGTAAGCACCCTTTCAAGATTAATACAAACAATATACCTCCTAAAATATAACAGAGCGTGCGGCTATATCATCGAAATTTCTTAAGAGTTATTATTCAAAAAATTTTAAAATGGGATCGGGCCGATTGCTTGAATGTCAAAATCTTGAAACAACCAAAATCTTGAAAAAAATATATTTGAAAAAAAAACATCTTGAAAAAAATATTTTGAAAAAATGAAATCTTGAAACTAAAAACTTAAAAAAAATAAATCTAGAAAACAAAAAATATGCATAAGTCTTAAAAAAATCTTGAAATTTTAAAAATGGTAGTGAAAGCAAAAGATGTCAAATTTCGAAAACAACAATGTCAAATTTTGGCTTAAGTATGATTATTCTTTGCGCATTTTCTCTCGTAAACTATTTGCGAGAGTGCTTTTTTGCATATTTGAGCTTAGAAGGTCCATATGAACATAATAAAAATATTAAAAAAAAATTGGAGTATGGTTCGTACAGTAGATTCATTCCTTTATTTGTTTAATTTGGCACTTATGTGAAATTTGACACTTTTACATTTTGACACTTTTCGAAATATAACAATTTTTTACAATATTTTACACTTCTCGGTATTTGGCACTTATTTAAAATTTTGAAAATTTTTTTGGAATCTAAAATTTTTCGAATTAGGACATTTTTTCAATATATAACACTTTTCGAAACAGTGTACAATTTTCTTTAAAGTATTCTTTAATTCCAGGGTTTTCTTTTTATTATTTCTTTTCAAGATTTTTTTTTTAAGATTTAGTTTTTAATATTTTGAAATTCTGCGAAAATAAAATTATAAAAACAAATGGAGTGTGAAACCCAAAAAAGAATCATTGATTTATTTGTTCAATTTGGCACTTATTCGAAATTTGACACTTCTTAAAAATTTTACGCTTTTCAAATTATACCACACTATTTTAAGATTTCGCATTTTTTAAATTTGTCCATTTTTTGCAATATTTTACACTTTTCGAAATTTGACACTTATTCAAAATTTTAAAATTTTTTTAATTTGTCGAATTATGACATTTTTCAACATTTTTATATTTTAGTGTATCTATCCTTTAACTTGCGCGCGCGATTTTGAGTTTCAAAATTTTTTCGAGATTTTTTTAAGATTTTTTTTTTTAAGTTTTTGTTTTCCAGATTTTGAAATTCTGCGAAACGACCCCAAACCACTTTTTTCCTTTTTCCACAAATAGACACTATTTTCAAAAAAAAATACTCGTTTTGAAAATTTCAAGATTTTTAAGATTTCTGTATCTCTAAATTGTTGTGTTTTCAAGATATTTTATTCAAGATTTTATTTTTTATGATGTTTTTTTCAAGTTTTCTAAGGTTTTTTGAAGATCTTTTTTAAGATTTATTTTTCAAGGTTTTGAAATTCTGCGAAACGACCTAACCCATTTAAGACAGAGTTATGTTACACAATTTGTTTAAGTTTGAATAATCTGAAAGGACATAGTGCAGTAGATTAAAATCAATAAATAAAAAAGTTAATAAATTAATTTTCTGAAATCAGGCAAAATCATTTCTTGATAAAAGCATATTTTCTCTCCGTGTAAATATTCACCCTTATTCTTGAATCCGCGTCGAGTAAATGTCGTCGTCGAAAGCTCACTTTCACCAATGAATTGTCGTCGAAGATCATTTCGACGATCAAAAATGTTAACATTTATTTGACGAGATTTGCTCAATAGTTGACATGAACAATCACTGCAGGCCTCAACGTCGAAATTGAAAGTTTTAAGAATATAGCAATTTTGTTTCGACGTCGTTTTGAGAGCGAGCGAGTGTTCAAGAATAAGGGCCATTATAAAAATGTTGACAACTTACACGACACTTCGCCTGTTCTTGTTTTGATACAGTTATAAAAATTAAACCGACCGACACATTCAAATTTCCGACATGTGTTGTGGCGTCTTCCACACAATTCATGATTGTAGTCATCATCTTCCACGACGTCACACTCGTTTGTCCAACCATTACAATAATTTTCAACCAAATTATCTAAGCAAACAAGTTGGCTGTTATATTGCATACGTATGACTGGCAGCCATGCAAAACCTGCAAGGAAGTTATTAATTTTACATAACTATTTTCAAAATTTCCTGCCCATTCAAATGCTTTGCGTAAAATTTAGAAAAGCTTTTACTTACACATCAATAATATAAAAGCTAAAAAGAACTTCATGTTTTGTCTTTAAAGAATTATGTAAGTTTAAGTTTTAAAAAAATATTAACAATGTTTAAAGATTGCTTGATTGAAAGTGGATTTTTATTTTATAGTCTGCGAGTTTTATACAATTTTCATTGGCTTTGAAATACTGCTGAAATATGAAACGCGTAATTTTGTGTAGTTTATTTGATACTGTTTACTGTAAACAGAAACAGATATATTGCTTTAAGTGAATGTTCAGATGTATTGAGTTGTTGACTTTAACCTAAAAACTTAACCCTCTACTCTACGTAATAATTGAAATATACACAGAGAAGAACAACGTAGCAAAACCAACAGTATTTTGCACTTGTACGAATTTATTATTATTATTATTTGTTATTTATTATTATTATAAAATTAAATTAGTACAATAAGACTTGGTCTTTAAAAGTATATCAATGAACACATTATACTAATATAAAATAGCTTAAACTAAAAAATTACATTACATTAAAAAAATATTTAAAAAGATAAACATTATAGTTAATTTAAATCAAATCAAATAAAATCAAAGCTGAATTAAATTATCTGAAAAAATTTTAAAACTTAAATGTAAGAATACATAAAGTAAGGGAAACAAATAGTAGAACGGAAAAACAAAATAATATATAAATTTTAAACAGGAAAGTAAAGAAGAATAAAGAAAGACTACTACTACTTACTACTTACTTAGTTGGCGCTACAACCGTATGTCGTTCTTGGCCACATCTAAGAATTCGCGCCAGCCATTTCTGTCGTTCGCTTGCTGGCGCCAGTTGGAATTCCAAGCTTCGTCAGGTAGTCCTCTACTTGGTCTTTCCAACGAAGATGTGGTCGTCCTCTTCTGCGTTGACTGCCGCTGGGTACTGAATCGAATATTTTCTTCACTGGAGCATCGTCTTTCACGTGCTGAACATGACCTAGCCAGCGAAGCCGCTCGATTTTAATGCGCTTGACTATGTCGATGTCAGCGTACAGCTCATACAGTTCATCATTCCACCGTATTCGGTACTCGCCATTGACGCAGATTGTTCCGTAGATCTTAGGAAGAATCTTTCTTTCGAATGCTCCTAAAGTCCTTTCATCTGAGCTGCTCAGCGTCCAGGTTTGTGATGCATAAAGCAGGACGGGCATGATAAGCGATTTATAGAGCGTGATTTTCATTCGTCGAGAGAGGGCTCTGCTTCTCAATTGCCTACTCGTTGGTTGAGTTTATGCTGGATCCCAGATAAACGAAGTCCTTCACAACCTCGAAGGAGGTATTGTCAACTGTAACGTGGGTTCCAAGACGCTGGGACTGTTTGTTTGTTGACACCAAGTATTTCGTCTTATCTGCATTCACTCCCAGACCCATTCGACTTGACTCCCTTTCTAATCTGGAAAATGCTGCACTGACTTCGCGAGTATGATGGCCAATGATATCGATGTAGAATATTGTGCACCTACGTCTTAGATCAGCAGCTCGGATGATTTTTTCCATCATTAGGTTGAAAAAGTCGCACGATAAGGAATAACCTTGTCTGAAACCACGTTTGGTAACAAATGGTGGGGAGAGGTCTTTCCCGGTTTTAACTGCGCTGCTGGTATTGCTCAGTGTCATCCTGCAAAGTCGTATTAGTTTTGCAGGAATACCAAATTCAGACATGGTGGAGTACAGGTGCTTCCTTATTGGGCTGTCGAAGGCGGCTTTGTAGTCGACAAAAAGATGGTGGGTGTCGACTTGTTTTTCTGTCGTAGCGTGAAAATCTGGTCGATGGTGGACATTCCAGGTCTGAAGCCACTCTGATAAGGTCCGATCAGTTCGTTTACAATGGGCTTCAATCTTTCACATAAAACGCTCGACAGAACCTTATATGCGATATTAAGAATGCTTATCCCACGGTAATTGGCACAAATAGTGGGATCGCCTTTCTTGTGGATTGGGCAGAGCACACTGAGATTCCAATCGTTCGGACTGCATTCTTCCGATTATGTTTTGCAAAGAAGCTCGTGTATGCATTTAAATAGAGATTCGCCTCCGTTCTTAAAGAGCTCAGCAGGTAAGACATCAGCTCACGCGGCTTTGTTATTTTTAAGCCGAGCTGAAGCTGTCAGAACTTCATCATAGTCGGGCAGCGGAACATCGACGCAGTCATCCGTAATAGGATTTCCGGAATATCGTCTCTATTGGCGGGATTGCTGTCAGAGTCGCCATTTAGAAGCTTAGAGAAGCGTTCCTCCATAAAGAAGCGTTCCTCCATAACGTCAGTGTACTCTGGACATTTGTCACTAGATTCCCGTTTTCATCCTTTAGCGCGTTTTACAACCGACTGCAGGGTGGCTTTGTAGGCGGCGTCTTTCTCCGCAGTGGCGTCGCGACACTCCTGGTCGTACCACTGGTTTCGGAGAGGGCGGTGGTAACCAACCACCTCTTCAGCAGCCGCACGCATGGAGTTGGAAATGTGTGTCCACTATGCGCATATAGCATCGATTGGAGGAGTGCTTTGAAGCAGGAGTGAGAGTCAAGTGGCGAAAACTTCGGCTGTCTGTTTTGATTGCAGCTTGTCGATGTCTAGCTTTCTCTGTGTAGGGTTGCGTGTATTCTTAGCTGCACACAGACGTGTACAGATCTTGGCTGCAACAAGATAGTGATCCGAGTCAATGTTTGCACCACGGATCCTGCGTACATCCAATGCACTAGAAGAGTGCCTTCCGTCGATCAAAACGTTATCAATTTAATTTTTGGTTTTTTGATCAGGGGACATCTGGGTGGGCTGTATGAATATTGAGATGCTTGAATCTACTTATTTATCTAGTGCTACTAACGACCATGTTTCGTGCTGCGGCGAAGTCAATCAGCATCATTCCGTTATCGGAGGTGTTGTCGTGGAGGTTGAACTTTCCGACTGTTGGACCAAATATATTTTCCTTGCCCACCTTAGCGTTGAAGTCACCAATCACGATTCTTACGTCGTGACGGGGGCAGCGCTCGTAAGCATTTTAAAGGCGCTCGTAGAAAATTTCCTTGATCTCATCGTCCTTGTCTTCTGTCGGAGCGTGCGCACATATTAGGCTTATATTAAAAAATTAAACCTTGATGCGGATTATGGCAAGTCGTTCGTTCACAGGTGTGAATCGCAGGACGTGGGGCCGTAGTCTCTTTCCAACTACAACTCCCCATCTAAACTCGTGCTTCTCCGCATGGCCGCTGTAGTAGATATCACAGGGTGCATGCCGAATGCAACCCTGTCCCTTCCATCGAATTTCTTGGATAGCAGTGATATCAGCTTTGTATCTTTCCAAGACATCAGTCAGTTGGATAGAGGCACCTTCCCAATTAAGGCTTCGGACATTCCAGGTGCATATCCGTAAATCATTATCAGTTTTTCGTTTGCGGTAGTCGTCATCAGATTTGGGGATCAGTTTTCTTCTATTCGTATTTGTTTTCATTGAAATGGGTTTTTATGGGTGGGCTTCAAACCCGACGCACAACCTGTTTTAAGCCTAAGAAGGCCCGCCGCTCAGATTAGCCGCCGAAGTAACGGTTGTCAGTTTTGACGTTGCCCAGGAAACACCACGTGGAGGTTTGAGTTGACTTGAGGCGATTTCACAAGGATTATGCTGCCCTCGCCAGGTTGAGACAGTCAGACATGTTACCCAGCAAAGGTTCGCCCCCGGTTTTCCGGAAAAGACTACGAGAGTTAATTCAAGGATCGACATATTTGAAAATATCTCTTTTAAAGCTGCTGACTGAAGTAATTTGCTTAATATTAATTGGCAAGGAGTTCTAAATTCTAATTATGCCAATAAAAATTAACTACTTGTATTTAGGATAATAAAGTTTATACATCTCACCGACTGAAAAAAATTAAGTTTAACATAAAGATATTCTGGACATTTTTCATATATGGGTCATTCTTTTACAAATCACACACCTTCCAGGATTTGATGATGTTAAATTTGATGAAAAATTTGTTTACATTTTCTTTACGTAAATGAAGCTTACACGTGTATTGGGATTTTTCTCGGAAAAATTTTTTTACGGAATACCGTTATGTCAAAATTGTGAAAAATGGCAAGATTTTGTCAATGTTTGTGTTACTTAAATCACAATAGCTCGAGTTTTGCTACTCCGATTTTGTTCGTTTTGAGCCCGTCAGATAGATAATTAATTGTTCTTCAATTCTACGCTAAAATTTATTTTTTCACGATTTAAACTAAATTTATAAAAATTTATTGACTTTTTAAACGGTTTTTTGATACCCTTATGCTGAAAACACATGTGCAGCTATTCTGCATGCATCGTCTTAAGTTATCTGCGCGCAGCGCTGCTGGTAAAAAATGTTTTTATATAAACAAAATCAAAAATATTTGTTGAGACATTTAATTCCAATGAGAATTCCGCAGATTTTTTCTAACAAATTCAATTAGTTTCTCTTCCATGTTCGTTTCTTTTGAATTAATTTTATTCATTTTAATAATTTTTTGTCATCTGTCATAATTGTTTCAAAAATTTCGTTGAGTTTTGATTTTGTGTTGTGGCAGCACTGACTATGCGCAGCAATTTTTATTTTGTTGATTACTTGCAGAGCTGCGGTGTAGTGCAGATCATTCATGTGTTCATCGCCATATGAACGAATGAGTTAAAATTTTGCTGCAGCAGAATAGCTGCACATGTGTTTTCAGCATTAACCCAGATAAATGATATTTTTGACAGCACCAATCAACGACCCATACATTTTTACAAAATAAAAAATTCTCTAAAGAATGGAGCCCTTTTTTAAAAAATTTTTTGATCTAACATATGTTTGGACTAACTAAAGTGGCACTTTTTATATTGTAACGAAATTCCTGGGGCGTTACAATATCTTACAGCGTTACAATATCTTACAGGTATTCTCAGCGGATGTGCAGGGTTTGATGACAAGAACACATTTAGAGGTTTTGTTAAATTTTTAGAATTAAATGTAATTTTATTGGTGATTTAATTCTCTTGCATTATTTTAATAATTAGTATAAAAGACCTGTTCTTACGACGGCCGTTCGATAATTCCGTGAAAAATTAAACAAGAAATGATTTTACGTCAAAAAAAGTTTTATTTTTCAATATAGTCTTCTTTAGCTCGAATTTTTTTAGCTCCAATTTGTTGATGCCCTCCGAAAAATACGTTTTCGGAAGGTCCTAAAAATAGGCCTCTGTTTTGGTGAAGAGCTTCTCTCTGGTGGTTACTCTCTTTCCGCCGAGCCATTTCTTCAGTTTTTGAAACAGAAAATAGTCGGTGGGGGCCAAATCTGGAAAATATGCTGGATGAGGAAGCAATTCGTACTTGAATGTGTAAATGTTTGAACGCGCGCATAGTCTTGAAGGAAGAGCACTTTTTGCTAGCCAAATGGGGACGTTTCTGTTTCAAAGCGTCGTTGAAACGGTGCAATTTGGCTGCATATTATTCGCCATTGATCGTTCTTTTCGGTGGAAGGTAATCGATGTAGATGTTACCGTGTTTTTCCTAAAATACTGTCACCATTACCTTTCCGGCCGATATCGTCGTCCTCGCCTTTTGGTCGGTGAAGTCCACTGTTTCGACTGTTCCTTTGTGTTTGGTGTGTAGTGAGGGACTCATGTTTCGCCCACGGCTACTAGTTGATGGAAAAACTCCTTCTTATCTTTGTTCAACATCGCCAAAAACGCATTTGAATCAGTCACACAATCGCGTTTATGGTCAAGTGTGAGCAAACGCGGCACCCATCTTGCGGATAATTTTTTCATATCCAAATGATTTCGCAAAATGTTCCACACCCGTTCGTTTGAGAAGCCTACGGTCTCAAAAATCTCGTGCACTTTAACTCTGCGATCGGCCAACACGATCTCGTGAATTTTAGTGACCATATCTGGTGTGGTGACCTCATTTGGGCGTCCAAAACGTTTGGTGTCACTTGTGATTATACGACCGCATCGGAATTCAGTAAACCACTTGTGAATCAATCCAATCGTTGGTACAGAGTACTCATAGTATTTATCAAGCCTTTCCTTGGTTTGGCTGATGGTTTTTTTTCGCAAAAAATAATGATTGATGAGCACACGAAATTAACTTTTTCCATTTTCGCCAATTTTCACAAGATCGTCTGCTGTCAACGGCTGCCAAACACAAACTAAGCATTGCAGCGAGCTGAAGTTTTGGCAGTAGTCTATTAACAGATAGTTAATCAGATAGAACAGGTAGTTGGCAGGATCAGTGTTGCATTTAATTTTTTTATGCGAGAATTTAAAAAATCCACTAACTTCTTAAAATGCCCTCGCCGCTTTAACAATTTCATGTATTGTTAATTATAGTAGCTCTGGGTAGCTAAAGCTATGTTCACATGCGTGTTTGTGTGTACTTATATGCGCTTTGTATCAGGGAAGATATTTGCAGTGGAAAAGGACTTTTTTACCTCCTTTCGATTTCAAAAAGTCCCCAACTCTTTTTGGCCCAAAAAAGTAGTTTCGGATATAGTTCACCCCCAAAAAATTACTTTCGGATGTGATTCACCAAATTTTATTTAATTGTGCCTTTTTTTTGCTTTTTTCTTTGACATTATAATCATACTCAAAATAACCTAAAGGCTTAGTTTGCTTTGTTTGAGAATTCTTTTTTCAGGTTGAATTTTCTTGTGATTGTGAATATACCATTATGACAACCAAAGTTATATGGTAGTGGACGTGCAATGCAGTGATGAAAGTATTGTTATTTGATTTTTTGTAGCAATGTACCATTAAGTCCAAGTTATATATTTTAAATATAATTATGATTAAGTTTAAAATTCTATTAAAAGTACAGTTGGTGGGTAAAGCTTCCTGGATTGTCGACTCCAGTTCAAGCACACCAGTTTGATTGACGGAAGCATTGACCGTGAAGAATGTACCACGAGCAGCACTCCATCAGGATCACTTACATGTGTCGAGTATGTTTAATTGTAAAGTTATTAAGTATAAAATGTGTATTAATTTATTTATATGTGCCTCAGGAACAAAATAAAAGCTTATTTAATCGTATTAATAAAAAGTACTCTCGTGTCCGAAAATGTCCTTTCTGAAGAGTTTAAAAATTCCCCTTTAAAATTATCAAATATCATCACTGTTTTGTATGTAATGTTGGGCTTGCTGGTTCGCGGTGGTACAGTTTCGTTGCTATGTGGTAGTTGCCTTGATTATGTGGCGAAAGCGCATGACGATTCATTAACTAACGCACGATGTTTTTCCCGTTTCGATGGTGGCGTGACGGATTGTATCGGTTGGCGCGCTTGCATGTGTCTATGTGGAGAGCCTGCTTAACTTAGTAGAGGAGGGAAGGAGAGGGTAAGGGGTGAAAAAGTTGAGTAGCTTTGATGGAGCTATAGGGGTATTCAGCACTGCCAGAGGATACCTCATAAAGACTAATGTTGAATCCCGAGAACGGGGAAAATATTCATATGTTAAGTACAGGTGAAAATACTCAGAGAGTGAATATTAGAAAGGTAGGTGTTCTCATAGCTAGAGAGGAAAATCTAACGCTGTCTGAGGATACTTCATAAAGCGCAATGCTAGTGTTCACAAGTTTTAACAGCTCTATTCTAACAAAGTCACAAAAGCCACATCAGTATCAATTGATACAGAAGTCACAATTAAAACGAATTCGTATTCTAAGCACTTTGAAAAAGCTCTTTTTGTATCAATAGTGATCAAAATAGTGACGAGTAGCTAAGGGGTCGTCCATAAACTACGTTACCAATTTAGGGGAGGGGAGGGGTTTTGAAAAGCACTACGATAAGTAACGGTAGGGGGGGAGGTGTTTAGATATTGTAACGTTACCAAAAATTAAAAAAATCGACGAAAAACCTCTAATTAATAACACAATCATTTCAAAAAATTTTAACCTTACATGTTTATGTTTGATCGTCTAAATTAATGGTTAACTTTTGTTTCAACGATTTCTTCCACCACCTTTTCCCTCGACACAGGAACCTTTTGGTATTCCTTCACCATCTCAGCACACGTCTGAAAAATTTGGGTCTTTGCTTTTGCGACAGGCTTTGACATTAAGGCCTGAATGTTCTTGATCAAAGGAGATACCGTATGACATGTACTGTCCTTCTCAGAAAGAAGGAATTGGTTCAAGGTCGTGTCCTACCTGCGGCTTGTATTTCGTTTTTAAAACTTCTATGAATTTCCATAAGTTTGTATTATATCATTTACTACAATAAATCGGAATAAAAAATACTATTTAAATATATCAATTTTCAGAAAGCATTTACACAAAAACACAGAACATGGAGCATCTCGGGTGCAGCCTTTAAGGTTACTCTGTCAAAGACCAGGTGAATTTCTTTGCGTTAGAAATGAGGATTCACCTGAATGGGTCGACATAGAATCCGATGAAAAATTCTATTTTGAAGAATCCTCAACAAAGCTACCAGCTTCTTCTATCCCAGTGATTGAGAGCATCGAATCTTGGATCGCAGATGGAATAGCTTTTACAGATGATATTAATTATTGATTTTTTTCCAATTGTTGCTAGTCATACTAGACACTAATACTAGTGAAAATTGTCAGAGCTAGTCAAAATATATAATCATTCGAATGAACTAATTTCATATGTCACGTTACTTTAGAGGGGGGGGGGAGAGGTTTTGAAAAGCACTACGAAAAGTAACGCAGGGGGAGAGGGGGGTAAAAAAAACCGGAAAATCAGTAACGTAGTTTATGGACGACCCCTAAGCAGGTCACAAATGCGTAAATAACCAAAAATAAGGATAATTTCTAAAACTTATATTAATTTTAAGGAAGCTGGAGCCAAGAATTAATTTATTTGATGTGATAAAAAGTTATTTTGCTACGTCTTATCGCCATGATTGATTGCAGTAACTAAATTGAGAAGACACATAACATATCCGATTGAATACATAATCATAGCCAGTGCTTCATAGCATCGTTTTAACATTTGGGCACAAACATAACTCTTTTAAGCACACAACTGAACATTTGACTATGCTGCGCATAATGAACACGCTTCTATGTATTCAAATCTATGCTCATTGCACATAACAGCTCATGGTATAATTATTTGAAAAGGTAGCCGTGACAGTTTTTTGGCGATTGGTAGTTGTCAAAAACAGTTAAAGGAGTTGAAGTTTGCTGCTGTTGACAAGCTATGTGTCTATTTTTAACTTTTCTTTGATTCATTTAATTTTTTCGAGAAGTTTATTGGAATGTTTTTAGTTTGGTGCGATTGACTAGCTATGTTTAAGTAGTCATTGCTTATTTTTGTCACATTTCTTTGATTAATTGCATGAACAGCTATTTTGACGACTACTCATCGCCCCTCGTGAGAAAGAAGCCAGTCTACGCTACTACCTTGTCAAATAATTATGCCATGTAAGAGCTTTTCACCAAGCTGTGGAGAGTTATGAAAGCTTTTCGGCTGAGACAGCTTAGACAGGATACGGATCAATAGAGACTAGATAAAAATTATCACAAATTTTCAGTATCAATTGATTGTGACGATGATGCCAGAATAGACCTGTAAATTGACGGCACTATTACAGAAACCAAACAATGACTTAAGCTTATGACAAAACAGTTGATGATTTACTTTATCAAACGCTTTAGAAAAATCTTACAAACACAGAAACGTCATCGGACCAGCATCATAATCTGGCCGTATATCATCAAGTGTCTTAACAACTACAGACGAACACCAGCACGAAAACCAGATTTAAGCGGAGATAACCAGTTTTTATCAACTAAATTGTGTCTTATTTGTTGAAAAATGAGTTTCTTGCAAATTTTTGCTACAGGTGACAATATACTTATTGGCCTGAAATCATTGGGACCAGAAGGATTTTGTTTTTTAGCTACCGGAAGAAAAATGGCAACTTATCACATGTCAGCAAACTAGGACGACATAAAACAGAAATTAATATAATTATTTATACAATTTAAAGCGCTTATAATGTGAGGCAGTAAGATTTTAATACACTTGATGGGAATACCATCACTTTCCACAGCATTCGACTTAATTTGCGGCACATAGCTACCTACAACATACTCAACTATTATATAATACAATGAAAAAACCAAAATAGCACCAAAAAAATATTTACATTTTTTCGAAAATGTCTTTGAAATGTCTAACGATTCAATAAATGGTTTTATGCAACCGCGCTTACACCCAGACGGACTTTCCTATGCTAGCGAGCTGCCTTATATGTATATGCTCTCGCTGTCTTTCTTTTTCACTGTTCACTTCCCAGTAGTTCCAGTCTTGAACAAATCTCAAATGAATCAGAATTCCAGGTCCACTCGGGCAGCTGTCCAAGCCCACTCCTTTACCATTGCCTTGATGCCACACAGAACCTCACGTTGAAGTGATAATTAGTTCTTTAGTTGTACGGTAAAGTTGTGGAATAATATCTCTGCGAGCGTGTTTCCCATCAGTTTTGAGCTGTGCAAATTTAAAACAAATCTTCACCGAAACTACTCCATATTTTTAACCTCTAACTAACTATCACCCATCTTCCAAATCAACACAATGCTCATACATTTATAAGAAATATTACCTTAGCTTTCAGTCTACAAAACAGAAAAATATTATAACAAATTGTCAAAATCAAACGAATTAGACAGCAATGGCAATGACACCTAAACAGTGGTGTCAGTGAATATTTTAATACTATCGAAAACCATCGATAGTCAAAAATCCTCTATGTTTTTAACGTAGACCCTGCCGCGAAGGCTTAATTCTACGGTGCTCCAAGGCTTGGGACAAATATGAAGCGTCGGCCAACGGCTCTTCGGAATTCACAGACCAACCTTTAACCATCAATTGACTATACATGACCGTGACACATTCGGCCACTAAAGTTGTACATGACTTGGTTATAAAATAACCATTGGTCATTATCGGTATACATACCGATAATTTAACCCATTTTTTGGCACGCAACTTTGCTCACACGACCAAAGAGAGTAGTCTTTATCATGAAGCGATATCTACATTAAACCTATGGTACAGTTGCTATTTCATAAGGCTTCCGATCATTTGTGGACTCAACTCAGACTGTTTAAGTTTCCCCGTCACCTGTTCTCAAATTCCAAAGATAACAGTATATTGATCCGGTAGTTGCTTACCTTCCTAACATATACTGTTTGAAATAACGAGAGTTTAATCTACCATCAATCTCTTAGTAATTTAATGGAGCTACCAACCCGAGTTCATCTTAAGTGTAACTCACACCGACCTTCCTGGTCTAACCACTACCAGAGCGAATGAGCCCCGAAGGACCTTTCCCACGACAGTCAATACCCGGGCTCAAGGTTCCATCAGACAAGGCTCTTCAACATCTCGTCTACAGACCAAAAGTTCTTAGAACAATTATATTTGACTGTAACACCTTCAGCCACTAGAATTGTACATGACTATGTTAAAAAGAACCATAGGTTTCCCAGTAAAATACCAAGAGAACCACAATCCTACTTACGCAACTTCGTTAGCTTAATTAAGGCTTAATTAAAAGCCTCTTTCGGAAAACTAGGAAGCGTGAGCCGTAGTACACTAATTGGCTTATACTCGGTCGAAGGATTCAATGCTTCTTACATAGAACCCTCATTCTAAAACAAGGTCTGCAGAGCAACAATAGATCAGGTCTCTTCATCATTGATGGATGACTGCCCCCGCTCTTCAAGTTATATTGGATTGATCGTCCATCGAAAGCATATTACAATAACAATGTTATGATAACTTAATATCAAAACCATGCTTTCTCCAAGATTTGGCACCAACAACCAAAGCTCAAGGTAAACTTTTTATTTTACGGAAATCAGATGAACATTCAAGAGCCGTGCCTCAAGAATGAACTCATTTTGAGATCAATTCATGGGCCGTGCCCCATAAATTGTTTACCTAATAACCAACCATCACCCTTTGAGACCTGGCTTTGGACAGGCAGATTCCCCTAAGGTCTTTCCCAAAACTTTCGATAGTCACGATAGTGTGAAATTATCGATAGTATCGATACTTTCATCGATAGTTTGCGAACTCTACAGTTTAGCTTTTGAACGATTCGGCGAATTACAACAATCATGAATATCTTTAAGTTGTTGTAATAGAGTGAAAAAAGTTAGGCGCTGACAACCGCTACTTTACAATATATTTTGTATGAATTTGTATGAATATTTTGTATGCAATATAATTTGTATGAAGTCCAGCAGCTCATGCAGAATCTTCCTTTAAGAAATCATCACGAAAAGTTCGTCAATGATGCCGCGAACTACTGGGTTGTTTCGGTTCTTCTGCCCCTGTGTATGTGAGACTGTGAACATGTCTTTGCGTGTCTGTATGTGTATATTTATTTAGGTTTTTTTATTAATTCAATGAATTAACGACAAATTAATAATATTTATTACATTTTATAAAATTTCATTTATATATTGAATTTAGTAAATTTGATTAAAATTCACAATTCAAATTTATTTCAGTTTCTATATGCTTATCCAAAATATATGTATATATAATTTGTGTGGTACAATTTGTACAACAATTTGTGTCCTCACAGTGTGTTGGTTTGGCTAGTAGTTCTGTGTCTGGTAGTGTTGAATAGAGGCGTATTATGCTTTACTGTGGGGGCATATTTTGGCATCAAAATAAGGAAGTGTGATGGTCTCAGACATCATCAAAGGACCTGGTTCAAATCACAGCTCAAGATAATTTCAAATAAAGAAAGTTCTAAATTACTTAAATCCCCACTAACAAATCTCATTTAGATCGATTCATCATCTGCCTTCTTGCTGTAAAAAAACAATGAACATATGTGTGATAAAGTTACAATTTGGAATGTACTTTGATGTCAGTAATCATTATTAATATACGTGTTAGATATTGACGTATTGATATTGTTCGTATAACTTAATATTGATAACTCGTTCGTGGAAGACCCAATAAGAAGGCGTAGGGTTAATAACATTGCGTCATTCAAAGCTCTTCACGCATATTTCATTTGTGTCAATAAAATGGTTTTTGAAAAATATTGCGCAGTAGAAATTCAAAGAAAGTCAACTTTTTTGCCAACATAACGTCTCATAGACATAGCACATGCCATCATATATAAGGTGCTTATCAAAACTATACGACACCAAAAAAAATTTATTGCGCACTCTTACCAAATCTATGTTGAATATAGTTAGAGGAAAGCTTAAACACAGAATGAGAGAACAAAATGTACTTCTTAAAACAAAGTCTCGTTATCAGCTCTTATCTTTGATTTTAAGGAGTACCGTTAGAATGTGTTGAAACGCTCTCGTTGCTGCTTAATTGCAATCGTATCAAAACTATACGGCAGTCATTTGAAAGTTCATCAACAGAGAGGTCGCATCATCGTCCATCTGAATATTAACTTAAATTGTGAC
The DNA here is from genome assembly GCA_963920525.1 of Dichetophora obliterata. NCBI lineage: Eukaryota > Metazoa > Arthropoda > Insecta > Diptera > Sciomyzidae > Dichetophora > Dichetophora obliterata. The sequence goes on along the minus strand of OY986439.1, from coordinate 16,515,658 downwards.
TAAAATACAAAACAGGTCGTAAAGCTAAGCTATCAGAGCGAGATAAGCGAATGATTATTAAAAAAACCAGCAATTCAACTATATCTTGTGCCCAACTTGCAAGCAAATGCAGTCAATCAGTTTCGAAAATGACAGTTTGGCGATTTCTAAACACTTCCGAAATAATTGTAAGATCCGTTATGAAGAAAGCTCCAACATTACTTCCGCACCATAAGATGGCACGGCTTCAATTTGCAACAAATAATTTGGATACCAACTGGGACTCGGTATATAAAAATAGTCTTCTTAACTTAACTTACATTTTAACAATTTTTTTCGGAAAAGGTCATCTTTTCAGATGAAAAGAAGTTTAACTTGGATGGCCCAGATGGATACCGATACTACTGGAGAGATTTAAGAAAGGAACCGCTCATATTTTCCAAAAGAAATTTTGGTGGTGGTTCTGTCATGGTGTGGGGTGCCATTCACAAGACGAGCACACTTGGATTGCGTTTCGTGAGCTCCAAGATAAATAGCTCTGATTATATAAATGTATTGGAGAGCAGCCTCTTGCCATTTTTAGAGGAAAATAGAGAAAGACCGCATATATTTATGCAAGATAATGCAAGAATCCACACAAGTCGGCAAACAAAGGCATTTTTGGATGCGTGTTCTATTGACCTTATGGCTTGGCCAGCGTGCTCACCTGACTTAAATCCCATTGAGAACGTTTGGGGAATACTGGCTAGACGTGTTTATAAAGAAAATACAAAATACTTGTCAGTTCCAGATTTAAAAGTTGCTATTTTAAGGGAGTGGAACAAGAGGCCAAGTATGGAGCCAAGTATTCTATGTCATTTGTTTGAATCGATGAGAAAGAGAATATTTGACGTTGGAATTGCCAAAGGAGGCCCTATATAATATACATGTAATAAGTTAAGTTCTTGTTGTTGTACGAAAAACATTAAAAAATATAATAAGGTAAGAAAGTCGTATAGTTTTGATACGATTGCAATTAAGCAGCAACGAGAGCATTTCAACACATTCTAACGGTACTCCTTAAAATCAAAGATAAGAGCTGATAACGAGACTTTGTTTTAAGAAGTACATTTTGTTCTCTCATTCTGTGTTTAAGCTTTCCTCTAACTGTATTCAACATAGATTTGTTAAGAGTGCGCAATAAATTTTTTTTGGTGTCGTATAGTTTTGATAAGCACCTTATCAAGGCATTAGCGCCAACTGTCAAAATATTTAAATTGAAATATTTACTGATACGTTACTAACTCGATGTTATATATTGCTTCCAAAAAACTTTTAAAATATTCTATGCTAGCTCACAAAATAGATCATTAATTGTTTTTGTTGTATACTTTTTTAGTTTTAATTTCTTACACTCTTTCATATGAAATTTAATTTATTCGCAAAAAATGCTTCGTTTGACACACAACTCAATAAAAAATTTTTATCATTTATATTCATGGACATAGGCCTGGATTTTTTTGAAGAAAATACATTTTTTTTTAAAAAATTAATTTTTTCAGAATGTTGTTTTTATATTTTTTATAAAGTAATTTAGCTTTCAAAATGATTTTGGTGAAAAAATTTACTAACTACCGCTTATCAATCAAAGCTATAAAAATGTATGTTTTCATACCATTTCACTACATCTATAGCTTTCTATCTTATACATAAAAGAAGACTGTTTATAGTGCCTATATCTAAGTTGTATGTTCATTAGAGCACCCATGAAATATATGGAATGTGCAAAAGTGTTATTTTCTTCGCTCCCCGCGCATTTTCGTAGAGAACTAGACTAAAAAATAAGAACTGCAAAAAACCGGGTGCGTCTAGTGGTAAAATGCCAGTCGCATTTGACTTAAAGCCTCAAAACACACTTAAAAAGTTCAAAATATTTTTGATCTGTAACTCTTTTAAAAAGTGTTTAAAGTAGTTGGTGATTGGGACCAGAGAACAGCTTGAGTGCATTCAAATGGCGTTTCGATTGTCTCGTCAATAAACGAGCACCGAATGTGCTTCCTGCATTTGAATTAATGCGCAAATGCATGTACCAATCGCTGTTGATACGAATGCCTAGAGTGTGAGCGCTAGCGATTACGAACGTCTGCGACACAAGAATGGCAAACAAGGCAAGACATGAGGAACAATCGCCAAAAGCACGGAAAATCCATGCTTTTATGCTCATTCGCACAAAGGAAAATTATTAGTTGCAGTGTTGCATTTTTTTATTCTGCGAATGTTGTTACCAGACACAAAAAATTGCAATATTATAAAATAAGATTTTAATTAGAGTTTTTATCGCACACGGTGGTGAAAAAATATGTCAACAATCAACTTCTATGCTAATTTGACTGCGAGGTGGATAGCAGGAATTGAATACGATTAATGTGAAAATGACTTATATTAATATAGCCAATGGTATAAAAAAATTTCTTTGAAGCCATAACCTTTGATTGGAATGAGATATTGGGGTAATTTTTTCATGTAAATTATTTTTGAGACATTAAATAAAAAAACAACATTTTGGTATAAATAAATTTCGCCCAAAAAAGTCACAGGGCAAAAAAAAACCTTTTTGTTTTGATGACAATTTTTTGCAAAAGAATGCTATGTCATATAAAAGGTAGTCAGGAATTTTATATAATAGTATAGATGATTCCCAAAATATTTCGGCTGTAGAGATAACCATCCGTGAGCTGGAATGATTTGAAATCACCTCCTCACCTTTTTTATTTTCATTAAATATTTTTATTTTTACGTTAGTTAACATACGCAGAATAAATAAATATACTCTTATTCTTACTATTTAACCTTAAGTGCATTGAAGGAAAGCTTATTTTGTTTAACATTTTTTCACTAGAACTGTAAAAAATTATCTTTTTATTATTATTTTTTATTTTCATGAAATATTTCTATTTTTACTGTCACATACATAGATGAAAGAAGTTTACTTAAATTTGTGCCATTTAGCCTTTAGTACATTGAAGCAGATTTTCTTTTATTCATAATTTTTTATATAAGATTTTTTAGAATATCTAACCTATTTCAATAAAAAAATTTATTTTTTATTTTCATTTAATGTTTTTTATTTTTACTTTAACATACATAGAAGAAACAAATGTTCTTATATTTTTACTTTTTAACCTTTAGTGTATTGAAGCAGAGCTTCTTTAATTCATAATTTTGTATTTAAGTTTACTGATTATGTCGACAAGTTTGATATTATTTTCATGGAGTTTGTTGTGTTTCTGTTATTGTGTTTTATATCACAAATGTACTTCTTAATGTACCTTATTTTAATAAATAAAAATTTTCTGAAAATAAATAAATAAAAATAAATTGAAAAAATAAATAATTTTATATAATATTGAACTTGTAAAAATGATAATTAAATATAAATGCATAATAAATAAGTATAAACATTGATACTTTTTTAATAAAGATTAAGTAGGTTGGAATACCCAGCAAGACAAGTATTGTTTAAATTACAAGTTATTTAACACGTATTGCGGTAAGAAACTTAAGCAAGTTTGCAGAATAAAGTATCTAATTGTTTTAGGATGGTGATATGAAAAATCTGACTAAACTATTTTGATTTCACAAGTAGGGTGGATTACACCTAGTAGCACTACATTCAAAATTATTCTATACAAAGAATTAGTGAATGAAATTAATAAAAAACTATTTAAAACTAATGAAAATTGTTTCAACAATTTTGAAGTTAAAAATTTTAAGATTTTTACACTTGAGTCCTTATAATTGTGAGTTTCATTTACGGGTGTTTTTATAGGTTAGTAATCAAGGGTTAAGCAAACTCTTTTATATATTAAACTAATTTTTATTTTCAGTTTTACTGTATCTACTATTCAACATAACCGATTTTAATTTAAATGTAACATAATTTTAAATTGTCCATATTCGCCGCGTTTGATAAATATCACAGACACTTATAATTTTGATCAAATCATATTCTACGCCTTTCTTGAACTTTTCTAAACTTATTCTGGAACCAAGTTTTTGTAGAAATTTCGCAGTTCTTACACCCGAAATAAGAGGTATTTAGTTAAATGAATCAAAATTAAAGACTGAAGTGTTTTTATCAGTTCGACTACACAACAAAACCTAAAATTTTAGCCATTCTTTGACAAGTTTTACAAAACAGTTTTACAAAACTTGTTTCATTAATAAATACCTGCTCGTTTTGAAAAACTCCATACATTTGGGTTGAATACTCATTTTTCTGGGCTTTTTCTATAAAATTGTTTAATAAAACTTTGCAGCACACGTCGTTTCTTTACAACAGTTGTCAGAAGGATCTCTTTCTAATTTACAGTACTTAGCTCAGCTCGTGACATTTGCTAAGCCTGCACTTTCTCACATTCATAAAAAAAAAACAAATTAATGTTAAGTTTGTGTTGGTTTTCATCAAACATTTTTTAATTGTGTTGGAGCTTTGGTTACTCTTGTCAAAACAATGGATAAAGAATGTTCATTAAAAGCAAAACGTTATTGTTATTTTACCGACAAACTTTCAATAATAGTTTGTTTACTAATTTAGGTCGCTTTCAAGATGACTTTCATGCACTCTTGGTCCAAATTTAAGCTCAGGTTACTTTAAGAATTTACTGTCATAAAACTTGCTACTGGCAATACTGATTGCTCCACAGTAGAGAAAAGAAAACAATAAACTAAAAGGAAACAAACAGCACAAAGAAGAACGCGCTGCTAGAGAAGGTCAGAGAAGTATGGAAACAACAAAAATTCATGCAGCAGCTGATACTCGAGCTTTAAGCGAAGCATCCGAATTTTCTCGTGGTCTGGAGGCTGCCTTGCATCAATTCGCAATCGTGACAAAGTGTGCTTTGCAGCAATCGTTGTTTACGAACTCGAGCGGTATATATTCCTTTTTTTTTTGTGTGCGATTACGGCTGACGACGATTGTTACTCGAGTGGCAAAAACTGACGAAAGGTCTCATGCAAATCTCTGATTGGGACCTTAAATTTAAGAATAACCTAGCCCATAACAACAGTGTATAAACTTTTGATCAACTTGTATTATTTGTGGTAAAATCAACGTTTAAAGACAAGATTTTTGAAATTTTTTGAGCACTTTTTTTGCAAAAATGGTTGCCATTATGGTTTTCGTACGGATAAAATTATGTGCATTATTTCGTAATAGAGATAATTAAGTAAAGTTTATTTGAAAATTTTTTTTTTTTTTAAATATTTATTTTTAGCGACGAAAACGAAAAAATTTGCGACAAAAACTTGAAATTATGTGAACATCTAAATAAATTCATTCTCAAGCCAAGTAAAGAATAACTGCATGCTCAGCTTATGCAAAGACCTTCAGTATTTCTAGTCGTACAGTTTTTCTAAAACATTTTGAACCTAAATATGCTTCGTTGCTAACGTAAAATCCACTTGTCATTTTTGTTGACATTTTCACAATTTATATAGTGATAGCATGATACAGAGAACTACAGATGAAGTATTGTGCATGTCTGCCATCTTTTCTGTGATGTAGAAGGTGCTGTAACGAAGCTCCCGGTCTTCCGGGTCTATAGTTGAGGTAAGCTCGCCGGGATTCCAAGGTCCTTACAAAATTTATTAAAATGAAGAAGACGTGCAGGTATAGTTTGACTTATTTATTGAGGTTTTAGTTCAATGATACATTGAGGCTATGATGATGGGAATAACGGGTGGCTCGGTGTTCCATAGGATCTTGGTTCTGATGTGGTTCCTGAACTGGCCGTAGCAAGACGTAAAGTGTGGCGTTGTTCGTTAGCGATTGTCGTGGTTCGGAGTTTGTTCTCGTTGTCACTAATGCGTAGGTACTGTTCGGTAATATTCGTACTATATGTTCCTAGTTGGTATCCGAAGACCCCGATATAATTATAATAAGTGAACTATCACCACATTTTAGGTGGTATCCGAAGACCCCGTATAATTATATGAGTAAATATACAAACTATTACTTCTTAGTTGGTATCCGAAGACCCCGTATAATGATATGAGTAAATATACAAACTACTACTTCTTAGTTGGTATCCGAAGACCCCGTATAATTATATGAGTAAATATACAAATTATTACTTCTTAGTTGGTATCCGAAGACCCCGTATAATTATAGCAGCATATATAAGAACTATTAATTCTTAGTTGGTATCTGAAGACCCCGTATAATTATATGAGTAAATATACAAACTACTACTTCTTAGGTGGTATCCGAAGACCCCGTATAATTATATGAGTAAATATACAAATTATTACTTCTTAGTTGGTATACGAAAACCCCGTATAATTATAGCAGCAAATATAAGAACTATTACTTCTTAGTTGATATCCGAAGACCCCGTATAATTATAGCAGCAAATATAAAACTATTACTTCTTAGTTGGTATCCGAAGACCCCGTATAATTATAGCAGCAAATATAAGAACAATTACTTCTTAGTTGGTATCCGAAGACCCCGTATAATTATATAAAACAAAACTACCACTACGTCTTAATTATTCTTCAAGTTATACCGTCCTGTACGAGTTTCTATCCTTAGTTGTCCACACTTTACTTACGCTTCCTTTCCTTACCAGGCTCCTCTATGTCCGTCCTGATTCCTCTTCTCGATTGTCCTTCGATGTCTTCAGTACTTCTTAGCAAGCTTCCTTTCCTTGAAAGGCTCCTATATGTCCGTCCTGATTCCTCTTCCCGATTGTCCTTCGATGTCTTCAGTACTCCTTAGCAACTAATTATAGGCACGTCCGCCTCGCTCGATAGGTACCCAGCAACTTGTTATAGGCACGTCCGCCAAGTTCGGTAGTCCAACAGCAACGAACTCTTCGTTGTCTTGCCAGCCAGCCTCTGACTATGCTGCTGGCTGTTCTTCTTCTTTTCTCTGCTTGCTTGACTTGCTGAGTCAACTTTTCTGTTGTTGCTCATGTTCACGTATTATATTGTCGCTCTCATTCTTTCATTGTATTAGTGTTTGGATCTCATTAGGCACATATTACACGATGATCGTTGATCGGCGTTCAATGAACACTTTTTTACGCTCTTTTACATTTTGATCGTTGGTAGGTCAAATGATGATCAATTCATCGCGATCAAGTCTTCTTTTTTTCTTTATTCCAGTAAGAATTCTTGTTAAAAATAAGGGTTTCACGCAACTTTTTTGTTAATACCTTTTAGTCGAAAAGCAGTACTTCTAGTACTTTTTAGCTGCTAAAAGTGAACACATCTTAAATTTTGCCACCCAGCAACACTGTTTCGATTGTGATTGCTGTCATGTACAGCGTTCAAAAATGAATATATCTTGATCGCCCTAACAATTGTTCATCCGCTCTGGCTCTCAGTGTTTTTTGACAGTTTCGCATTGAAAGCAACAACAAAAATATTTTGAACGCCGATCAACGATCATCGTGTAATATGTGTCTTAGTGGGCTGCTGTGTTAGGCACATATTACACGATGATCGTTGATCGGCGTTCAATGAACACTTTTTTACGCTCTTTTACATTTTGATCGTTGGTAGGTCACATGATGATCGTTTCATCGCGATCAAGTCTTGTTTTTTTCTTTATTCCAGTAAGAATTCTTGTTAAAAATAAGGGTTTCATGCAACTGTTTTTTTAATACCTTTCAGTCGAAAAGCAGTACTTCTAGTACTTTTTAGCTCCTAAAAGTGAACACATCTTAAATTTTGCCACCCAGCAACACTGTTTCGATTGTGATTGCTGTCATGTACAGCGTTCAAAAATGAACATATCTTGATCGCCCTAACAATTGTTCATCCGCTCTGGCTCTCAGTGTTTTTTGACAGTTTCGCATTGAAAGCAACAACAAAAATATTGTGAACGCCGATCAACGATCATCGTGTAATATGTGCCTTACAGTGCACCCTAAACAAGTGCGCGTTGCGCTGCGTACCCAAGCGCCACGCAACTTTATTTTACGCTTAACCTAAACAAGTGCGCTGCGGAAAAAACTGCTGCTCTCGAACCAGCTCAGTCTGATGGTTTAAAAATCTTAAAAAACTTTTAGTATTGTGTAAAAATCTATTAATATTGCAAATACTTCCATTTGCAATTGAGATTAATTAATTAATAGCAGCCGATTGCTCTTTGTTCTAATACTTTGGTTTTCTGCAGCCAACTTCACATCCGAACGCACTGTCAAAATTGGAAATTCGATTCATGTTGCGGTAGTCCGGTGCGTGTTTCGGTAGGCTTCATACAAAATGTATGTGCATGAGCCGATTTTGACAGTTAAACCACGCACGCGCACTTGCTTAGGGTGGACTGTTAACGATCATGCTTTGCTTGTTTGTTGCTTTTGTTCGGTTGAGTCAATGATTTCTTCTTTGTATGTAATGCTCTGCTTGTGGATTGTATTATACTTTCTCTTAAGTTGCTTTACCGCTTGCTCTTTCTTGATGTCTGTTCGGTATTCATGCTTCTATGGATTCTCAGCTTTGTCGCAGTGGCCGTTATTCCCATTAGTAAATACATATATTAAGTTAGATTTAATTGTAATACAGGGTGCTTGCTTATTATAACAATGTTTATATTTTACATTAGTTAAAATGTTTGTAGGTATTTCTTTTACTTAACATTCGAGATAAATACAATATTATTTCAATGTGAATTAAGTGGTAAGTAGAAATTGTCTAGATATATATATATATAAGAAAGAATTAATTTAGTTTATTTTAGCAAATATATAATTCAATGATAAATTAAGGTAAGTTTTCTCTTCTTTTGAGTAAGTAAATTAGGAATATAAAACTACATATTTTAATTCAAATAATAAAATGAAATTCATTTCAGTAATCATCAAAACAATAAATATAAATGTTGGCTGCTTCGTTGCATCTCGTTGTGTCTCGCTGTGTCGCGTTGTGTCGCGTTGTGTCGCGTTGTGTCGCGGCAAAACTCGCTCCGGGTTTTGCCCGTCACAGTGCTCATTGGTAGCAACGTAGCCACAATTTATTCATAGGGTGTAAATATTTTAAAATGTCGAAATTTTCTTAAGAAAACTTGTTTAACTGAAATGAAATATATATTTTTAAATAAAGCATATGTCCAAAATAAAGTAAATATATTTTTTAGCACTGTTTGTGAAAAAAAATTTGCATATTTTGTAGGGGTGTTTTTTCCCCTTTTTACCTCTGTACACAAAAAGCGGATACGTTGCTTAATGTGCTTAACAGAATTTTGACTGTTTGTTCATTTTCATTTTGCTATCTTCGTCTCTTTTTGACATTTTCTTTTGCAATAAGTGTCACTTTTGACGAGCACCAATGACGAGGTGCGCTGTACATTTTTTTCATTGCGCCGGTATTACATTATTTGGAGTTCGAAACTATATCAGATAAATTGTGAAAATGGAAAACAGCCACTTGGAAGAAAAATTAAGATTATCTTGCTGCAAAATTAATTGTTAAAAAATTATTAGTTGTTAATGATATTGCAGAACGTAACGTAGCAATAATTTCACGTTTTAGTGCCGATTTAACTCACCAAGAAGAGCAGAAAGAGTAGTAAAAGTTGCCATCCAACAATTTTTCTAAGACAAAATGTTTACAATATTTTGATAAAAATTACCCTTAACAAAATTAAAGACGTTAAAATGAAAAAATTAACTTTAAGATATTTGTTTAATGTTCTTTGTTCTTAAATGTGTTACCAATGATTTAACTTAAAACATAATAAATATTATTTCTGCTTGAATTATATTAACTGTTGTTATTGGCTAGGTTATTCTTAAATTAAAAGATCCAATCACAAACTCTTTTAAAACTTTCTAAAAGAGTTACAGATCAAAAAAATGTAGAACTTTTTTAAAGTGTGTTTTTAAGACTTTAAGTCAAATGCGACTGGCATTTTACCACTAGACGCACCCGGTTTTTTGCAGTTGTTATTTTTTAGTCTAGTTCTCTACGAAAATGCGCGGGGAGCGAAGAAAATAACACTTTTGCACACATGGGTGGTCTAATGTTCATATTAAATAAAAATTTGTTAAGCATTTAAATAAACACTTTGTATTCTTATACTTTATATACAGCTTTGTTTTTACCATTACTTAGTGAAATTAGCTAAGGCACTTTCAAAACCCTCACTACTAAAAATTCTACTCAGGCGAAAAATTTATAAGAAAAAAAATAAATAAATATGAAGCAAGTGGGGGATCAGGAGGAATTGGGAATTCCATCTTATTATCCGTACATTTCTATTACGTTTCTATTATATATTATTAAAAAAAATCGAAATGGCTCCAAAACCTGCAGAATGAATTGACAAATAAAAAAAATTGAGACCCTCTACAACAAAATGGAGTATGAGGTCGTTTTCTGGGAGTGCATTTCTACTGTAAACAAGCACCGGTATCTCCGTTACAAAAAAAAAATCTAAATTGTCGCACAGTGTTGTTAATAATTGAGGGGGTCGAGCAGTTCAACTATTTAGGTAGAATGATATCTTCAAATGGAAAAACTGATTTTGATATCGCTAATGGAATCTAGAAAACGCGTTGCACATTTAAAATGCACATTTCTTAACAGTTTTGTGTTTTAATTATATGCATCTTCGCACCAACATAGACTTTTCGAGACCAATGTCATTTGTTTTTTTTTTTTTGGCGCAAAACGGGTCAAATGTTTGGGGATGTCAAAATAGGGCAACAAAAGTAACGGTATATAGGTCAAACCCAGAGTAAGCCAAGCACCTACACTACTAAACCGGTTTTTTTTTAATGGAATCCTCAAGACTTGTGAAGAAGAGAAATGCCCTCTAAAACTTGGCGTTCCAACAAAACATCTATAAGCAGGCCAAAGAAACTGGAAGAAATTCTTCGTCGCCTTATGCCCCACAAAGGGTTAAGGGATATAAAAAAGTTATCAATTGAACACTTATAAGAAAATACGTTAACCTTTAATTTTTGTCCTCTATCACATAAATATTCGAAAATCATTCAAATCGGACAGTGACACCTGACGGCCTTGTCACAGCGTAGTTTATTGAAACAAAGTCACTTAAAAATTTTTAATATATTTTTAAAGACCATTGTTAAACGATTAAATCGATAAATTATCATTCTCTTATTGACTATGCTTTATTAATTTATATACAGAAATTATTTTAAAAATAATCATTATTCTAAGGTTATTCGAAATGTGGTCATAAATTAGGTTACTCCAGATACAACCCATTTAGCATGACCTAACCGTAAGTTGTTTTGTACTGTCACTGTGCTTAAACATTTCATGCAACTGCTATTTGCTTTCGGCAAATTATTCCATTGAGATAATTTATTTTATTATTATAATTATTAGTTTTATGCGATAAATAATATAAGCAAAAATTTATAATGACTGACACAAAAGTGAAACATAATGTATTTAGGTCACAAACATGCATATGAGCAAATGTATTATTTACCATAGGTCATGTTTTTAAATGTATATATATATATGTGTGTGTGTGTGTGTGTGTGTGTGTGTGTGTGTGTGTGTGTAATTGTGTTGAAACTCACTTACAGTAAAATGGCTTTATTTTGTTGCAACTAAATTAATTGTATTCAAATTTATTTTTACTGATAAATTCAACATATCAACTGCAAATTTCGGATTATGCAAAAATGATGCTAATCCTGACAGGAGCAGCAACAACTATGGCAACAAGACCAACAATAACAACAACAACAACATCCGGAACAAGAAAATGGCTACAGCAGAACAACGTGTCCATTTTACCGCAGTAATCTAACAAAACAATCCAATTTAGTAAAAACAAATCTGTATGAAAGAATGTTCGCATGGGTATTTATGTGTTTCTGTGAGTGTGTGTGCTATTGTGTTGGTGACATTGTGACATCAATCATTGTTAACTAAACTAATTCGAGAGATGAACAACAATTTACATAAACAATGCTTAAGCCTAGATGGTGGAAAAGGGGTATGAGAATGAGTAGAGGGTGGTTCAAAGATAGCTTAATTGGTTTGGGTATCTGGCCGAAATTGGTTACTGCAAACGTTTAACTACTGCATCGAATGGTTGAGACTCGCTCTGGCTTTTGGACGCTACACGGTCATCGCTTAGCTATGTTCACAGTTAACCGCTCTGATGCAAATAAATTAAGATATAAACGTGAGTACGTGTCTGCAAACATAAATACGTGTGTATGTATATTAGACTGAATCTTTGCTCCATACCTTTTGCAAAAATATCTCAGATCCTCCCTCCACAGGCAAATTATCGCTTAAAGCAGAATATTTGAAGGTCACGAAAAACAACGAAATTTTCGAATTTGTAAAAACTGAATGGGCGCCACCTAAAAAAATGGATTTTGAGGTACATTTTTTAAAATTTTAATTATTGATTTTTAATTACTATTTGATGGTTATTTAATATAGAAAATGTAATCAATACAGAAGCAAAATTTTACGCTTAATTTAACTGTGTACTTATTTATTTGATAACGGTTTAAATTTAGCCCGCAAACTTGAAATTAGTTAATTTTTTTTGACATTGAAAAAAATTAACTCACATTGAAGACAATTTCATTACCTTTCTTGTAAAACCAAAACACAAATTTTCAAATTTTTTTATTGCATTTTTTTTTTATTTAATTTTAAACATATTTTTTAGAAGTCAAGCCACCTTAAGAAAAAAAATCCTTTCCTTGGTCTATTTTATGAAGATTCCGAAACTATTTTGGCTCTTACGATAACCTTGAGAAAGCTAAACCATTTTTAAAAAACCTCCAAAAATCATGTTTTTCGTAAATTATCTTTAATCCGATTGCAATAATTTAAAATTTTTGATGCAGTTTGGCAGAGCTTTTTGCGGCCTATAATTTCTGGCAGTTTATGTTTTGACCCTTCTACTTTCTACACCAGCCAACATATTTACGAAAAACATGATTTTTGGAAGTTTTTTAAAAATGGCTTAGCTAACCGTAACAGCCAAAATATTTTGGAAATCTTCATAACATAGACCAAGGTTCATTTTTAGGGAGGGTACAAATGGAACTTTTTTTCAAGGTGCCTCGACTTGTAAAAAAAATATTTTTAAAAATAAATAAATCAAAAAAAATGCAATAAAAAATTTTGAAAATTTGTTTTTTTGGTTTTACAAGAGAGATAATGAAAAAGTCTTGAATGTGAACTAAATTCTTTTGTGATAATGTCTCTTACCATACAGTGGCAGACAATTGAATTCAAAAAAATTTTAAAAAATTAAAAAATTTCAAATTAAAACGTTATCTAATAAAAAGTAAGCGGTTGGATTAAGCGTCTGTATCTATTAAATTTTTTATTTTAAATAGTCATTAAATAGTGATTAAAAATCAATAAGTGATATTTAAAAAACTGTACCTCGAAAATAACTGTCTAAGGTTTTTTTTCCAAATTCGAACATTTTTTTCATCCTTCGTGACCTTCAAATATGCTCTGCCTGCGGAGGGGGGTCTGTGATACTTTTGCAAATGACACAGTCTAACGTATAAGGGTATTAAATAAAAAAACTAATAAAAATTTTCCATATTGAAGCAAGCTGAACACAACATACTCGGTTCAAAGTTCAAGTACATATTTTCAACGTTAAAGTTCAAATATTATTTTCAAAAAATTTGACACTTTAAGCTTAGTATGCTGTAGGAACGAAAAAAAATTTCCATAAGAAATACGTTGAGATTTCGGACAACGAACAGGCGCGAAATTTTTTTCGGTACGCTGCAGAAGCGAAAATTATTGCTATGTTGCCAAATGTCCATTCGTGAGTGGAGAGTTGAAATATCAAAATTTCGCAGTCGATTATATGCCCGTACATTTAATTGGCATGGATATTTGCCATTCAACAATAAAAAAATAAGTAGTAAGTGTGTTTAAGTGTTGAATTTGTTATTTAACAAATTTATTGTTGCATTTATATAGTTTATTAATGTGTAGTCTTGCCTTTTATAGGATATAAAATTGCAGCAATAAAAATATGAATCGGTCAACCAAAACAGCACGTGCTTTTTTTCCATACAAAAATTTTGATTCTACACTAAAATTTCGAGCTTAGAGTTATTGCCCAAAAATTCTCGTTCCTACAGCATACTAAGTTTTAAACATTACATTGTACATAGAGGTCGAATTGGAAACATATGTCTTCTATTTTTTGAGTTATTTGATGCAAACCATTACAAGAAACACTTAAAAAAACTATAAGAGAATCATTACAATAAGTGCATTGCTCCAGATGTAGAGTATGTCGTAGAAAAAAATAGAGTTTTTCACAAAGAAAAACACTAGTTTTTACCCGACAAAGGCGAAGCAAAAGGAGCGGTATATGTGTTTGAACGTTATGTATGTATGTTTTTATGTATGTATGTATGTTCATCTGTTCCACTCTCACTTCTAAGATACTTATCATAATTTGACAAATGAAGTATCTATGGAAGCGTTTTGATAATCTTCTGGTTAAAGGCTATGTGACGTCACGTTTAATTTAATATAGCGCCCTCTAGAGGACATAAAGTCATGAACCTAAAAAAATGTTAGTGACATAAGCAAATTAAGTATCGTTAGAAGCGTTTTGATCGTTCGGTAAAGAAATGTTCTGTTACGTCACATAAAGTTTAATATGGTGCCCTCTAGAAGACAAAAAGCCAACTAAACCCCTAACTTCAAAATTACTAATCATAATTTGACAAATGAGGTATCGTTGGAAGCTTTTTGACCGTCTGCTGGTTGAAGGCTATGTGACGTCACATACAATTTAATATAGCGCCCTCTAGAGGACATAAAGTCAAATAAACCTCTATTTTGTAAACTACCTGTCATCATTTTACAAATAAGGTATCGTGGGCAGCATTTTGCTCTTCTGCTGGTTATAGGTTGACGTGACGTAACATTTAATTTAATATGACGCCCTCTAGAGGACAAAAAGTAAAATAAATTTCTAACTTCTAAGCTACTTATCATAATTTGACAAATGAGTTATCGTTGGAAGCGTTTTGATCGTTCAATGGCTAAAGGCCATGTGACGTAACATTACATCTAATATTATGCCCTCTAGACGACAGAAAGTCAACTAAATCCCTTGAGCTACTTATCATAATTTGATAATCATAAAATAATTGAAATAAAAAATAAATTCAAAAAACTAAAACCCGACTACTAAAAATTATATTCTAAATTTTTTTGTTTATTACATAAGCTACTTACACATAATCAGCCGTATTCATAAAAAGTTACAAACCTCTTGTAAGCCCTTTGTAAGACATACGCCTTAAAACGTTATTCATAAACGTTCAATAACAAAAAAAACCGTTTGTAACAGCTTCACAAATGAGAGAATTTTGAAATAGGAAGAAAACTTCTGTAAAGTCCCAAACATAATAGGCTCGAGCTGGCTGAAGCTAATGTCAAATTGTATACGAATACATAGAAATGATGGGTACAACCCATAATTGATCAAGCCAGCTTTTTCGTCAAATTTCGTTAACTTGATCTGGCTGCAACCAAAGCGATTCAAACTGAATATTCCGTAAGGAATCAGCTGTTTTTTTCTTTCAAACGAATTTAAGTAAAATTAACATTAACTAATTTTCGTGATTTATTTCTGTTATTAAAAATTCAACTGAATGAACCAAACAAAAGGAATTGATATACAAATTGGCGTATTTTTTCAGTGACGTAAAAACGAGCTAGCTCAAATTCAAATTAAGTATTTGGTAGAACTTGAGGTAGCTTTTCGCTGATTTTTGACATTAGCTGCAGCCAGCTCGAGCCTATTATGTTTGAGCCTTAGACCTCCTACAAAGCTATTTTAAATTTTAATGTTCTCAATTGAGAACAATCTTCTCATTTTGTGACAAACTAAAATGTCAACAAACAAATAAATAAATGAAAATAATTGTTATAATAATAATAGTTTTATGAATCAAATATAATAAATAAAATAAATTGTATGTTACTACAAAAATATAAGTAACATTTGAAGCTGCTACTACTACTGTTCACGCCCTTTCAAAAAATTATTTATGTGGTAGCGCTGTTGCAATTATTGTTGCTTTCGTTGTTTCTGTTCTTTTATCTCGATTTCCACTCGTCAAGTCTTGACGGTCACTATAGGCGTTTTTCTTTTTCCACATCAGACTACAGATCTGAGCAGATCTGATCAAACCGACCATAACCTGAGCTGACAACATCAGATCAAAGCAAAATTGGTCTGATTTGGTAATGAAACACTTTGGGAACATTTGCATCTTTCGTCCACTTAAATGTCAAGATATATAATTTTTTAGATAAATAGCTAAATTTAATAAAAAATAGTACATTCTAAACTAGTGGCAGCCATTTTTTGCTTATTGTTTTTTTTTTATGTATGCGTTGGCAGCCGATTGCTTAGTGCTCAGTAAAAAAATTCTGAGCTCGTCGACAGCATCTGACTAACACTCAGACCATGACCAGACCATGAAAAGAAACGCATATATTGAACACAGCTAAGTCTGAGGTAAAAAATAAACGCTGATCTATTTTTGACAACTCATGCTCAGCTCGGATGTAATAAAGAAAAACGCCTTATATATATATATGAGTATATATGCTTTGAAAACTACAAAAAAATTGATGCAAATGATTCCAAGTTTTTAAAAAATTCTAGACATTTATTTAGGAGCCGAGGAATATTCGGCTTTAAGCTCCACGCAAAATTATTTAAATCAGATGAAATGGATTTTAGAGAACATTGTTTAAAATTTTATGTTGAGCTATGCAATTGTTTATTACAAAAGTTTGATTTTGGGATTTTTTACAAAAATTTTAAAAAGGCAAGATTTCACTATTTTCAATTCGTTCATTGAGAAAAATTACAAGAAATTAACGAAGAGTTGCATGAGTTGCGCCACATTAATTTCAGTGATTTGAATTTGCTGAATGAAAATAATATTGAAACTTATTGGAAAGCAATTTTTGATCAGAAACGTAGAGAATTACTTAGAAAACTAGTTTATGTTCTTTTAACCGTACCTGTAGCAACAGCAAATTTAGAACGTATTTTTTCACAAATAAAACTAAAATCAGAAATAAATTAGAAATTCCCACCTTGTGTAGGATTCTTTGAACTAAAGATTTTTTTGAGGAAAAACTATTGGAACTGCACAAATTTCAAACAATCATCAGAAATTATAAAAAAGTATGATCAAAATACAAAAAATAATTTAAGTTTTCAGATTTTATCATCATTTCATCATTTGTGACTGTTCGATTTTTCTGAAACAGTCTTTCTATTACAAAATTTCACAAAAGGTTTGATCTAAAATTTATTTTTGATTTAGGGTTTATTACTAAAGATTTGAGAAAAATGCTTTCTGTATTTGCTGGTGCTTCAGGAATCGATAAAACAGCATAAACAACTTTAATTTGTAATGAAAAGAATCCACTAAAATTAATGTGATTTATTAATATGTAAAACTATTTTATATACGATGTAATTTACTATGTCCTCAAATACATTCATATATGTAAATATCAAATGTTTATTTATACAAATTTTTAAGTTTTTTAATAAATTGTTAATTTAAATGATTTTAGTTAATGCGATTGTTTTTGTTTTGTTAAATTATTGATTTAATTCGACTACTTTTTTTTTAATACAATACTAAAAATTTTAAAGCACATATTTTAGAAATATATGTTTTAATAATGTTTTTTTTTTAGTTCCAGTTTTTTCACAAAAAAATATGTTTTTTTTTTAAAACTAAATTAATTAATTCACAAACCTATTTTTTTTTTCTTTTTTAAATTTTTAAGCAAATGTCATTCTATTTATCAAAGTCACAAACGTAAATTGCAACTGTTCCTACTTTAAAGCATCAGTATTCTCACTTCAACTATAAGACTCTTAAAACTCGTTTATGAATACAACGTTTTTAAAGAGTATTTTAACTTTAAAAAGCATTTTTACTAAAAAACGT
Source organism: Dichetophora obliterata (assembly GCA_963920525.1). Taxonomy (NCBI): domain Eukaryota; kingdom Metazoa; phylum Arthropoda; class Insecta; order Diptera; family Sciomyzidae; genus Dichetophora; species Dichetophora obliterata. Next base: position 16,497,701 of record OY986439.1, on the reverse strand, counting down.
TTGAAAGCTGTTTTAAAATATTTTTATAAATACGGCTGAATATATTTTATTGTATTTAATACATATTCATAGTGATATTCAGAAGATATCCGTAGTCGTATCACACCTCATATATAAGCCGTCCTCTTGATGCACTTTGCCCTAAAGCTTATGATCGCTTACTACTGTTACAATGTATTGCTTTGTTAGGATAAGGGGCATACGACCACGGATATCTTCTGAATATCACTATGAATATGTATTAAATACAATAAAATATATTATGTGTAAGTTGTTTATTTAATAAACAAAAAATATTAAATAGTTTTAAAAAAATTTTAGATGAGAATATTTTCTTCTTTTGTACCTTTTTTGAGCTTTGAGGGCGGGTTTAAGTTTTTTGAACTTTTTTTTCCAGTTGATTTTAACTAAGTAAAGGTTAAAATTCCAATAGAAAAAAATTCGATATTAATACCAAAAAATTTCAGTAAAGTTCTACAGAATTTAGAACTGAATTTTCAGCCGTGTAGTTTAAACAGCAGCAAGAGTAATAGTAGCGACAACTAAAACAACAACAATAGCAGCAGTTATGACAAGGTGAAAGTCGGCAACCTGCTGGCAACAATTTAATGCTGTAGCAACAAAAATTCTAACAAGATTATTTCAGCCACAAGCTGCTTACCTTCAGTGCACAAAATCTCTCCCCCACACACACACAGACACACACTCACACAGACACACTTTTACTGCGCGTCAAAAGAACACTGTAGCCGCTTACAGGATCATCGGCAATTAACCGTTATGATGCCATTCTAAATGTCACTGAAAATGTCAGCATTTTTTGCGGTCTATGAAAGAGCAAAAAACTTGCATAGACACACTTACATATTACAATGGAGGCAACAAAAAAACTATTCTAATATATGTATATGTATACACGGTCATCTGTGCAATGGATGTCGTGCGTATATGTGTAAATAAAGCAATGCATCAACTTTTGTTACAAAAATTCAACCCTTTTTTAGAATTATAAAATATTTATTTTTCCAAATTCCAAAAGTAAAAGTTATCGAAAACAAAACATTTAGTTAAGGGGGTTTTCAAGTCTAGAAAATTGAAAAAATACAAAATTTCGATAGTTTATATATTCAAGAATATCCCTTAAAAGGATTTTTCGGAATTCGAATTATTTTAAAACGAATCGCTGATTGAAGAAATGTAAATTGTATGTACTGTTATATCCATGGACGTCCGCAGGGGGTGCAGGGGGAGGGGCGCTTGCCCCCTAGGTAGTGAAAATTTTTGAAATATCTTCATATTAATTAAAAAAGCCGTAAGCTACAATTAAGAAATTTTACGGGAGAGTCAAAAAACTTTCTAAATTGTAATTGTAAATGTAATTGTGTAATTCTTACAAACTTAAGGATTTTGAAGTTTTTTATAAAAACGTCGTTTTTAGTTGTAGGAGTGTACAATTTAGCAGGAACATGTATTTTGATAAGGTGCATCAATAATCAATCAAAAAGTCGACTTTGAATTTATTGTAACTTACGGCTTTTTTGATTTTATATAACGATATTTTCACTATAAATGTTAATATATTTTGAAGAGAACTCAAAAATACTTCGCCGTTGTTTCACAGGCACTTTTCAATAGGTATTCTTGTACTCAAAAAAATGTTGTGTGTAAATATTACTAATAACTGCGGCCATTCTATGAATTTTATTCGTAGTTTTCAGTCACGAATAGGATTCGTAGATTGGACGTAGTTTGGTACATCGTACCATTTGGTATTCGTATTCGTACAAAAGCAAATGTATATTGTACGAATACATTTGTTACATTTACTAGAGCTGTAAAAGATTTGATCAATTTGATTTTATCTACAACAAAGTAAATCAGTGAATAACGCAATAAGAATGCATTCAATGAATGCAAAATTGATTTATAAGCAAAATTTTTAATTCACATTCATTTTTATAAAAATGATTATTTATTGATTTCAATTATTCATTTTCGTTATTCGGAATAACGAATAATTTTTTTATTCATTTGAATGCTATTCACAAAGAATGCTATTCAAAAAAAATTTCAGAATTTTCAATTGTTCTACCTTTATTCATTATTAATTTTTCATTCATTATTCATTTTTTATTCATTATTCATTTGTTATTCATTATTCATTTTTTATTCATTATGCACTTGTTATTCGTTATTCATTTTTTATTCATTATTCATTTTTTATTAATTTTAACTTATGACTTAGGACTAAGGTGAATAAAAAATTAATAAAGAAAAACAAATAAATAATGAATAAGAAATGAATAATGAATAAAAAATTAATAATGAATAAAAAATGAATAATATATAAAAAATGTGTAATGAATAACCAGTGTATAATAAATAAAAAGTTAATAATGAATAACAAATAAATAATGACTAAAAAATTAATTATGAATAACAAGTGAATAATGAATAAAAAATTAATAACGAATAAAAAATGAATAATGAATAAAAAAAAACAAATGAAAATTCTTATTTAGTTATTCAGTTGTTCTTAAGATTCTGAATGATCCGATCCGATTTTACAGCTCTGACATTTACTAATAACAAAAAAAGCATTCTATCCTAGCTAAGATTTGAACCACGGGCCACGTACTCTTTCAGTAGACTGCAGCCACCTTGCAATCATATATTTCCTTATATTCGGTAATTGTTCAACAAACCAGGCCAGAAGATTTTGGTTTTAAATTTTTTAAACTCAACTAATACTAAATAGTATGAAGACATTAGTAAAAACTACGAATGCAATGGAAGAAATTACGATGTTATTCTTACGAGAAATTGAAGAGTGATAAGGAATGATATCCCTATTAGTCGAATATCATTCTTCGGAGCAACAGATGGTAAGGGGTATTTAAGCCAATAACGCATATGAACTTGGACGATAAGCGAATTGATGTTTTAAAGTAATTAAACACAAGAATAAAACAAAGTAAAATGAATTTAAAAATCTAAATGCTTTCCCAAAAGTCGGCTTAAAAAAATTGTTTTTCTGTCATACAGATTATCCAATTTGGATAATATTTTAATTTTGCATAAACTTAATAAAATTGCTAACAATCTTGCAGCATTTAGGTTAGGTTAGGTTAGGTTAAGGTGGCGGTGGTGGTGGTGGTGGCGGTGGCAGGTCTTTAGACCAGCCCACTTAGACCATATTTTTGGTCCGTTGTGATACCACAGAATGGAAGAAGGGAATAATGAAGTGAAACTTTTGTGTGGGGTGTTCTTAATGTAGCAGAAGCTGTAGAAACATGTTATATTAAATCCTACCACCACCAAATACAAGTTTTCGTAGTAAATTGATGTGTTTTCAAGTTCCTTTGATTAGGAATAAGAAAAGAAAAGTTATAGCGTAGGACCATGGCCCAGCCAGGATTCGAACCCGGGACCCCTAAGTGATAGTCAAGCACGCTACCACTAGACAATCGAGGCAGCATTTAAATTTGAGAAAACTCCAGCGATCTAGGTGAGGAAAAAGCTTCTGATTCAAAAGCGAAAAAAATTAGGAGAGTCTGAATAAAGTGGGCTAATTTTAAATCATGCACTAATTTTAAAAAAAATCTTATGTCATATTATTTTTAAGAAAACGCTTTTATATTAGCATATCTTATGGTCAAAAGTTTTTTTATGACTAAAATTTAAAGAGGAAACTCGATTTGAAACATTTACATATGTTATACTTCTTCAAATTCACGTTTTTTAACAGGCCTAAATGGGTGGACCATTAAGAGAATTTTCTGGATTTTTTCACTTCACGTGCTTATATTACATCCAGACTTTAGAATCAAGCCTTGCAAGGAGGTTCTGAATGGAGCCCAAAACCCACCTCTATATGTACCCTCTTTATATATTTATACATACGTTTTGAATTAAAAAAAAATACATTTTATATATATATAAATATAATAGTTATGTTTCCAAACTTGCATGCTGACATGCTGCATGATGCATGTTGAAAAAAGAAATAAGTCATTTGATGTCCATGCGGGGAACATTTCAAGAATAGCGATTTTTACCTCCTAAATCCAAATCTGATAAAATTCAGGCCGCTCGCAATTTATTTATGAGTTATAGGTCTCCAAAACTGGAAAAAAATTGTCTAAAAATCTTGCTCATTTTAAAAAAAAATATTTGGACATTTTTGTATTCTTATTTGAAAAGAGGAAAACATGGTGGCTAAATAGTACAATAATTAATGCGATTTTATGTTCGAAAAAATTTTAGGGGAATTTAAGGGAGATTTGAAAACCAACCTAGGAGTAAATGGTGAAAGGCACCTGGCAACACTGTTAGTATACATTTGTTTTTTTTTTAACATCACTCTCTGTCTCTGGCTTCATGTTTGCTGGACTGCTTATACGTAAATTGCATTTATTAAATGCGTTTTTGCGTTTCAACTACTTTTGAGCTGGACTATTTCGTGTCATCTGTGGGCATATTGCACTCCCCCCACCTCCCACCTCCTCTTACTCTCTCAGCTCTGGCCTTGTGCACAAAGGATGCATTTGTGCAATTGGCAACGCCAGGAAATACTTCACTGCATTCTTTCTTCCTTCTATGATGAATGCAAACACAAATTGAAACACTCGCAAGCCAATGCATTTACTGCACAAGCAAATGCAACACACAAGTAGGAAGGAGTGTGGCAGTGCGGGAGATCGGGGGAGTTTGGGTATATTTTTAGCTGTTTGCTTTGCGATAGGCAAACACATAGTGGCGACATAAATTGCCACTTTTTGGACGTTTTCTTTGCGCGATAAACTGTCTGTCTGTCAGTGTTGAAAATGTATGCATGTGTGGCTAGGAGAGTGTATGTTTGAGTGTGTTACTTTTGTTGTTTTTTTATAATTTACGGCTTTCGTTAGCTTCTGTCTGCTTGCTTCCTTTGCGTGCTTTTGTTTGGGTGTGTTTGTGTGTGTTTGTGTGTGTGTGTGTGTGTGTTTCTGATTTAATATGGCATTGCCATTCATTGTGTATGAATCATATTCAAATGCCTTTTTGTGCGCACGAATTTCGCGTGACTGTGAATTTAATCGATGCGAATCGAGAAGATTTACTGCTCAGCTTCGTGCATGCGTGAATGTTTAAATGGCTGTGTGTGTGTGTGTGTAAAAGAATCTTTCGCTGTCACTTTTGTTGTGTCTACTAGTAAAATTGTGTATGTGTTGATAACGTGATATAAATTTTAAAATATTCAATAGAAATGGCGTTTTTACATTTTTTACAGTGGTGGTCAGATTAAATTAATATCTCTTAAATAGCGGGCTAAAGAATTTAACTTATGCTTTGTTTACGCTGAAATCCACATTTACGAACGGCACTTTACTCGTTGTAGGAATAACAGGCACAAATATATATAGTTAATGCTCTAAATGCGCATTTAGCTCACAGCATAGCATTAAATATGTTTGATAAAAATTTCTGTAATATTTTTTTTTTATTTTGCTGCGAGTTACTTAACAGTTCTTTTTTATAATGTGAATAGCAATACTTAACACTGTAAAGCACATGTTAAAGCGACTGTTAATTTTTTACGGTTTAAAATCTACTAAGCATATGCAAAACAACTTGATCAAATTAAACAAAGCCATTTATATCTCAACGACTTACATTCAAAAATAAATCTTAATAATTTTTAGTATTTATCATTAGGCCATTCAATATAATTTTCTTATTGTTTCTAATAAGAAAACTTAAATTATGTTGACTTTTATATGATTAAAATACAAATTCTAAATGTTTGATAGTTTAAATCATACTTGATTTTAAATACAAATTCTAGTTGTTTGACAGTTTAAAATCGTTTATCGAGCTTAAGGTCAAAGTTAGAACAATTAATTGTTCTAACGAATTTTTCTAAAGAAACAACAACAACAACAACAAAGTTTTTTCAATATGAAAGGAAAAAAAACCACTAGCAATTGATTTTATTGTACAATTTCTGCTCTGCTAAAAGCGTCATCAGAAATCTTTGTGATTGCCCGTGCAAGCGCGTTGACGCACTGCACCATCGGGGCGATGAGATTTTGAAGCTTCAATTTCTCATTTTTTTTCCTTAATTTCATAATGCCACCTTCGCTGTTGTATTTCTGTTTTTACTTTAGTTTCTATGCTTATGTATATATGTAGTCCAACAGCCTGCTGGAATTCTGCACTAACAAAGCATGTTTACTGAAGTTGTTTTTAGAATTTTTGCTGATTTTGTTTTTCAGCTGTTTCCGTTTGGTCGAGCTCTACCATTTGATTAAAGTTTTTTCTAAATGACCTCTATATTTATTATGTTGACTTTTATATGATTTAAATACAAATTCTAAATGTTTGATAGTTTAAATCATACTTGATTTTAAATACAAATTCTAGTTGTTTGACAGTTTAAAATCGTTTATCGAGCTTAAGGTCAAAGTTAGAACAATTAATTGTTCTAACGAATTTTTCTAAAGAAACAACAACAACAACAACAAAGTTTTTTCAATATGAAAGGAAAAAAAAAACCACTAGCAATTGATTTTATTGTACAATTTCTGCTCTGCTAAAAGCGTCATCAGAAATCTTTGTGATTGCCCGTGCAAGCGCGTTGACGCACTGCACCATCGGGGCGATGAGATTTTGAAGCTTCAATTTCTCATTTTTTTTCCTTAATTTCATAATGCCACCTTCGCTGTTGTATTTCTGTTTTTACTTTAGTTTCTATGCTTATGTATATATGTAGTCCAACAGCCTGCTGGAATTCTGCACTAACAAAGCATGTTTACTGAAGTTGTTTTTAGAATTTTTGCTGATTTTGTTTTTCAGCTGTTTCCGTTTGGTCGAGCTCTACCATTTGATTAAAGTTTTTTCTAAATGACCTCTATATTTATTATGTTGACTTTTATATGATTTAAATACAAATTCTAAATGTTTGATAGTTTAAATCATACTTGATTTTAAATACAAATTCTAGTTGTTTGACAGTTTAAAATCGTTTATCGAGCTTAAGGTCAAAGTTAGAACAATTAATTGTTCTAACGAATTTTTCTAAAGAAACAACAACAACAACAACAAAGTTTTTTCAATATGAAAGGAAAAAAAACCACTAGCAATTGATTTTATTGTACAATTTCTGCTCTGCTAAAAGCGTCATCAGAAATCTTTGTGATGACCTTAAGCTCGATAAACGATTTTAAACTGTCAAACAACTAGAATTTGTATTTAAAATCAAGTATGATTTAAACTATCAAACATTTAGAATTTGTATTTAAATCATATAAAAGTCAACATAATAAATATAGAGGTCATTTAGAAAAAACTTTAAGAAAACTTAAATTTTATAAGTATTTTTTAAAATTATTGTTACCCATAAAATATTTTCTTATTGAAAACTTTTTAAATTAATAATAATATTGCTTTTAACCAGTATTCTTCTTAAAATCACACAGGATCGTATTATTCTTTTTCACAGTTCGATATTCAGTTGACACAAAAAGTTGTCGTATATAAAAATATGTTTTCCGCTAAATAATGCTATGTTCAAGCTTTCTTGATTGAAATCAATTGATATGTGTCGGTAAGCAATAACCGCTTTAGTATGATTTCAAAGTTTCAAGAAATCTTGCAGCAAAGTTTTCAATCGTCATATCAGTTATATGAAAGGGTCTTTAGTTTTTGTGTCCTAACTTTGGATAAGGTCATGCTAGAAGCTCCAGATTTTGTATGTTTATAGCAAAACTGTTAAATTGCGATTACGATTAGTAATCAATTATTATATTATATTTTAAAAAGAATTGTTATCAATTTATAATCCTTGATGGGGAAGTTTATGATTAGTAATTGATTACGATTACAAATAACCAAAAAAATAATTACGTTTACTTTAGATTACGAAAATAATCAAAAGTAATCAAGAAAAATAATCTGACTACTTTTAAATAATCAAAACTAATTTTTAAAAATAGCCGGATTATTTTTCTTGATTACTTTTGATTGTTTTTCATTATTTTTGTAATCTCAAGTAATCAAGAAAAATTATTCGACTACTTTTAAATAATCAAAAATAATTTCTAAAAATAGTCGGATTATTTTTCATGATTACTTTTGATTGTTTTTCATTATTTTCGTAATCTAAAGTAATCAAGAAAAATAATCCGACTACTTTTAAATAATCAAAAATAATTTCTAAAAATAGTCGGATTATTTTTGTTGATTACTTTTGATTCTTTTTGATTATTTTCGTAATCTAAAGTAATCGTAATTATTTTCTGATTATTTTTAATTGTAATTATTAGATTATGAATACAAACAGAAAAAAAATGTACTTAATCAATTATTGCACATTTTAAAAAAAAAAACTTAACGAATTACTTATGATTACGATTAGTAACAAAAGTCGACTTCCTGCGCAGGGTAAAAAATAAGATCCGCGAAAAAAATTTATACCGCTTGTGGTAATTAGCCAGTCGGTTTTTAATTAAAGCCTCAAAAATTTACTTAAAAACAGTCCAAACATGCATTGTTCTATAACTCTTATAAAAAATGTGAAAGGTACTACAGATTACATTGAATAAACATTAAAAAGGCAAACATTTTTAACATAATTTTTTTTTTATCTAAGTGCCACATTTCACGGTATCTTAAGTGTTTTTTAGTAGAAAAGTTGAATTATGCTACAATTTTTGGGTACAATTTTTGCTTGAATAATTCCCATAAATTTTTGAAGAGTAGTCAAAAAAGATTCAATGGGGCTTTAATAATTTGTTTAACGAAGTTCCCTTACGCGGCTTGCTCTCTCTCTCTATCTATCTCTTTGTCTCTCTTTTTCTGACACGTAGAAATTACGTTAAATCGTATTTGTTATAATTTTTTGTGTTATTTTTGTCTTATTGCAATTAAGTTTCATGAAATGGAAACTGCAGCAAATGTGTGTAATACAGTGTAATCAGATGTAAGATTTTCAAAAAGTTTTTTGGCACTAGGGTGGACCCTAAAAATGTGTTTTATTATTTTGCTGGTTTCAAATATTATATCAGAATGTAAAAAAATTTTGTGCACTAGGGTTTCCCCTAAAAATGTGTTTTTTGTTGTACACTCTTTGTATATGTGCTAGCAGTATAAGAGGTCGCTGATTTCGAACCTGATGTTAAAATTTCAAAAATTTTTTGACCCTAGGGTGAATCACGAAAATTGTGTTTTTTTACTTTTTGTGTATGTCCTTTTTTTCTTTATTTTTTTTTTTTAAAGATCAAAGAACCAAGGCATACGCCTTTTACAAACAAGGTTTGGTCTTTGGCCTTGATTTGGTCAATATTATGCAGAGAATGTACATTTCTTATTTCTTATTTATTTAGATTATTTAGAGGAATTGATTGGAACCATACGTGAATTATTGATTAGGCAAAATAACCGTAAAAGACAATTTGAAGCTAGCAGTATGAAGAGGTCGTTGATTTCATATGTGATGTTAGAATTTTAAAAAAGTTTTATCTGTTTTATTGTTTTATACTCTTTGTAGATGTGCTGATCGCTGATTTCGAGTCTTATATTAGAATGTTAAACAAGTTTGTACACTAGGGTTAACCCTAAAATGTATTTTTATTATACTCTTTGCATATGTGCTAGCAGTGTAAGGAGTCGCTGATTTCGAACCTACTTTTGAAATTTTAAAAAAGTTTACAATAGGGTGGACCCTGAAAATACATATTTTTGTTTTATACTTTTTGTATACATATGTGCTGTAGTATTAAGGGGTCGCCGATTTCAAACCTGATGTAAGAATTTCAAAAAGTTTTTGGCACTAGGGTGGACCCTAAAAATATTCGGGTTTTTTTTTCCTATATGCCTATACTCTTTGCTGATGCGCTGGTCACTGATTTCGAATCTGATGTTAGAATTTCAAAAAGTTTTTACACTAGGGTGGACCTTAAAAATGTGTTTTTTATTTGATACTCTTAAGTTAATCCAGTTTTTAATCAAACTTTTCAATCAATTCAAGCTCCATACGAACATGATCAATGTTCAACGCTCAACGCCTTGTTGCGTCATGAAACAAACAAGCTGGCAACGGTAACTGCCTATTATCATCTCTCATAACAATTTTACTTCTTAATTTTCAATAAATAAATTTTGATTGGATTATTTGCAAATATTATTTGCAAAAAAAATTATTTAAAAAACAAATAAAAAATACTAAAAATAGACTGATTTAATTTTAATTACATTTGGAGTTGAAGGAAAAGCGTGGAAAAGAGGGTACCTCGACCGCACCACTTTATTTATAAATATTTCTTTTTATTACAAAAAAAACGTTTGAGTGTAAGATAAAAATAATTGTTTTTTTTATTTCAATGAAGTATCCAAATTTCATAGCAAAGTGAAAGTGGAATACTAAGTCTTATTAGTGGTAATACATTGTTTTAATAACTCTTTTGAAGAAGCTTGGGTGTTTTATTTTAATTCAATATTACTCATACGCCATGTGTATAAATACACAAAACATTCTTCATTATTTTATTAACATTAAACTAAGATCAATCGTAAATTGTAGATAACCGAAGACGAGCCGAAGGCAAGCGAAGCTAAGCCGAAAGTAGCGAATAAAGACGAAGCTGAAGAAACAGCAGCAGTAGGCAAAAGGGTCTTTAAAATGCAAAACAATAAGCATTTTAACAAAGTGAATATAGCATTGGAAAGCTGATATCTATAACTTCAATGCTAAAACTGTTTTTATGTTCCTACAAAATCAAGAATTTAAAAAATCATGAATAGTTTTGGTCAAATAGTTTCGTACAAAATAAGATTTGAGAGCAAGTGCGTTGATGGAGTTGTTTTTCCACAATTCTGGCCTCTTGAAACGAACCTTTCCCTCAAACGCTTTAAAACGCTCACGTAATTCTCCTTATTTATTGTCTGGCTAGAAAAAAAGCAGACTGACAATATCTCAATCGCGGTTTGTTTAAATGGGAATTTCCGGGTACTTTTTGTTCAGAAGAAGCTTTAAGCCAGTGTCGGGCAGCTTTGCACACTTGAGATTGTGTTTGTGTAGTAAAATATATATTCATCTCACCAACAGAACGATCAAAGCTTCAGTGTTTAAGCGAATGTCAAGCAGATAAGATCTGAGCTTGCGTGTTTCTTGAATATATTATATTATATCTGTGTCGATAAGCAATAATAGCTTAAGTCGATTTAAGGCAGAACTGAGTTATTGATATAGTTGTGTTCCACGTATATATCATTATGAACACACAAAATCTAGGACTGCTAGCATGATCTTAGCCAAAGATATGATGCAAAAATTAAAGACCCTTTCATATAAATTGAAAATTAAATATGGCGTTTGAAAACTTTGAAGCAAGATTTTTGGAAACTTTGAAATAAGACTTAAGCTGTTATTGCTCATCGACACAGATATAACGTAAGATTACACTGTATAAAATTTTATGTATGCAAAATTTTCGGAAGATTGTATGGGAAAATTTTTTATTTATAGAAAATAATGGAATGGCGCGGCATCAAAGAGGTAAAATTAAAAAATTATGTGTTATATTATGCATTACAAGGCATTACGATAATTTGCATGGCTAATATAAGGTAACTAGCTGAAACCCGGCGCGTTGCTGCCACTCTCCCTATTCAAACGCCCATAAAATGTTATCAGTTAAACAGCATGTCTAAATTGAGGTCAAATACTGAATTCTGAGACTGTGCGACCTATATCCACAAAGCTATTCGATATAACAAATTTGGGTTGTATAGGAAGTGCCACTCTCTCTTCATCACCGCTAATAGAATGTAATCAATTAAACTGGATGTCTACATGGAGGTCCAATACCGAATTCCAAAACTGTGCGACATATAACTCCAAAACTATTCGATAGCACAAATTTTGATTGTATGGGAGGTGCCACTCTCCTTTTCCCTACGCCCATAAAATTTTAGCAATGAAACTGCATGAGTACATTGAGGTCGAATACTGAATTTTGAGGCTGAGTTACCTATAACTCCAAATCTATTCGATATCGCAAATTTGGGTTAAATTGGAGGTGTCACGCCCCCCCGACAAACTCTAAAACATTTTATCAGTAAATCTGCAAGCGTAAATTTTGGTCGAATACTGAGTTCCGACGCTGTGCGACCTTGAACTACAAAGCTATTCGATATCACAAATTTTCGTTGTATGGGAGGTGCCACTCCCCCTTGATCAACGCTCATAAAATGTAATCAATGAAACTGCATGTGTACATTGAGGTCCAATACTGAATTCCAAAGCTGTGAGACCTATAACCCCAATGCTATTTGATATCTCTAATTTGGGTTAAATAGGAGGTTTCACGCCCCCTTGTCGTACGCCCACAAAATGTAATTAATGAAACTGCATGTATAAATTGGGGCCGAATACTGAATTCTGACGCTGATATTCAATATCGCAAATTTACGTTAAATGGGAGGTGCCACGCCCCTCTTACCAATGAACATAGATTGAATCAATGAAACTGCATGTGTATATTGAGGTCGAATACTGAATTTCGGCGTTGTACGACTTATAACTCTAAAACTATTTGATAGCACAAAGTTGGGTTGTATGGGAAGTGCCACTCCCCTTTGCCCTACGACGACAAAATGTAAGTATTGAAAATGCATGTATAAATTTAGTTCGAATACTGAATTCTTACGCTGTCAACCTATAACTTCAAAGCAATACGATATCGCAAATTTGGGTTGTAAGGGAGATGTCACGCCTCCCTGTCCAACGCCCATAAAATAAAACCATTGAAACTGCATGTGTAAATTGAGATCAAAAACTGAATTTCGCAAATTTACGTTAAATGGGAGGTGCCACGCCCCTCTTACCAATGAACATAGATTGAATCAATGAAACTGCATGTGTATATTGAGGTCGAATACTGAATTTCGGCGTTGTACGACTTATAACTCTAAAACTATTTGATAGCACAAAGTTGGGTTGTATGGGAAGTGCCACTCCCCTTTGCCCTACGACGACAAAATGTAAGTATTGAAAATGCATGCATAAATTTAGGTCGAATACCGAATTCTTACGCTGTCAACCTATAACTTCAAAGCAATACGATATCGCAAATTTGGGTTGTAAGGGAGATGTCACGGCTCCCTGTCCAACGCCCATAAAATAAAACCATTGAAACTGCATGTGTAAATTGAGGTCAAAAACTGAATTCCAAAGATGAATTCCTATAACTTCAAAGCTATTCGATATCACAAATTTGGGTTGTATCGGAGGTGCCCCTCCCCCTTGTCCACTCCCATAAAATTTCATCAGAGAAACGGTACGTCTAAATTGTGGTCGAATACCGAATTTCTAAGCTGTGCGACCCATAACTCTAACTAAAGCTATTCGATAACAACAATTTTTTATTTATATGTGGGAGGTAAAAGGGGGTGTGGCATTTCCCCTTAAACCATCTCGTACTCAAAGCAAAGCGTACTTAAAAAATTTGAGCTCAATCGGACCAATGGTTTCGAAGTATTTTGATATTTTCTTTAAAGTAGGCGTAGATGAATTGTGACCACGCCCATTTTTTCAAAGTTAAGTATAGTTATCATACGAACTTATTTACCAAATTTTAATTTCATACGACCAAAACCGTCTTAAATACAGCATTTTTATTGATTTGTGGGCGACAAAAGGGGGTGTGGTACAAAACCTGCAAAGATACACACATGCAATTTCTTATGTGCACCCTCCACACAGACCCTAATCACCCCTGAAAATTTCATTGAAATCGGGCAAGCCGTCTAGGAGGAGTATGCGAACAGGAAGTTTTGCCACTTAATTTTATATATATAGATATCAAAACAGTGGGCGCAAAAGTGGGCGTGGTCAATTTTTCTTTCAGTAAACACTTAAATTTGATTACTACGAACATTTGAAAAAAAATTATCCAAATCGGTCCAGCCGTTTTCCGATTTTAGATAAATTGAAAAAGTGGGCGCAAAAGTGGGCGTGGTCAATTTTTCTTTCCGACAAAACTTAAATTGGATAACTATGAACATTAAAAAAAAAATTATCCAAATCGGTCCAGCCGTTTTCCGATTTTAGGTAAATCAAAAAAAGTGGGCGCAAAGTGGGCGTGGTCAATTTTTCTTTCCGTAAAAACCTAAGTTGGACTGTTACGAACATTTAAAAAAAAATTATCCAAATCGGTTCAGCCGTTCTCAACTGATGCAATTACCAACGAACGACATTTGATTTTTATTTATATAGATTCAATTAAATTTCGTTCATTTGTCGTATGACCATTTTTTCCCTTTGTTATTGGTTGAATGCTATTTTGATTGCTATTTCCAACAAAAATAGCGCGTATGTACACAATTTGAACTGCATAAAATTCATACATTTACTTTTCATATCAATTAAAATCAAATTTGCAAAAAAAAAAATTTCCAATAGGTCCAAAACCCTTCACTCAAACACATATAACTCGACCAAATCAAAACATTTTCAAACAATTTTTTTTTTAAAACCATCTAGAGAACGTACCCTACAAAATGGTATCAGCCGAACTCTCAAACACTCGTCACAAACAGATTTGACAACATTTTTTTATATATATAGATTGTGGGCCATGCGATGAAGCAATTAATTATTTAAAAGTTGCACGTCCACATTTCATATCATATCATATTGTGATCAGTTCCAAGAACGTAAAATAAAAGCATCTTCCGCTATCAGTTTAGATTTGGCAAAACACAATAAGCAACATAAGCACAATAAAACAACATATGTATTTGTTTTTTACTTTTTACATTTCCGTCTGCTTATCTGTATTTCACATTATCCGTCTGTCGGTCTATTTCCTTTTGACATTCCGTCCACTATTTATTTATTTAATTTCATAATACAAACTCGACAAAAAAAAAATATCCCATAATGCCTAGTAAGATTTCTGCAAAAAGCGCTTTAGCACTACTTTGTTTTCAGTGTGAGCTTTAATGCGCTCATTAATTCATACTCAAGATGAGAAAGTATAGGTGTGCACAACTGCCCGACACTACTTTAAACACTTGAAAAAATTATAAAAAATTATTTTTGACTAGAATTTTTGGTGTTTCAAAAATTTCTTGTGAAACGAAATAAAATATATTTTGAAAACCATCTCATAGCAAACAGCTTGAAGAGCATATAATGTTTTAGTATGCCATGGTAAGAAGAAAATCTTTTTATACTATAAAATTATTTTTTATCATTTCTTTTCATCTTTAATTTAAAGTTTACAGTTTCTTTAAAATAAACAAAAATGGTATAAATAAAATATTGCCAGAAAACAAAGCACAGCGTTCTAACAATTATCACCATAACGCATGCTTCTGTTAACCAGAGAGGTGGAAGGGAGATCGTAATTAAAATTCAAGACCATTGTTTTGCTCTTTCGCTTGTTTGGATTTAATTCGACAGCAACAACTACACAAAACAACAACATAGAGTAGCAAAACAAACAAACAATTTCAACAATAACAAAAAAAATCAATGCCAACAATGTTGGAATTACATACAAAACAATTGAAAATAAGAAAACAATAAATAACAAAAAGAAAAGAAATTCTAAGCAGAATAAAAAAATATGCACCGAAATACTACAGTGTCCGTTATACGCAAGGGCGTCCGCAGGAATTGTTCTAGGGGCGGAAAAGGCATAAAGGAGTCAGCAATGCACATAAAGAAAATGTAACCTATATAATTCTATTTTCTGAGAATTTTGGTACTAATTTTTTATCATGATACGCCGATTGACACACGCTTGTACAAATAAGAAAATTATATTTATTTCACAGATGGGGTAAAAATCTTTCTCGTATCATTCCCGAAATATTTTCAAATTTAATTTTTTTTTCATGTAATTTAAAACATTTTTTCTCAACAAAAATTCTTAGTAGTTTAGTAAATTAAATAATGTGAGGTATCCTTTATCCATAAATAAAATAACATTAATTACTCTTTAGCCCCCCAGTTTTCTTCTTTTCAAATAAGAATACAAATATTTCCAAATATTTTTTTTAATGAATACAAACAACAAGATTTTTAGACAATTTTTCCAGTTTTGGAGGCCAAGAACTCATAAACAAATTGCGAGGTGCCTGAATTTTATCAGATTTGGATTTAGGAGGTAAAAATCGCTATTCTTGAAATGTTTCCCGCATGGACATCAACTGCCTTATTTCTTTTGTCAACTTGCATCAGTTCTAGCAGCATGTCAGTTACTAAAATCGAGTTTGGAAACATACCTATTATATGAACTATTAAAAAATATATTTTAAACGTATGAATAAATATATAAAGGGGTACATGTATAGATGGGTTTTGGGCTCCATTCATTTTGTAAACATATTTCAGAACTTCCCTGCAAGGCTTGATTATGAATCCTGAATGTAATATAAGCACGTGACGCGAAAAAATCCAGAAAATTCTCAAAATGGGTGGACGTCTGTTCAAACACGTGAATTTGAAGAAGTATAAAATAAATGTTTCAAATCGAGTTTCCTATTTAAATTTTAGTCATAAATAAACTTTTGACCATAGGATAATCTAATGTAAAAGCGTTTTTTAAAAAATAATTTGCCATCAGATTTTTTTAAAAATTAGTGCATGATTTAAAATTAGCCTACTTTATTCAGACTCTCCTAATTTTTTCGCTTTTGAATCAGAAGCTTTTCCCTCGCCTAGATCGCTGTAATTTTCTCAAATTTAAATGTTGCAAGATTGTTAGTAATTTTATTAAGTTAACGACAATTTAAAAAATTATCCAAATCGGATCATCTTTATGACAGAAAAACGATTTTTTTTAAGCCGACATGTGTTTAAGCATTTAATTTTTTAAATTCATTTTACTTTGATTTCTTCTTGTGATTAATTATTGTAATACCGATTTTTATTTGACAACTCAACTTTAAGCAAAGTTGTAAACCATAATAGGGGCATAAATTGTTTAGGACCACCAGTTAGAACAACAGAAAAATGGCTTAAGGTAAGCTAAGGAGGAAGACTCCCTCAACCGTTTTCTACTTCCAGCCAGTTCCGTCAAGCTTTCATCCTCTTCTGACGAATCGTCGAACCATAGTCAATTCTGTCGTAGTCATAACTTGTCTCCTCTTATTTTTTGCTATTAGCCTTACAACAAATTATATTAAGTTGAAATAATATAACGATCAGCTGATAGAAATATATGTACTATCGTGATCAAGCCAAGTGAACGAAATTCACAATAACGCTATTCTTTATCGAAAGCACGTTATAGTACCAAATGCAATTGCGTTCAATCAGGCCATTCAATAAGGGCCTTAACTTTTTGGCCACGATTGACTTTTCTGTAGATTTGCCCATATGTATTAAGACCTTCTAAAATTTCAGGCCCCTCTCAAGTGGTTTATAAGTTATAGGGGTCCAATAGAGGTCAATTGCAAAAATTGTACTGAAAAACTTGTGATGTTTTTTTTTCCTACAAAACTTATAACTATGGGTATCAAAAGAAAGGTTTTGCTGTTATCTATTCAACAAGCAGTTTATCATAAAAATCTATAAATTACTTTTGAATATACAGTATGATAAAAGTTTTGAATTGGACTTAAAATGTCATACATATAATTTTTTTTTTATACATACAGTGATGTGCAAAGAAATATTATATAAAAGGTGCCCCAGATATAGAATTAATTCCCTCGGGTGGTGATTCTCCTTGATTAGGCGAGTATAAAACTTTATGGATGAGAATAACCACTCCCCCCTTCGGACCTAGAAGGTGAAAACTTGCAAATATGTGTCATTACGTATGTGTGTAATGTATAATGTCGGAATAACAAACAAATTTACAAAACTTAAGATAACTTTAATTCAGGGTCTTACAAGACTCAGCAAAAAAAAATAATATATACATGTAAATATCCATATTAATATAACAAATTTAGTTTTAATTTTAGTCACAATTTCAAACTAAATTATATTAAATTTTATTTAATTTTCTATTTTGTTTAAACATTGTTTACATAAAATAAGCTATCATAAAGTGAGTGGAAATAATCGCCCTTATTCTTGAACCCGCGCTAGCTCTCAAAACGACGTCGAAACAAAATTGTTGTATTCTGGATTCTTTCAATTTCGTCGTTGAGATCTGCAGTGATTGTTCATGTCAATTGTTGAGCAAACGTCGTCAAATAAATATTTAAATTTTTGATCGACGACAATTCATTGGTGAAAGCGAGTTCTCGACGACAATATTTACTCGACGCGGATTCAAGAATAGCTATGAATATTGGAAATAATAGTGGAATTAAAAAAAAAATCAAGTTTCCGTTCATCTTCAATTATGCCTAAGCTGCAAACCAAGAAAGGGTCGTGAAAAAGGAGAAAATCAAAACCACAAACCTTTATAGAAGTTCAAAAACTGATCTGATCTGATAAACATTCCAGCTGCATTAGCGACGCTTATACAAGCTGACAAACAATTCTTGAGTTCATAAAAAAGGAATTTATTCGAATATTTGCCAAGCCTTATCGTTCATGAAAAAAGATGAAACGGTAGTGCCTTCCGAAAAAGGTGTCCAGTTTAATTGTGATTGACTTTTTACAGAGTGGTTGTTGTTGTCTTCTTCATAACTTACTTGACCTACCTCAGTAAAATAATTATATGTGCAACACTTCAAATGCAATTCCAAACAAACATAACTTCATTTGTTTTTATATTATTTTTTATTGAAATAGTATTAAGTACTTATATGTAAAACAAGATATAGATTATTTAAAAAACTTGTTGTTATTAAAAAAACTATCATGTATTTGAAAAGTTCATAGAAAATATTTATATGTGCAAAACCTATTTTTATTGATTTTATGAAATAAAATAGAAATATATATAGATTTTATAAAATAATATGTCTTTCTTTCTTATATATGACTCGGATAAACGTAAAAGGCATGTACAGTACATCAACGATCTGATGGCATGTACAGTACATCAACAATGGTGGAATTAGAATAAATTTATTGTAAACATTAAGGTAAAATTAAGTTATTATAATAAAAATAGTTAGTTACTAATCCAAAAATTTAGCTTATCAGGGGAATGGACTAGTTTCCCTAATTCTTGGGTTACATCTTCACGCCCCTAGGCACTAACATATCCATCCTTGTTGTCCTCCTCTGGTCCATCAGTCACCACATGCTCGTGAGTGACTATGGATGAAAAACATTAAATGATTGTTTGTCAACAGTGGCAAATTAATCATATAGGGAAAGTGGGGGTTCACCCAATTTTTAATTGTTCTTGTTAGGATTTTTGGGGGACCTAGAAGGCGGCTAAGGAGAACCAGTGTGAAGCTCCTTAGCAATAAAGATTATTGCCTATCACACACAGATTACTTACCTTTCTTAGGCGTATTGTTCTTGCGGGTTCCACTATGGACGGTTCCGTATTTTGGAGCGTGTTTTGGTGGGATCTGCGGGTGCAGTATATTTCTATATATTAAGTTTTCAGGTTTTACTAATTTTTTATTATTTTATTATTAGGTTTTATTTATTTTTGTTAGGTTTTTCACTAGGTTTTAACTAAAAATTTTTGTTAGGATTTTTATTCTATAGGTTTTCTCTTGTGAATGTGCTGCATATGTGTTACATGATATGTATCACATATGTATGTTTTGAATGTGTTGCATGCATGTGTTGTATGTAATTTTATTTTAGTTGTCATTAGATTAGATTACTTCGAATGCGTAGCATTCAGAATTAGAGGTTGGTTAGGTTTTTCAAAATTTTTAAAGCCTTCTGATGAGACCACGTGTCTGTGGTCGAAAAACGTTTAAAGGTAGCCTTTAAGCCTACACGGCAAGAATTTTAGGTTTTAGGTTTGTTGTTTCACTAAATATAGATGGGATGCTTATCTTTTTATATATTAATTTTTTTCAGATTTATATTATTTTTCCGGTTTAAGTTAGCATATAATTTTATACCATGATTAGTGATGTATAGTGTTATGTCGTAATTGAAGGCATGACACTGAGGTCATAAAAACTGAGGTTAACTCACCAACATTAGACGTTTAAGCTCGGTTTAACTAAAAATTTTAGCGTTCGTTGAAGTTAAATTGACTTAAATGAGCATATAATGTGTTTTTTATTTGCCTAAACCAAGTTTAATCGTCCAATTTTGGTGAGTTAACCTCAGTTTAATTTGACTAGAGTTTAAACTCGCACTGAAAAATTGGCCCTTAGTTTTCACTATGTCATTTTCAATGTTTATTTGTTGACAATCGAATAAGAAATAACAAAAAGTTTTAATTTTTTCTATCTTTGATAATGTTGAGAAAATAAAAACAACAGAATCATTGCATTTGGCTTTATACGCAAAAAATGTATAGCATAAGTGTAAAATGTCTAGATTTTATTGCACATTTATTTTTGCTACACAGTTGACTTGGTAAAAAATCATCGGGATTTTTTAACGTTTTGACCACTGTGCAATTAGTTCAATTCCCACAAAAGCTGAATGCCCTTAACTTATTAAAAAACAGTTTTTAATTTTTTGGCAAAACAAAATTTAATGAGTTTCAACTACGGCATTTTTTGTGCGTTGGCTATCAATCCCAGTTTATGGAAAGAATATATGCATTTGTACATTGAATAACATGAAAAAATAAATACAAAAAATATCAGCACAGTGGTAAAAATAACATATCGAGTAATAAAAAACTATTAACTTTCAATGTTATAAAAAGAGTACACTACAAACAAAAGCTGAAAAAGTTTTCATAAAGGTCATATTTGTAATTATTTTTAGAAAGTGAATTGGTAAGAACATTCGTGAATATTAGGCGTATTAGGCGTATTTTTTGTAAAAATTGGCTGAAGAGGAGTTTGAAAGTTCGACACAAAATAGAATTTTTAGAATTTTTTTAGATTTTTTGAAAAAGTTTTAGTGGTCGCTCAATGTCGTTTTTTCCAAAAAAGTAGTTTTTCAAAATAATACTTGTGCTTTCTACACAGAATAAGTGCCGTACTGAATAATGTAATGTTTCATCGATCTTATTTGGAAAGAAAAATGTTCAAATTTTATTTTCGTGGGCTTGAAAGAGGGGTTCCAACTTTTTTTTGGACAAGAGGGTCAAAAAAGGGAGTTTTTTTTAAAAATATTTCTGTTTTTTGTTTTAAACATAAATTTGTCCAAATTTTCGACCTTAATATGAAATCTTAGTTTGCAGTTTTAAGCAACATTCAATCTTAAGGAAGTAAAAGAAAATAACTTTATTTATTTAGTATAAATAAAGTAGTCGATTACTTTTTCATCATTTAAAATTCTGATAAATTTCAATAAGCATCTTGTAACAAAATAAGCTTGCTTTTTAAGTTAATTGTTAGTAAGTTTATGCACCAACAAAAAAAATACTCAAAGATTTTTTAAAGCAGGAATATGGCTTCATTGAAAAATAAAGATATGTGGCATGTTGGGGAAACCATTCCTGCATTAAAGTCATTCGACCTCCCAGCAAAATAAGAGACTATTCGACTACTTTAGTTAAAGGTAAAATAAAATATGTACAGGTGGTTGAGTACGGCTGCAAAAAAAAGTGAAAAATTAATGATAGCAACATTTTGCAATTGTTTTTGGCTTAAATTAAAATTTTTCTCCTTGTGATACATGGCTACACTCATACTAATGACTTTATAAATGTTATGCATAAAATCGTTGCTCACACTAATAAATCGATTTTATATTAAGATCGAAAATTTGGAGAAATTTGAGATTAAAACAAAAAAACCGAAAAATTTTTAAATAAATTCCTTTTTGACCCTCCTTTCCAAAAAAACAGGTCAAATACCTCTTTCAAGCCCACAAAAATAAAATCTGAACATTTTTCTTTCTAAAAAGATCGTTGGAACTTTATATTTTTCAGTAAGGCACTTATTCTGTGTAGAAAGCACAAGTATTATTTTGAAGAACTACTTTTTTGGAAGAAACTACCTTGAGCTTAGAGGTCGCTTTCAAAAAATCTGAAAAAATTCTCAAAGTTTTTTTTGTAACAAACTTTCTATTTCGAATAAAAAAATCAAATTTACTATATTGTCCTTTCCTTGTCTCAACCACTGTTTCATTATCTTCAGCCAATGCCTTCCATTTTTACTAAAACAAACAAGTTTACGAAACAATTACTAAACATTTACGAAAAAGAAAAACTACCTTGTGAAACAGTGCAGACGATTTGATCATAATGGTTAATGAATTTATGTAGAAATTGCTTAAATTAATAAAATTAAATGTCTCTCTTGGATAATATCATCAAATAATAATTTTTTAATAAGTTTTAATTTTTTGGTCAGTGCAGATTTTTCTGTGGAAATGCCCAATATGAATGCCCAAATGAATATAAATATGAATATGAATATGAATATGAATATGAATATGAATATGAATATGAATATGAATATGAATATGAATATGAATATGAATATGAATATGAATATGAATATGAATATGAATATGAATATGAATATGAATATGAATATGAATATGAATATGAATATGAATATGAATATGACTATGAATATGAATATGAATATGAATATGAATATGAATATGAATATGAATATGAATATGAATATGAATATGAATATGAATATGAATATGAATATGAATATGAATATGAATATGAATATGAATATGAATATGAATATGAATATGAATATGAATATGAATATTAATATTAATATGAATATGAATATGAATATGAATATGAATATGAATATGAATATGAATATGAATATGAATATGAATATGAATATGAATATGAATATGAATATGAATATGAATATGAATATGAATATGAATATGAATATGAATATGAATATGAATATGAATATGAATATGAATATGAATATGAATATGAATATGAATATGAATATGAATATGAATATGAATATGAATATGAATATGAATATGAATATTAATATTAATATTAATATGAATATGAATATGAATATGAATATGAATATGAATATGAATATGAATATGAATATGAATATGAATATGAATATGAATATGAATATGAATATGAATATGAATATGAATATGAATATGAATATGAATATGAATATGAATATGAATATGAATATGAATATGAATATGAATATGAATATGAATATGAATATGAATATGAATATGAATATGAATATGAATATGAATATGAATATGAATATGAATATGAATATGAATATGAATATGAATATGAATATGAATATGAATATGAATATGAATATGAATATGAATATGAATATGAATATGAATATGAATATGAATATGAATATGAATATGAATATGAATATGAATATGAATATGAATATGAATATGAATATGAATATGAATATGAATATAAATATGAATATGAATATGAATGTGAATATGAATATGAATATGAATGTGAATATGAATATGAATCAACCCAAAATGCAAAGTGTTTTTTTCGCTCCACCAGCATTTTCTAATAGAATTGGGTTAAAAAAATAAGATTTGCATCAAAAGATTCGTATCGTCAGTCTAAAATAGCCAACCGGTTTTCATTTAAAGCATTAAAAAAGCATTCATATTCATAAAAATTGCTAGAAAATAGCTCAAACAATCTTTGGCTATGTACGCGGCTATAACTTTTGTAAAAAAAGGTAAAGGTTTTTAATTTTTTTTACGACAAACAATTACACAGGACTGCCCGTGTACATTTTTTTATGTAGGTTTGTTATTTAATGGTATTTTTGAAGATCAAACTCAATTTTTTACTCAACTTTTATGTGCTATTTTTGTTCAAAAAATTCCAAAAAACATACAAAAATTTGTTAGCTAGTAGCATTACATCATCATGAAGAAAATTTTATAAGGTCTAAGAAAATTATTAATTTTCATTCAGCCCAATTCTGAATGATTTTTCCCTGCGAATCGGCAAAGGGAGTTTTCATTTTTAAGATCAAGTTCAAAACATTTTGGAAATTTTTAATGACAATTTATTCATCAACTGTCAATATTCATGAGTGTAAACAAAAAAAATGTGATATCTTTATCTGCTATCTTAAAAATGCAAACTCCCTTATCCAATTCCCCGGGAAAAATCATTCAGAATTGGGCTGATTACACTGTGCGGCACGAAAATCTTTATTTAATAATTTCAACGTCTTTACTTTATTTAAATATAAGGAATCTCGTGGTAACATCCGTTTTCCCACTTTACCGAAGACTAGTGCAAATTTTTTTTTTTTTAATTACTCCAGATATGCACTCATTTGCATGTTGATAACTCTTGAACCATTAGGATTTTCATTTTGGTTTCTTCAGCAAAGTTCTTTCTATTATTCTTGCCAACAACTTTTTTGAACAAATATATAATCGTTAATAAGCCACATACATACATCTTGCCTGATTTCAGCGCTTCAAAGCAAAAAATGTTACTCATACGCAATGTTGTTCGAATTTTTTCGTTTGCCTTTTTGTAAGAATCACTCGATAAGACCCACTGGAACCGATTTTTACATATATATTTGTTCAGCAAAGTAGTTGGCCAGAATTATAGAAAGAATTTTGTCCGAAGAAACCAAAATGAAATCCTAATGGTTCAAGAGTTATCAACATGAAAAATGAGTGCATATCTTGAGTAATTTTTGATATATCTAAAAAAAAAATTTCCAATAATTAAGCTAAAATAAAAAATATGAATATGAAAATTAATATGGATATGAATAATAAAAGAATATTTATATGAATATGAATAAGAATATGAATGTGGATATGAATTGGCATATGATGGGCTCCAAATAAAGTTGGAATATTCCAGAAAGTGCCTGACCAAGCTCATAAAAATGGATTTCACTGTGTGTGGATCAGAGAACTCCTTCGAGTTTCTTTTGACAAAACCTAGTCGAGAGTTTGCCCTCGAAATAACATACCCGAGAAACAATTTGTGTCCGTACCAATCTACTCAGGCGCAAAAGTCCCGACTATCAGACTCAATTTTATTTTTAAAAGCGAACAGGACCCGAAAACAAATTTCATATACACATTACCCGAAACATACCCAACAAGCACCTCGAAAGTCACCTGAAATAGTACCGTAGTAAGTCTGTGTTATGTCAAGAAAGTGTGCAAAAACGAGCGAATATATTCGGACACAATAAACTGACGAGTGCCCGATTCGGTCTTCCTTCGTACATTATGCCTGACCAAGGTGTTCCAGAACTAGCACTTCTTCCTGTGGAGAGGTCGGACATTTACCGACACGGGCACCGGACATATATCAGCTACTTTACTGACACAAAATATGAAATTGTTTATCGGGATAGTTTCTATGAGTTTTAAATGAGAGATTAGGATCAAAATAAATGCCAATATCTTTAACGCTTGTTGGTCATTTGTTGGCACTATATGAATATTGGTGGGTAATGTAAACGTTTTTTCAACAAAAAGTTAAGATATGGCATCTGGAAAAATTTGATTTTAAGCCATTTACCTCACACCAATAGCGCTAATACCTGCTTGAAATTTTAAGCAATCAGAGTAATTTTAATGACTGAGAACATGTAAGTCGTTATTTAAAAATATTTGGTATATAGTTTATATATAAAATAAACAAAATTGGCCCTAAGTGGCTTCCCTGGGGAGCACCTGAGGTAACTTGAACCATAGTAGTGTTTTTTTTAATTTTTTGGATATTTTTCTATTAATAAGGTACGAGTTCATCCATTTTAAAAAGTTGGAGTGGAAATCAATAATTTATGGTTCAAGCTATCAAAAGCTTTAACAAAATCTGTGTATAACACATCAACTTGGAAGCCCTGCTCTAAGGTACTCATGCAGATATTTAAAAAAAAACTAGTACTAGTGGATCTGCTGAACAGTCGAGATATGATTTCTCACTTTGGAAAACTATTTTTCAGCAACTAATTTATCTAACAGTTTCGGTATGACTGAAATTTTAACAATTGGTAAGTAGGTTTCAATGAGAAACTTCTGTCCCGATTTGAAAATTGGATAAATATATGCTTATTTCCATTTATCTACAAAAATTCCACTCAATAGAGACTTATTAAAAATTATAGGAAGTGCAGTGCAAAGAGAATATGCGCAATACTTTAGAAATATTGATGGCATTAAAGCGTACCCACCACTCTTAGAACAGTCAATACTTTGAAGAGCTTCATTTTCAGAAATCTGTCAACTTCAAATCTTAAAAACTTCGGAAATCAACGAAAATTTATTTGGACCAGAGGTCTGGCTGATGTTATCAAAGACTGATCCGAAATATTGTGCAAATAACTCGCAGATGTCTTTATTATTGTTCGCTTTAAAGCCTCGGAATTCCATCGATTTAGGAAATTCATAGCATTTACGCTTAGAATTACAAAAAAGTAAAAAAGACTTAGGTTGTATTTTATATTTTGTTCCACTAAACTAACATAATTTGTGTTTAAAAAGTTTGATAAAAATTCAAATTCACGTCTGAGTTGTATAAATATAGATCTAACTTCATCAGAGTTAGTTTTTTTAATCTTTTATGTGCCTTATTTCTCAAATTTTTAAGTTGATACATTCTGTGATTGTACCATGGCAATTTGTTTGCCCGTTTCATTCCATTGTTTTATTTGATATATTATACAATTTTCAATCTTTTTCCGATCTTCTTTATTTTTTCGACATTTTTTATTTCGATCAAGATTGTTTTCGGTAAAGTGAAGGTTTTAACACTTCGACATTTTAGATTTCGACATTTTTTTCCGACGTAACGTACGACTCCTTAACGGATTCGGGCGGCCCATATTCACTTTGTATACAAAAATTCAAAGAATAATATTCTTACTATCCTTTAAGACACCTTTAAAAAATATTTAAACACCCACTCGATTCAACAGCAACGCTTTGACTACCAAAAAATTAGCATATTTGTGTAGTTTTTTATAGAAACTAGTTATAACAAATTAAGTGTACGAATTGCAGTTTCCTCTTTCTCCAAATTTTTTTAAAAATCTATAAGCTTATAAAAAATTAAGCCTTTGAAAAGGAAATTTCGGAGCAATTTTTGAGGTATGTGAATAATTTTGTACCTATTCATGTGACACGCAGTGTATGAAAACTAATTTCTCTCCAATTCTTTCCTATTTCTGCATTATTGCTTTTCAACTCAAAAACTTTTGTGGAAATTATGCACTGGAAGAGAAGCCATTTTCCAAAAATTAAACTTTATTTTTTTTTGTTACATAAATATTTCTTTATAAATTTGTTCCTATATATATCTACTACTATTCCCTAACTAACTACCTCCATAATAAGCGCCATATCAAAAAATCATAGATATTTGAATGCATTTAATAGCACAGACAAATTTTCTCTCATTAAACACTTTATATAGAATAAAAATAATATTGACAATACTAGTATTCATACCAGATTTCAAGTAAATACAAATTAAATAATTCACTTAGAGAAATGCAAGCGTTACACATAGTATAACAGGAGCACTTTATAAATGTAATGAAATGTACACCCCTACTATATAACATTCCATATATACGGGTTTAAGTCCAGCTTGTGCTTATTGCGTTCCGAATGTAAAACCCAATTAATATTTACAATTTGCACATTTAATACAGAAAAATTTTCGATTAGCCATAATTTAAATTCACTCGCATCGATTGTTGCAACATCAACAAAAATATAGTGAATATTAATCTTGAGCTGGTTGAGTGTTGAGGTAATATTTGCACACTGGCTTCCACCACGCCATTTAAATATTAATTTAGCCAAATTGGTGGCAGGTTTGACAGTGTCATAAAAATATGCATAAATATTACGAAAATAATTCGGTGATTCATTGCCAAATAGTTCAAATTCTAAATCGAGCATTTCTTGGGTGGTCAGAGAATTTTTAGACACCTGGAGGGAAGAGATAAAAATATAAAATGATTAAGATTTTAATTATTAGAAAATTTAACACACCTCTTTGTGCTCGTTCAGATTGTCTAACAGCACTTTGATGTCCTTCACTCTAACACGCTCCGTGTAAGAGTCGCCGTAGTTATCAAAATGCTCCTTAAATTGTGCCTTTAAATTGTCTGTCATGCAGATCATGTTATTTGGCCTGAGCTGCATGCGTTGTTTTGCACAAGCTTCGAGCAGCCATGACATGGAAACAATATCGTAGCGTTGGGATTTTTGCAATCTTTCTACGCGGTAGGTTATATCGCCTGCAATAGATATGCATTTGGGATCTGCTGGCAGAGGATTTTCAACACATTCACCACCGTTACTAACAATAAGGCGTTTTAGATCGGCCATTGTGTAGCCACTTTCCAGGTTTGTGCTTAGCACGCACAGCTTAAAGCCTTGCAGAAACTCTGAGTTTTTGTCAATCTTAAAAAAAAATTAAGTGTTAGAGACAAAACTGTAGAGATGTTGAAGTAGAAAAGTCACAAGATTTTGTAGACTTACCTCGTTCGGATCGATTTTATTTTCATAGGCCAAAGCACCAATTTTTCTAGCCTGAGCAGGTGTGATTTTATGACGCTTGCGGTCAGTCGTATAATCTTCCTGACGCAGTTCACGTTTGTTGATTTTGAGCACGCCTTTGTTGGTCTAGAAAGAATATTAGCTACTGTTAGCTAGAACTAAAAATTAGTTTTCCACAACGTTGACTTACTTTGCACATGTCTCGAAATTCATCCCAAGTCATGCATTCATTCCAGACCTTGTCATTGCGCCAGGCTTGTACGCGCGGAAAGTGTAGTGATTTTTCAAACATATAAGCATGTGAAGGAGCCAGGTCTGCCGCCTTGATTTGCAATATTGTCGATTTCTTTGGATCTATCCAAACATCGGGACGACCTTCTGCAGTATCTTTAAAATTGTACCAAAGAGGTGGCGTTTCTGAGCTGAGTTCACGCCAATGCTCACGCAGTGTATCATTGAGCACAACACGTTGACGCATCACGTTCTGCACTGATCCTACGCTATAGACTAAATATTCACTTGGTGAAATATATTTCAAGACGCCCAGCAGAAAGGATTCAATGAAGGTACGTTTACGATTGTAGAAGCCACCAATAATGAGCAGGTCGAACTCCGTTGTCAAGCCTTTGATGTACTGCAAGTTTTAAAATTTAGAAACAAATCATTTAAATCTAAGGAATAGCATGTGCTTAAAGTGAGCTCTGCCCATTTTGATGTTTACTTAATTAAACATGTGCTGTAACGTGTCCGATGTGTGCTGTCATGTGCTGCATTGCAAATAAAGTATGGTCTTATGGAATAAATTTCATGTTGAGAAACTATGACATGATGGACTCAAGTTTTGCTACAATGTGCTGTACAGAAATTTAAAAATAAAGCATATTTGTCGGCCTTTGTAGTCTAGTGGAGAGTGCGCTAGACTCTCAACCCAGAGGTCCCTGGTTCGAAGGGGCTCGGGCATGGTTCTTTTCACTTTCTTTGTTTTTCCTAGATTTAAAGAATTTTGGAAAACTAAAAGTCTACAACTAAATTGTGGAAAATGTGGAATTAAAGACAGAAACAACTAAAGGTGAAAGGATGAAAATGCTTGCCGAGGTTAAGGCATAACACTAGCCTCGGTTAAAAGCAATTCAAATTGTGTTTCACGGTTGTTTTGCCTTATCAATATTTCACGTATGGTTCCAATCAATTCTTCTAAATAAATCTATCCTTTTCCTTTCCGGTCAAATACCAAACCTTGTTTGTATAAGACGCATGCCTTGGTTCTTTGTTTTTTTTTTTAAAAAAAGCACATCTTTCAAATTTAAAAAAATATATAGTAACACATTATACCACCAATCGGGCACATTCCAGCACATATTTTTAGTAATTACACTGTTCTATAATTTTCGATCTATTCCAAGATTTCGGTCAAATGGTTTTAGTAGAAAAATAAATAAAAAATACACATGTATCGTCATATTGCAAATATGTGGCCTTAATATAGTTGTTGTGTTCATAGATCTAAATTAAACTTTTATGACAAATAATTTCGCAGTATTTTTTAACCCCGTAGCAACCTTTTATGAGTCTTTTCGATTATTGTCAAAAAAGTTTTAAGAAATTAACCGTAAACGTCATTGTTTAGGGTTGTTAAGTATTATATTAAATTTTTTCTTGGAAAATTTCACTATAATCCTCTTTTAATATAAATCTAAGGCCTTCTTTAATATAAAAACCTTAAATTTTTACTGTACATTATCGGAAGAAATTGTCATTGCATTGTTTTAGGGAGCTTTTAAATTAAGTTTACTGTTTTCTCCATAGACGTAGGTTAGGTTCGTGTACCTGCCTCAATCGAGACACGCTAATTTTAATTCATTTTAATAGGGTTAATTTTCCTTTTTCTATTTAAACCAATTTGAGCTATTTACTAAGCCTTGGATTCAGTATACCGAAGATTCCGAGAGTTCGTCAAGGTCACTGAAAAACCAGTTGCCTAAATGTTTTTTCTGACGGTTTGAACGTAAACGTAACTGAGGCGCAGATTGATGACTGTTACGTTAAGCCAATAATTAAATCCAAGGGTTCCGCATCGTTCAACTCTGGGCAAAACATTTTATGTATAAAATTTGTTTCGAGTATCTGTAAGAAATCAATTTTAAAAAATAAGTTTAGAATCAGGAATAACTTAAACACTAGAATTTTTAATTTTGATCGTGTATCGAATATTTTCGTAAATGAATGCCTTTCCTTAAAGAGTAGATCCATTTTTAATGAATATAAAAAGTTTAAATTTAAAAAAATTATAAATATCTCTGGGTTAGGAACGGTAAAGAAGATCATTTGAAGATCTAAATAATATAACATAAGTCAGTAAATTTAATTTATTCAAGTTAATATCAATATGGAACATTTTAATCCTCAAGAAGATTTATTCTATATACCTTTTGCGCTCTGTAATAATGTTAATTTTAATGATATTTCATCTAACCTAATTAATCCTAATAGTTTTTATATACTTCATCAAAATATTAGAAGTTTAAGAAAAAATTTTGACAATTTCATATTGCATCTCGAGTCATTTATTCATAAACCTATCTTAATCTTTTTAACTGAAATTTGGATCTATGATTATGAAACTTCTTTATTTAATATTCCTGGATATAAAACTTATGCTAACTGTAATAACGATTATGGAGCTGGAGGAGTAGCAGTTTTTGTAAAGGAGGAATGTAAGTGTGATTTTTGTTTTTTAATTTCAGAAGCTCTGATATGGACAGGATTAGCTGTTTAATTAATAATCATAAATACTGTTTTCTTTGTATATACAGATTCTACGAAAATTTAAATAATGATGTGTTTTTGGATGACTTGAATGTCCTTTTGTCTAATGTTAAGTCAGATAATGTTATATTGCTGGGTGATATTAACATAAACATTTTACAAAATTCATCGCTGGTTGATAAATATTTATTCTTGCTCTCTGCGTGTGGTCTGGAATCGTGCATAAATGAACCCACGCGAATAACAGATAACTCTTCGACTTGCATTGATCAGATTTTTGTGAAGATAAGTTAATCTAGTAATTTATCTTTAAGCAGCTCTGTTTCGGACTTTCATTTTTCTGATCATTGTATGACGTGTTTACGTTTTGCTAATGTGATTTTGCCAGAGGAAACGCATCCGCAGCTTGAAATTTAATTTAATAAAACTGATTTTGTTTCATAAAACTAATAAAAACTAATAAAAACTAAACTAAACTAATAAAAACTAAACTAATGTTTGAACCTTGGTATAATGTGTATTGTGAGCCAAATCCATCAAACGCTTTTAATATGTTTTTTGATATTTTAACTGGTCACGTAAATTCATTTACAACTAAAGTGAACAAGTTAACTCAAAGTTAAAATAGTTGAAACCTTGGATGTGTGGTGACTTATTGAAAAAAATTAAAAGTAAAAATAAACTTTTCAAAAAATGTTCCAAGAACCCTAATAACACGAATCTTAAATTTAGATACAAATTTATATGCAAGGAAATTTCTATGGAAGTCTCAACAAGTAAAACAAATTATTACGTTAATGAATTTAATAAAATAAGAGGAAATGTTAAAAAGGAATGGCAATTGGTAAACAATATTTTAAATAAGTCCACGAACAATAATAATAACAAAACTAATTTTGTAAATGTTGAAGGAACATCTTTATATTAGGATATTGACAAGGCTAATGCCTTTAATAATTTTTTCGCTAGAATAGGCACGGATGTTTTTTCGAGCGAGGGAGTTAGCAGTTGTGTTTGTAAATGTTTAGATAATGAACCGTTATATCCAAATAGCTTTTTTTTAACCTATTTCGTCTTTTGAGTTGTACAAAATTGTTAGTCTCTTAAAAACTCTAATTCATGTTCTGATGGGTGTTTTTCTAATGTTTTTATTAAAAAAATTGTATTTAACATTGTTGATTTTCTTTGTAGTATCTTTAATAAAAGTATAAAACTTGGAATATTCAATGATAGTCTTAAATTTGCAGTAGTTATTCCATTATTTAAATAAGGTGATGCATCTGTTTTGAATAATTACAGACCCATCTCGTTGTTGCCGGTTTTTTCGAAAGTTCTTGAAAAAGCTGTGAAATCGAAAATGCATCAATTTTAGCTAAAACCAAATTTTTAAACAATTGTCAGTATGGCTTCAGAGAGGATTTATCCACCGTAGATGCACTTTTAAATTTTTGCACGAATATTTACAGTGGTTTAAATAATAAAAAAGTCTGTGCTGCGCTCTACGTAGACATCACAAAAGCCTTTGATACTGTCGATCATGTAATTTTACTCAATGAAATTTGGAGATGTGGTTTCAGAGGTTCTATATATTGCTGGTTTCAATCATATTTGTCAAATAGAAAGCAGAGAGTAAGAATAAATGGAGAGTTTACATTAACTCAATTTTTAGTCAGCCTTTTTTGAGTAAAACAATAGCTTTTGCTGAGGATATGGCATGTACGTTCACCAGTGTTTCTGCCTTAAGCGTACATTGTGATATAAGACACGACTTAGAACTATTAAGACATTGGTTCTCATCTCACAAATTAGTTTTGAGTGATAAAACAAAAATTATGTACTTCAGTGTAGCGGGAATTGGTTTAAATTTAGGAAATTTTACCTTTCATAGTGCAGGCTGCACAAAATACGTAATTAATAATGATAGATGTACATTTTCGTGTCAGTCAAATACTTTTTATGATTCTAGAAATCGTTCGTCAAAATGTTTTTCTATTGACTGCGTTGTCATTTAAATATCTCGGACTGCTACTAGATTGGAAAACGAACTGGGTTGATCATACAACCGCTCTTAAAAGATACCTTATGGGCGCTACCAGACATGTTTATCATCTTAAATCGTTTTGCTCCTCTAAACTTCTAGTTTGCATTTATCATGGCATCTTCCACTCAAAACTAAAGTATGGCTTAGTCTGTTGGGGTGGAACCCATGCCAATAAAATTAATCCTTTACTTATCGCTCAAAAACACGTTATTCGTATTATCTGTAACAAAAACCGACTTAAAAGTAGCTTTCCTTTGTTCAAAAGCTTGAACATTTTACCTATTAAACATTTCTATTACTTTAGAGTGCTACAAATATTTTTTATAAGATCCATTTATTTATTGAGCAGAATTTGACAACTAATAGTCAAAACTTTGCAATCATTCCGCCTCACTACTTAAATCATTTTTTCTCCTTCTTTACATATACTGCTTCCAGAGTCTTTAACAGTTTACCATATAATGTTCGTTGTTTGCGTAACAAAAATGTGTTTTTTAAAGAAGTGAAGTCATGGCTTTTTAATAAGGATTTCAATGTAATTGACTCCCTTAACACTGTGCCCTTTTAATTTAAATTCATTTGTTTTATAATTTAATTAATGTGTATTCTTCATTATATTATTTTATTATATTGAGTTCTTTATTTCAAAATTGTTGTAAGACCCCACTACCTTACTTTATTTTAAGCTATTTTGTTTAATGTTAAGTATCACATTTGCATTCACCACTTGTTCTAATTGAACAACAGAATGTAGTATTTATTAATCAATTCTGTATGTAGTATTAAAAGTATTTTGAAAATTGTATACTTCTATAAACCTATTGATTGATAAATAAATTATTATTGAATTGAAAATTGAATTGAATGAAGAAAGCGTTTTTGAGTCAGCGCTGGGCAAGTGCATAGGAAATGTACTGTAGGTTCTTGCTCCTCTTCGTTTCTACAGGTTCTGCAGAAGTCATTGTGGGGGATGTTCAATCTCTGAGCGTGTCTGACAATCAGGCAGTGCCCTGTAAGGACACCTACCATGGTACTGATGTGGTCTCTACTAAGGAAAATTAGTTATTTTTGACGCTTAAGGATAAGTTTTGACCAGATTTGCCGCGTTATATTACACTTGTTTACTGCTGACCATCTATTGTTGCTTTTATTGCAGGATAGCTCATGTGTAAGGAGTTAACATATGGTGAGAGGAATACCAAAGCTTGCCTTATCTGTAGACAATTGTTTGGTAGTACCTGAACGAGCGCTTTCATCTGCTTTGCAGATACCTAGAAAATCCCTATGTCCGGGAATCCAGCATAGAAATATCCTGAGCTGCTTTGTCATATCATTTAGAGATCTGCGGCAAATGAGAACTGTTTCAGATATTATTTCAACAGTTTCTAGGTCTTTCAAAACGTCTTGACTATCAGATAGTAAGCAAATATCCATGGAAGATATCTCGTTTACCTGGAGCCAAGCTGTCGCTTCACGTATAACAGCGATTTCAGCTTGAAATGTACTGCAATTATCAGGAAGCCTGAAGGCTTTATTAATGTTTAATGCTACAGAGTAGACTCCTCCATCTACTTTGATATCTAGTTTTGATCTATCAGTAAAGATCTCAATTGCACTGTGAGGAAAAAGGTTTCCTAGTTCCCACATGCATCGAACTTCCTTTCAAAGGATAGTTTTTGTGTGATGTAGTTGATGGACTTAGGTATAGGATGGAGAAATTTTCTAATGCAAGAAGTTCCAAGTGTACCTTATTTCCACTGGGAGGTGTCTGTCGGAGAAGGTTAAGGTGAGTCTGTTTTCCGAGTGAATGCGACCAGACAATAGCACCATATAGCAAAATTGGCCTTATAACTTCTGTATATAGCCAGTGAGTAGCACTTGGTTGTAAGCCTAATTTACTACCTACCGCCTTTTTGCATGAGTACAGGGCAATATTCCCTTTTTTAGCTCTCTCAAGCAGATTTGGCTTTCAGTTTAGTTTCCTATCCAGTATAAGGCCCAGGTATTTTGCTTGATCCGAGAAACAAAGCCTTGTTTCCCAATTTAGGAGAACTTATTACAGGTAAATAATGTTTTCTGGTAAAAATCACTAACTCAGTTTTATTTGGGTTTACGCTGAGCCCACAACTGATAGCCCAGTTGACTAGAGTATTTAGGCAGTTTTGCATAATGGCTCGAAGGGCAGATATGTATTTTCCAGAGGTAACAATCGCAACGTCATCGGCATAAACTATCACCCTACACCCCTCCTCTAGATCCAGTTTGACTAGCAGTTACTGCTAGATTCTAGAGTAGAGGCGAGATAACATCTCCCTGAGGGTTCCCCTTGATACAGATCTTAGCGTGGATGTCGCACGAAAATTTCAACTTATAATCCTGCTTACTAGCATTTGATTTATCAGTGCTATCAGCGCGGCATCCACCCCAAGCTCCGTCAACGCATTTGTGATAGCTCTGAAAATAAACGTATGGTGAAAGCAAATCTTGTCCAAAGATACTTATAATAAAGACTTTTAAGGAAAATTTCTATTAAAGTATTAATAGTATTCATCCTCTACGACTAGGTTTAAGAATTTTTGTTAGAACTTAAAAAAGGGTAAAAAAAGACCCATAAAGCGCTAGAGATTTAAAATATTCTGCAAAAATATTTCTCATACAATTTTACTAAAGGCCTGTTGCCACAACAACTATGTCAAAAGCATATATCTAGTAGGTTAGGTTAATCCGGAAGCATCCTGACGGAGGCTCACATAGACCAATTGTGATCCTTAGTGGTACCGGTTACAAGCAAAATAACCTTTGGGATTATTTATAGTTCGAACGCAAATCTTTGAAGGGATTTGAGTTATTTTGGCTTCATCTTTTCAGGTATTTTAATCTCAATCTGAGTAAGGCGGGTATGTGCATAGTAGGTGATCCAGGGTCTCCACCGTGCACTTCCTGCAGTTGTCATCAGTTGTGATGCCCAGCTTGTTCGCGTTGGCCGCCGCCATGCAGTGGCCAGTGAGTATATCCACTAGTGTCCTGCAATCTCTGCGCGGGCGTGCCAAGATGAACAGAGTTCGTTTTTCACATTGTGCATCGATGTTTGCACGATGTCGTATCTCTCCATCTACGATTCACTGCTTGTGCGACTCTTTTTTCGAGGTTCCTGTACAACTCTTGTAGCTGAGTAGGTACATGTTCTGCAATTTCTGATCCCAGCCCAGCGATTTCCTTGGATAGACCGTCTGCCCTCTCGTTCCCCTCAATGGCTAGGTTCCCCTCAATGTCCTGATGGCTAGGAACCCAGTAGATGCGCACTTTCTTCGAAACGCATAGAGCATCTAGTGCATATCTGCCAGCCAGGACATTTTTAGACTTGATGGTAGCGGAGTGCGTGGATTTAATGGCCGCTTGGCTTTCGATGAATATGTAAATACAAGAGTGATGTGTATCCAGGCCGAGGGCTATCTCCGCGGCCTTCGTTATGGCGAATATTTCCGCTTGGATGATGCTGCAGTGGTTCTCTGGTCTGCACAATACACAGCCGCACTTACCCCAGTTAGAGTTTTGGAGCTGTCTGTAAATATGTTGATCGCCCGCTATGCTTGTTAGTGTTTTAGAAGTGTTAGTGTTTTAAAATTGACTGTTCTATGAGGTATCATATAGTCTGTCATATAGTCTATTCCATGTATGATCCTTGCCGGGGTTCATACATGGAATAGTTTCAAGCGCTTTAGTTGGAGTTTACTTCAGCGCCCCAATAATGCATAACACTGTTTGCCGCTGAGATTTCTTTATGTGATAATAATTCCGTAGAATAGGACGAACTAACGTTACATAGATCCTATGCATTAGAATGGGCGAGAGACCACAGGTGCTGCCTAACATCTTCTTGGATGCGTATAGCGGAATGGTGGCTTTCTTCACGCTTCTTTCTACATTGATTCTCCATGCTAGCTTGCTGTCCAGGAAGACTCCTAGATATTTCGTGTGAGTTTTCGGTATAAGGCGTATGTTGTTTATTTTTTTTGTGGTATCAACGGTGGTATCTTAAACTTTTTCGTGAACAGAACCAGATCCATTTTCTGTTAGACTGACTGAATTTGGCCATCTAAGTACCTTTTTGAGTGTGCTCTCCATTATAGAGCTTATTGTTTATAGACATTTTTCCACTATATCTAGTATCCTTAATATTTATGTTGTAAGTAAATAGCGAAATTTAGAGTTAACTTAAAGCCTATTACTATTTAAACTAACCCTGACGTAAACTTTCAAAACTACGCCGATATACATGTCATTTTTATTCCCTTTGACCAGAATTCCTTGATAGAAGTTTTACTGAGTAAAAAATTAGAAAACTCAAAGATAACTTTATGCACATATTTAATACATACATCAGCTTTAGCTTTGTACCAACCACCACCGCTACGCGTGCCAGGATTATAACGAGCATTTTGTTTCTTCAACACCACGCCCTCTTCGCTCGCATTGAGCGCTGCCTGAAATAGCCGCCCAAATTCCTCTTTAGAAGTAATCTTTTGTGGTTTCATTGTTTGGAGCACGCCCGGCTCTTCCTTGAGTATCTCTCTTAACTTGTAAGTACGCTGCACATAAGGTAGGTCCAACATAGTCTGTCCATTTAAGTACAACAAGTCGTAGACAACAAAGCAAGGCCGCCATGTGCCACCTCCACTAGAAGCCTTCAAATGCTTGACATCTGTATTTTCAGCTTTAACACGAAAACGTAACGCACGCGTATCCCAAACCATCATTTCGCCATCGAGTATGATGGACTGCATGCCAATGGGTAGCAAATTTTGCAGTTGTGGCGTCAGACTGCCGCTGTTGTAGTCAGCGCCAAAGGCGTATGTGTAATCGACACCATTGCGCGATATATACATAAAGCGTCCGTCATTGTAGTGCAACTGAAAGCGTTCCCCATCCATTTTTGTCTCCATATATAGCACATCGGCACTCATCAGAGTTTCTATGTTGCCTGGAAATATCTCGCACAGCATGGGACGTATGTGCCGAAAAGGTTGAATAGTATCATTGAGATTGAGCTGACCAACGACAGCTGTTTTAGAGTCGTCCGTGTTGGCAACAACGGTCAACTTATTATTTGCCAACATGCAGCAGACTAGCGATAAATCCGAACAGCGCTGAAGGATTTCCTTGGCTTGAGGGTGCAACAGCGCAAGAATGCTCTGCTCACGTATACGCAGATGCAAGCTCTTCAATAGTAGGCGAATAAACCATTTTTGCTCTTGAGCAGAAGCTGTCTCGCAAAGGCGTGTGAGCTCCTTTTCAGTATCTGTTAAGAACAAAAGTCAATCATAAATTGTGATAGAATTCAAGCGAAGCTATTTTTAAATCTTACTTCGTCTATCTTCACAGGCAATGCTGTCCAGCATGCTGTGCACCTGTTTCATGTTCAAGTTACTTAGCTCAGACGTACAGCGTGGTTTAAGCACACTGTAGACTACATCGGCATAGTCGCCGCCTCGTATACCAGTGCTACTCTTTGCAAGCAAACGTTCTGCATCTCTAGCTGGAAGTCAAGAATTTTTAGATCTCTCCAACTGTTCATAAAAAAACTTACAGTCCGATGCCAATTGCAGCACTTTGATATATACCTTGCCCAATGTTGATATCTGCAGACCATAAGCTTCGCGCGAACGATCCGCATTTGGTATGAGACAACGAAGTATGCAGTAGAAACTCGTGCTTCCATTCTGGAAATGAATTACCAGCATTAAACAGCCTAACAGAATTCACAAATAAAACAGTCACATTTACCTCCTCATCCTGCACAATGTTTATTTGCTGTCGAAAACGCTCGCGATGCTTGAGAAAGGATTCGTAATAACGTCGCAGATACTTTAGTTTGCCGGCTTCATTCTCTGCGGTCTTCAGCTTTTCCAGCATTTGACAAATGTCGCGGAACTTAATGGTTTCGGCGATATCCATAATGAGAAACTAATAAATAAATTTAAAGTTAACTCGGCTGGGCTAATCTTTAAATTGTGAAATCAATTGAGTTATTGTGGATTCGTTCGTTATGAAAAAAATAAAAAGTCAGTCGAAATCAGCTGTGTCCGATGACGTTTCGTAAAAAGTTTAAAGTCGACTGTGTTAATTGGGAGCTGCCACACAATAAAATAAAATAATTTTGTAAGATGTGAGTAGACTGGGTAGGTCTTGTGGACTGTGCCTTTCTTCGAACTAGGGTTGTGCTTAACAGTTCCAGAGACGGAACGGACATGGAACGATTCTTTTAAAGATAGGAACTAGTTCACGGAAACATGTCCGCGGAACTATCTAGTTCCTTTGCTTATTTGAACCATAGAAGTAAGTTATAAGGAAATGGTGTTTCTTTGACACACAGTGTATGTGTACTGCGGCTTTTTTTCTGATTGAGGAGTATAGATTTTTGACAACTGCGATCTCACTGCAAAGCAAAACAAAGTGCTCGAAGAAAACATTGAGAAAATTAAATTAAAAGCTATTATTATTGCTAAAATTGATTCAGTTTATAAGTTTAATACAATAAGGAACATTTTAATTATGCGCTGTGTGGTGAAAAATTGTTTAAGTGTCCAGAGACTGAAGGAAAATCTGGTATCATTTCACAAGTAAGTATTTTGCAATTGTGTTCAAACGGTTGGAATTTTTTTCAAGAAAATAACTTTATTTAAACTAAATTGGTTACAGTGAAGTGTTTTTCAATTAGAATTTCACAAATTTCTAATCAGATATTAGAAAAAAGAACTTATTTTTTCAGTTAACTTCGCGCCATTTTCTCGAGATCGAAAAAGTCAAAACACAAAACGTACTACAAGGGCGCATTCATTCTTCATGATGGTAAATATTTTTCGGGCGCCATTGTCTTAAATTGAAAATATTTTAGTATGAATTTATATATTTTATTTTCAGATTCCCACATATGCTTGATATTAGGCATAAATGGATCCGTGCCTTAGGGTTGGATCCCAATAGAGTTACAGCAAGAAATGTTGTATGCTCAAAACATGATCAAATGATTTCATTGATTTTAATAAAACCAATCGGAGATTATATCCATCAGCAGTACCATATTAACATGCTGCCAATGATAAGATGTTAGTAATTTTTTTTATTTTTATGAAGTTATTATATATGAATTATATATGAAATAATTTTTTATGAATATTGATGCAGATCCTATCTGCAGTTTGGTTGCAGAAATAAAAGAAATAAAATGTTCAAATAAAGAAAATTTAAAAATTTTACAAAATATTCAGATGCCACCTAGGGACAATGTATTAGAAATGGAGCAAAAACCAACTGCAAGAGTGCTAGAATGTGTTGAAATCATTCCACCTAGAAATGATAAAGAAAATGAGCCAAAGCCACAAAACAAAAAGCTCACATTAAAAAAAATGTTGGAATCTGAGGATGATTTGTCATCATCACCACGAAAAAAAAGCAAAAAATAAACTTCGGCAGCTTAGAAAAATAGTTTTTAAAAAATAGAAGAATTTAAGCTTTGAATGAAAAAGTTAGACGCAGATCGCTGTGAATTGGAAGTTTGACTGAAATAATAGGGGCAATAAAAAGAAAAAACTTAATTAACGATGAAACCTCGGAAATTCTGCAGACAAAAACTGCATAAAACTATTTATTTTAAGGAAATTTAAAATAAAAATTAAGAATGAAGCATGCTTTCATTTAATTTTTTTTTATTTTAATGCATGCTCATATTATTAGTTATAGTTTTATTAAATTAGTTAAATTTCTTATATAGTATATTTTTTATTATTACATTGCACTATTAATTTTTTATATTTTTAAATAGTGAAGTGTAAATAAAGTGTAGGCCTACACTTTGTTAATTACACTACACGTTGTGAAATGCATCATGAATTATATTGCTTTAACTTTATCTACATATTCAATACTAATATTCATTGTTTTGGGTGAAATAAGCCTACAGGGGAACCGAACACCCAAAAAAATCGGTAACGCGCCAATTTGTATACCTCAAGGGTAGTGTGGAAATACAAACAAAAAATTTTATAAATAAGCTATTAATCTCTTTCGCTTCGTAGATATTCGTAGCAGTAAATTTATAATGTTGCTAAAAAGGGAATAAAAGGAGCATTCAAGCCATTCCTCATGCATGTCCTATGTACCAGATTTTAATATGTCCGAGGAACTATCTAGGTCTGCTAGTTCCATTTGTTTTAATGAAAGTATGTTCAAACGAAATGGCCAGAGAAATGTGCAAAACAAGAACAACGAAATGTCATCTTACCATTTCATATATCAATTGTTTTGTTCGCTCACAAACATCATCTTTGCATTTCTAGTCGATCACATAAATTCGTGTTAGCCGTAGTATGTGCGAAAGAGATGTCAGTTAATATTGCTTAATTAAAAAAAATCATTGCAACCGGAACTGTTTGGACATGCTAAAAATGAATCGAAGGAATGATTGGAACTATGTCCGACTGTGAACATAGTTCCGCGAACTATACAGGTTCGCAACAACCCGTCTCTACTTCGAACTCTTTTCTTATATTTTTTCAAGGCACGACTACGATTTCCGAGGCTCCGTGGTTGAAATATGTTTTGTGCTAGAGAACAACAAAAAAAAATTTCTTCAAAAAATCAATTACTTAACTATTTATAGAGTTATCACTTTTTGAATTTATTTTTCTTGGTTATATCCGGAAAAAAACACAGTTTCGAAAGTATCGTAAGTGTACACTTAGAACTCCTTTTTATACAGGTAAAGAGAAAAACTCTGTTTTTTCGTATAGGTCAATATACAATAAAGGTATTTTCAGTGTCCCCAAAAAATGTATATAAGTATTTGAACAAGTATTAAATATCTCACAACTTCGCAATATGTATGTATGTAAAATGTTATGGGCCAGAAGACAAATAAACTATTTTAGGTATTATAGGTCCCAGGGGACAATTTCAAGTCAGAGGAGGGACACCAATGACAAAGTAGTGAAAAATTGAGACAAGAGAGTGATATCCTTTTAGTGTTTTTATATGTTAAATGAAATATACCAATAAAAGTTGTTACTTATTATTTTTTTTTATTTTAATTAATTAAATTCTATCAGTCTGAAGTGTTAAACATATGTTCTTTTTTTATTTATGAATATTATTTATAAATTAATGAAGATAATGAACTAATATAAAATTAAATCATAGAAAAATTAAAGCACTTCTTATAAGAAACTTAAAATTTTTAATTATTACTTAAAGGAAAACCAAAAATTATATATCCATTATATAGTAATAAAACTAATTTTCTGTTTGTTTGTTTGACCTTTATACAAATCTAAACGGCTTAACTAGGTATACATAGTAAGTGTATCCTAGATTAAAGTGTAATTTACTTAGTTTTTGCCACGCCTCCTTCAACATTTTTCAACTAACGGTAATTTTTTATTATACTACTTTTTAGTATCGCAGTTTTGTGTATTAAATTTTAAAAAATTTTTGTGATTTTGACATAAAAAAACTCACATATCTGGAAAATTTTAGAAATTTTTAGTACAACGACTTTTTCATAAAACCTCGTTACCTTAGAATGAGAAAAAAACGATAAGAAAATCAAAGTTTGGACTTTCGATGCAAATATCTCCGCTGTTCATAAATATTGGAGTCTGACCGAATGTGGATTTTTGACGGAAGCCGAATGTTCGGCCAAATAGAAATAATCGGCCAAAGGCCGAAACCGAATACTAACAAAACTTTTTTCAAGTAAAAATAAATAGTAAAATTTAGGCCTTGCTTTCATTTCAGTACAAAAAACGGCTCGCATTAATGGTCCAGTCTGGTTAAACAGGCTAAAAAATATGCATATTTCATTAGACTTTTTTGGAAAAAGTAAATAATATAGGTACTCTAACAGCAAGCCACGGACGACATGGACCAGTGCTTAAAACACTAACTGAGCTGGCGACCTTCCTACAGGTCGCGAAATTCAACTGAAACAACAAATCAAAATATTTTCTTGTTAGGTATGAATGTGATTATGGTATAATTTTTGTAATTTTTACTGAAAATGTTCGTTACTTTTTTGTTAATGAAAATTCCAATATGAAATTTATCAATTTTGACAAAAACAACATTTTGATTCGTTAAAAATTTAATTTCTATTTAACCTTTTTGAATGATATTTTACACAGTAAACTATCAAAAAATATTTTGCGTTACGAAAAATCGAAAAATCGGCCGAATATACCGAATACCCAAG
The DNA here is from genome assembly GCA_963920525.1 of Dichetophora obliterata. Classification (NCBI taxonomy): domain Eukaryota; kingdom Metazoa; phylum Arthropoda; class Insecta; order Diptera; family Sciomyzidae; genus Dichetophora; species Dichetophora obliterata. Next base: position 16,454,138 of record OY986439.1, on the reverse strand, counting down.
CCGAAGCCGAATATTCGGTCGGATACTAATAAATATATTTCATTCAAATTACTTTTGTTCAAAGGATCAATAAAAGCACTTCATAAAAATAGTTTAAACTGTACCGTTATGTCAGTGTATATATGTATAATGAATTTGTCAAAAAAGGTACAAAATATTGACTTTTTACTCAAAAAATTACTCAAAAATTGTTTTTGTTATAAAAATTAAATCAAGTGAAGATTGCACATCTGACTACTTTGCATATTTGCAAAAATTCTTTCAGTTTGGCGCAAAAATTATTTTACTGTTTTTGTCATCAGAACAACCCCTTTGATTTTTTACGCAAAATTTATTTTTTCCACACAGTTTTTTTATATTTTTAACAAAAAAGTGAAGTCTCAAAAAAGTTTATGTGAAAAAATTACCAAAATATCTAATAAAAAAATTTGTTCGTACCATTGTCTATTTATAAAAATAAAACTTATTTTGTGTTTGTTTGTTTGACCTTTATACAAATCTAAACGGCTCAACGGATTTCGTTTACATAGTAAATGTATCTTAGATTGAATTGTTACATACTTAGTTCTTGCCACGCCCCCTTCGAAATTTTTCAACTAACAGTAATATTTTTTTATTATAATACTTTTACCAGTGGATTTGTTTGTGTATTAAATTTTAAAATTTTTTGTTGTTTTGACATTAAAAAACTCACATATAAAATTGTGGAAATTTTTAGTACAACGACTTTTTCACAGAACATCGTTACCTAAGAATTAAAAAAACCACATGAAAATCAAAGTTTGAAGTTTCGTTGCAAACATCTCCGCTGTTTTTAAAATATTCATTAAATTTTTTTTTAAAAAATTTCAATATATTTGTTAATATAAATTTTAGTTAAGATGTTAAAATTTCCATATCTCAAGAACCCATTGAGTCCCACCATTATTTTTATACTGTTTAAAAAGTAATTTTGCCAGCTTTAAGATTAACTAAATATTTAAACTATTTTTAATTTTTAAAATATGTTTTTCGTACCATTTCTTTGAATTCAGTTAGATCACCGTAAGGGGAAAATCAAATTATTCCAAAACTTTGTTTGGATTAAAGTCCGTTTAATTACCCTTCTAACGGTAGCTTAAACTTAAAATTCGTCATGTTTCTAATTATTCCAGAATATAAAAACATTTCATCGAGAAGTGTATTTTAAAATGTTTATATAAATGACTCTCGAGTAACACCGGTTACATCAGCTAGTACAAAATAAAATACCAATCGGTTTAGGTATAGGTTTAACATATCAATCTCAATTAAAGATATTAAACAGTTGTGATAACATTGCTTATAACCTCAAAATACATCTAAACACGTATATGCTTTGATATTTATATGCAATAAACTCCTCTGGCTCACAATTACTGTATTTTGTTCAATACGCGCCTGTCATAGTCAATCGTCAGCGCTTGCAAATTTTACTAGATAATTTTAACTAAAGTTCGCCAGGTGAGGGTGACACTACCTTAGAGGGACTCAGAACTTTGTTATTAATATAACGTTGATAATATTTTGTTCACCTTTTTTTAATTAAATTGTGTTTAGTTACATAATTATTGAGGAAATATCATTATAGGATTTAAATTAAAAAATATATGGTTGCAAGTTTATTAAGATTAGGCAATGCCAGGGAGAATACATTTTTTACTTTTCAATTGTTTAATAGCCTGAAGCAGGGACTGAAAAAACAATTATTTCCAAACACTAAATCAAAAAAATCCACATGTTCCAAATGTCGGAGCATACAAATTCAATATGCTTTTATCGAAATTATAAATGATTTTTATTTTGTGAGAATTACCAATAAATATTTTATTTAATTATTATGTACCGGTTTTTATTTTAATCATCAAAAATTAAATTTATTTGTTGATTTTTATTTTTCTGTTCAAGAATAATACTTATGTTTGAGTTTTATTATTTTGTTTTGCTTTAAATTGTTCTTCAATTTTTATTTTTTCGCTCAGAAATAAAAATGATTTCTCAATTTTTATTTCATGCTCATAAATAAGAATTATTTGTTGAGTTTTATTTTTTCGCTCAAAAATAAAAATCATTTGTCAAGTTTTATTTATTTTTCTTCAAACATAAAACTCAAAACACCACAGAGCTTTGTTGTTGCTGGCGCATGCTCGCATTGAGTGTGCCTTGTGTGCGACCGAAAAAAGTGTATTTGGGGTTTCCAAATATCGTTAAGGTCAGAATTTATTTGTATTGTTAGGATCAATTAATCAGTGTTAAGGTAAAATCTGCTTGATATTATCCCTTTCCAATACACTGAAATTTAAATTTTTTATTTCATTTAATCACTGTTAGCGATTTTAGTATTGTCTAATTTAATTTAATATTAAGTTTTATGTACTTAAATATAGCTGTACTTCTTATTCAAGTAAGCTGAAAACTGTTTTATAGTTAGTTTTAGTTGTTATTATATAATATTACGGGTGTGTCAAACACCTTTAAACCCCTCGTCGTATTAAAGATCAAGCCACATAGTTCTTGATTCTCAAAAGCATAGACACGCGCTCATTTATAATGTCATGGAAGCTGAATGACACATCATGGTGCACCACGGTCATTATGCAATTAAAAAGGTTAAGCAGCTAGCTCTGCTGTACTTGTCGTTGTCAAACTTTTCCATATTATTTGACAACGGAAAGTACTTGATTTCAATGGGAATTGACAAAATATTGAAACATAAACGTCCATCACTCCACGTTGTTGATTGAGTCATAAATAAAGTAGTCGCAAGTTTGACGGTTTCTACCTACCAAATCTGTCAAAATAATACAAAGAAAAACATCGAAAATATTAATATATTTTGTATAAGTATATACCCCCTCCAATACAAATTTTTGCTCAACTTGACTTTCACCTCTTTCACTCTATCGCGGGACACAGGGACACCAAAATACTCATTTTATCTATATTAACATTTTCTCTAAGATATCTCATATACTTCTGTTAACAGGAGGGTTAAGACAACAAGCAGTTTTAAAGGTACTGCAATTATAATCCATCGACTGAACTCCTCATCGCAGCACGTGCGTTAATTTTTAGGAATGACAGCAAATATTTTTGGCACAAGCTCTGTTTTGGCCACTAGGTTCATTACCAATCGCGCGTGTTTCGGACAAAGCTTTAATATGGCTATAATAAGATTGTAAAACGTTTTGTAACAATTGCGACGGGCAAAAATAAAGTAGCAAACAAAAATTAACACAAATATGACGTGACATCGAGTATAAGGCAACAAATATTCTTCAGTAATATTTCTTTAACTTATTTTGGAATAAAAAAAGTACAATAAAAAAACTACCAACAATTGTAAGCAAACAATCAGTGCCTTCAACGAAGAAAACAGCTTTGTTGTTTACTCGCTGTCGTGCCAGAAATGCAATATATACGCGCTGTACAGAGGCTAGTGCTGCGGTCACACGCACTCAAGCAAGCGAAAAAAGTACACCATCAAGCCTTCAGTGACAAGTTCCTGCTGATGACCAACGTCGGCATCTCGCTGTCGCTGAGTTGTGCGGGTGATGTTATCGAACAGCAGTATGAGAAGTATTGTGGCGAACTGGTGCACTGGGAACCACGACGCACGCTGAACATGTCCATATCTGGTGTTAATGTGGGCATCATCTGCCATTATTGGTACAAATTTCTGGACAGACGTATGCCGGGGCGCACCATAGGCGTAGTGGTGAAAAAGATTTTTCTCGATCAGGTGATATGTTCACCCGTTTATATATCGGCGTTTTTCTTAACGCTCGGAGTGTTGGAGCAAAAGTCTATGCGGGATGTTTGGGAGGAGATGAAGCACAAAGCATGGAAGTTGTATGCTGCTGAGTGGATGGTGTGGCCGGTGGCACAATTTATTAATTTCTATTGGTTGCCACTGCACTATCGTGTCTTTTATGACAACTTAATTAGTCTGGGCTACGATGTTTACACGTCGCAGGTGAAACACCATGATTGATTTTGAGCGATATTATAGTTAATGTAAAGGATGATCTAACTTTTAGGTTTATTTATTAACAAGTTTAAAATATGCTTAGTTTAAAAAAAATAAAAATGTTCAAGACTGTTGTAAATTCTAGAATTATATAAAATACCTCAATCATGCACCAAACCTCAAGGTGCAGACAAATACAGCTTAAAATCAGTGAATAACAGAAACTCTTTTTCGTTTTTATTTAATCTTTTTATTGAAATCTTCTTCAAGTCACTCCGAGGTCAAGCACTGCAATGATTGATTTGAAATGTTTGCAATAAATAGAAGAGTTTAGTTTTTGCGATTGCCACGCCTTCGCATGGACGCTGTACACTTCGGACAGTACCATTTGCCCTTCGGTGGCTGTGTTATGCCCACACATGGATAGTGAAACCATTCATAAGGACAGGCATCGTTGTCGCAAGCTACCATGTCGCCGTAGGAGACTTGATTGCAGGTGCAGTAGCGCGGCTCATTTGGATCGTATGTCCATTCACCTTCAGGTGTCTGTTCCACAACGAGTCCATTGTTATCCGTGGACGGCACAGTGTTTATAACAGCTGCAGCGGCAGCTGCGGCTGCTGAGGTTGAAGCGACATTTGTGCGACTAGCTGCAATGTTTACTGAACTGCTAGAGCTGGAACCGATAACGCTTAAACCCAAAGAAGCAGCAACGCCAGCTGCACTCACAGATGATGAGGGCAGCATATCGATGGAGTCCACACTCACTGAGGAAGAAGATGAAGCTAGCGATAGAGTGGATGATGGTATTGCGGTAGTCAGCGCAGCACTAGAGTGAGTTAGACTCAAGTTTGATTTCCTGTAAAGAAAAATTATATGCTTAGAAAAAAAAGGTAAAAATTTCAAAACCTACTTTTTCTGTTTTTTCTCGCTGTTGATATTTTGAAGCGAGTTTTGCGCCGCTGTAGCAGCACTTGCAATGTCGCGACTAATCCAGAATTCGGTGGGTCCACCGCCAGCGCCGTGTATAGCCTCATAACTAGCCTTTAAACTGGCTGTACGTCGTCCTTGTTGCATTTGTTGTGTAGTCACAATAGCTTGGCTGGCTGCTGCAGCGATGGCATTTGAAGCAGAGGCACCGCCCATGTTATGCAAATTGAAGGCGACTGTTGCCGCGGTGCCAGTAGCAGCCACTGCGCCAACTGCCGGACTGAGCACGGCATGTGAACCCATTCCCGGTGTTATTGGACGAGCAGCTACATTTGTTGGTGCAAGACCGATGCCTAGTGTGGGACGTTTTTCCATTGGAGCCCCAGCGATCGCTGATGTGCCGCTATCGCGTCGCTTTTCGGGACGAGTCGTTGTGCGATAGCGATTGTCCTTAGGCATGGCTACTGGTGTTACTGGCAATGTAAGTCCGCCTAAGCTGCTACCCACAACACCACCACCTGGCACAACCAAACCAACATGGTTGTTGCTGGCAGCTACTACGGAACTGTGGCCTATGGTACCACCAAAGAATCGATTTTCCTTCTGGCTCATGCCAATGACATTCATCAGCGCGGTTGCTGCACTCGAACCGCCATCCATTTCAAGAGAACGCTTTTCTAATATTTCGGTAATGCCATTGTTGTCTGCTTCAAGTTCGCATTTGAACTTGAAGAGCTCGCTGTCGAGTCTGCGTAAATAGCGCTCAACCAGTTCGTGAATTTGTGTTGCTATTGTTACTTTTTCATCAGCATCTTCTAGTACTTTGTAGTATTCCTTACGCAAGTTTTGGTATTCAGTGTCAGAGGCGCCGTTTTGTAGTTCACCGCGCTTGCATTGCAGGAAAAAGGAACGTGTTTTTTTCTCCAGCGAGTCCATATTGTCTACAAAGGAAACGAAAAATCATTCAATTACAAGGAAATTCTTGTCGTTTCAACACCAAACTCACTCTGTACGGTTAGATCAAGCTCACGCATTTCCGTAAAGCGATCTCGCAGCTCTTGTGGCAAATGTTCTATCACTGTTTTGAAAGAAAAATAACGAAATTATAATTATTAACACAAAAAAATCGTAACTTCCTGCTTTGTTTGTTTGTTTACATTACAAGACAGCGGAGCACCCCTTTTATTCAGTGTTAGTTTGTATGTGTTTGCACAAACAAATCGGCGGATTGCATGGAGGCTCAACTGTTTTTGCAAGTTTCTTCACTAAAAACTTACTTTCCAGATAATCCTCCAAGTACAGCATTGTGAATAGAAATTATTAGTTTGATTTCTTGTTGTTTTATAATAAATTTAATACAGTAAATAACTAAATTAATGTTTTAATTTTTTATTTAACAGCAGCGCAAAAGTTACCACCAGTTTTTCAGTTAACAGTTTGGGAAGAACTGACTGCTGTCAGTTTTGTGGACTTTTCGAGTGGATACTTAAAGGCACTCACACAGTGCTTCATTGTATTTATATATACAAATGAATGCGTACCTGAACAAAACGTTATAGGCCCAACCAAAATAGACGAAACGAGACGATAGCATTTCGAAGAACGTCTGCACTCGTTACGGATGTTTAAGGATTTAATCCAAAATGAATCGAGTTGCTCAACTCGTCTGAATCAGCTGATCAGTTGGCAATCGAGTATTATTTATTTATTTATTTTATGCATTTTCTAATTTTTAATAAAGATTTGTGAAAAATAAGTGAAATAATGGTGAAATTTAAACATATTGATGAAAATAAAAACGAACTCTGCACAGCTGTTGTTGACGAGTTGCTACGCTAGCATTTTGTTTCTTACGGAATAATACGTCTTGTCAAAGGCTCATAACCATAGTCAAAACAAAAGTCGACTCTAAATTTTTTATGAAAGAAAGCTGTTAAAATTTTTCAATGAACACAAGTGAACAACTGCTCAAATGCTCAAGTTTAAGGCAATGGTAGAAATGCAATTGTGCAGATTTTTGATGTACGTGTATTTTGATTTTGCAGAGTACACAAGTCCTCAACTGCACAGGCAAGTGCACTGAATCGTGAATACCCCTAATATTTGATTGCATGTGAACTGTCAAATTGAATTTCATGAACAATATCGGCAAGTGTAGACCGCTCATATCATGAAATTTATCTTTTGAAATTCAAGTATATCTTGAGACATATATCATGAGATGAGCTGTCAGTTTTCAGTAATATATGTAAATGTGTGCATTTTTAAGAACCTTTCAAGCAAAAAATATTGCAAAAGCATTAAAAATTTAAAAAAAAAAACATTAAATGGAATGACGAATTTAAGAAATTATGAATTATATAAACTTTTACAAGCAATTCCAAAATTAAATTTCATGGGATGAAGCTCCCATCTAAATATTATATCGTGAAATCTAGATATCAGGAAATTAAATTTGACATTTCGCATGCAAGTGATGCATATTGTAATTGAAGGCACTATGTTACATCCCAGCTGGAAGCTCTAACAACTTTACAAACACAATGGGCCTTACCAATAGTCGATTTAATACCTGCTCTAAATTTAGTGTGAGCTTTTCTGACATTATTTCTATAGAATTTGTTAGCAAAAAGCTATAACAATAAAAAAGGCGTTGTAGCTGCCATATAACTTAAAAACATTTTTCGCTATATCTTAGAAATGAGATAAACTACGATAACAAAATCAAACATAGACGTCTAATATGTGGTTTCCAAAAAGATTTAAAAATTTCGGCTCGATTGGACAAAAGGGCGTTGCAGCTGCAATACAACTGAAACACATTTTGAGCTATATCTTAAAAGTGGAATAAACTACGATAATCAAATAAAACACAGAGTTATGATATGTGATTTACAAAAAATGTAAAAAATATATGCACGTTTCGAAAAATAGACGTGGTAGCTGACATATAACTTAACCACATTTTGTGCTATATTTTAAACGTACGTTAGCAGCAACGCTAATAGAATTATCGTGAATAACTAATATATGATATTTAAAGTTCTTGCAAAATTTGGTTAGGATTGGACAAGTAGGCGTAGCACCTCCCATATATATGAAATATATTTCGGCTCATACCTAAGAAATTATAACAGCTGCGATAAAAAATTTCAAGTTAAAAATTGCGAACTTTGAGAAATTATTTTATTTTTTATATTTTAACAATATTAAGGATAAAATTTTTTTATATACGCTGACAAATAATCGCTCACGAAATTTAACCATTGTTCACTAATTGAAATATCACACATAAAGGGTGATTTTTTTTTTGGTATATGTTTTTTCAGTATACATTTATTGACACTTCACCATTTGGTGAGGTTTGCCATTTCACTGTGAATAGACTAACAAATAAACAGCTTTTACAAATCATGGAATTTTATAAAAAAAATTCGTGCTCTCTGAAAAATGATGAAGATCCACTTTTTCATCGAAAAATTGTCTTCAGCGACGAAAAATGCACTGTTATTGAATTGCATGGATATTTGGGTTGGTTCTTAAAATTATCTAATGCAGAGAAAGTGTGAAAAAGCTGTAGTAGCTGAACTCTATTGTTATTGTTTCAGAAATGCTGGAAAGAATAAACAAAAATTGGAGCTTACGGATGAACAACTTCAGGCGTAACCGCGGGCAACATTTACATGAAATAATCTTAAAAAAGTAAATGACTGGCATGTATGTACTGCAATAAATAAATATCTCATTCATAACTGCAAATTTTCTGTTTTTTTTTTAATTTTCAAAAACCAAACGCTTATATTTTGAAAATCAAAAATTGGTGATGACGTATTTTCAGAATTTATTTTAAAAATTTCTACAGTTTTCATTCATTATGACCTTTCGGTGACCTTGAACTTTGTTGTTGTGTAATATTTGTGTAGTCAAAGACCAGAAGATGGTACAAGCCCAGAAAAACTTGAGACTGAGCGAAACCAGCGTTAGTTTACGGTGTTTTGAATAAAAAGTCTTTTACAATTAATTAACATTATTATAAATATTTTTTACTTCTCCGCTAAAATAATCATTGAAAAACTTTTAAAATATTATTTTTTGTGTTTAATGGCCTTATGGAAGCTATCATATTTTTATCAGCACGATTGGCAGTGGTCGATCTTTTTATTGACCGATTTGACAAGAATGTCCTATACAGATATAAAAAACATAAAAATAGTTTTATATATATATTTTTTAATGTTCCATTATAGTACCACATAAGTATACAATTTCTTAACACCTTGAGACCGAGGGATACTATCTGACCCCATGCTTTTTTTAGTTATCATATCTTTAATTTGGTTTTAGGAGCTTTATAGACTCTGGCAACACCGGCAGGCTAACAGCTGATCAGCTGGAAGTACTATTTTTTCGTGCAAAGTAGTCCTTATTTTAGAAATTGTTGAACACCCGTTTTGTTTCCTTCGCGTCTAAAAATAATTCCTTAATTTTTTACGACATAACACTATTCGCTCGGAGCTTGAAGTTTACACATAGGCAATGCAGCTGAATGAGCATTATACAATACTTTTCTAACCCCTAACCACCAAAATCTCCCAAAAATTTTAATTTAAAAATTTTTTAATTAAAGTTTAAGTAAGTACCTTTCCAACGGTAGTTCAGACTTAAGATTTGGTTCAGAAGTGTTTGAGATATGAATTTTTATAAAAATATATTTTCGACATTTTTGCCGATTTTTGTAATTTTTGTGCACTTAGTAACTCCGCCAAAAATAATGTAACAATGTTTTCCTCCAAATTAAGCTTTAGTGATTCTAAATAGCTTGTACCGAAAATAAAATCAAGCATGTTTAGTCTACTGACTGTCGATGACTGTCAATATGTAAATCAAGCCAACTTTTTTTCAAATGTATTTCGTTAAGTAAATTGGCGCTTTTATGGGACAAGACTTATTTGCTTGCATTTGTCATTCAGTTCATTTAGTTTACGCTGTGAATTTTTGTCTGCACTTTGATAAAAGTGTGAATATTAAAATGTAAAGAGACTAAATAGATACCTATAAAGCCAGCGACAAAAAGGGAAACGTAAAACGATAAATCTTTCAGAGAGGTGTAAAGTTTTATATTTAATTGAAACTGGGAAAATCATTAAGATGATCAGCTGAAGAATGAAAATTATCAATACCTAAAATTTTTGATATATAGAAAAATAAAGCCAAAATTTAAAAATATGTGTCGCAAACATTCCAACGATCTGGGAAAATGAAATTTAAGCAAAGAAAAGGCAAAATGATTGAACCACATTTTTCCAGGATAAAGACAAAATACAAGGCAAGGCGAGCATCCAAAATTACGTCAAAGTATTTTTGTGAAACAAGGTTATTTTATTATTATTCATTATTTATTATTATTCAACTTCTTTAAAGAAACTTTGTGGCAGCTATAGCCTAGTGGGTAGAGTATATAGCCTCTAAGCTAATCGCGGTAGCCCAGGTTCAATTCCCAGCTCAGACAGAATGTTTTTTCAATTGAATTACTTTTTTTGTTTGGTCGCCACCTATCTGCAGACAATGGCAAACCTCAGAAAGTAAAAACTGACTTGTAAAGCTTCTTGAGAAAATAAGTCGTTTGAGTCGGCATTAAGCTCGTAGGTCCAGTTCTCGATGATTTGTATTCAAACATAAGATTTAATTTAATAACACGCACAACACAAGTGATCAATAAAAGCTAGGTCAAAGTCCTTTCTACGGCTGAAATGGCCAATTTATTTTTTATATTTTATTATGCATTCAAAAAAGCTCAAATTTGTTTAAAAGTGATTCAGCTCTCTATACTCCGGACACATCCACAAATACGGACATACACCGAAACTACATGTGTTTGCCGACTATATTAGCGAGATTGTTTTGACCTGTACCCCTAATAAGTTAAATAAAATCGTTCCAAACGTAAATTTAAGTTCTTAATTTAGATGTTTTTTTTCTGGAAAAATATCGAATTTAGCAAATATTTAGTTATTTTTACAAAATTCACATAATAAAATGTGGTCTTACATGACCCCAACGGCCTCAAGTAAAACTTTTTGCGATATTTTTTCATACAATCGCATTTTTGCACCTTGCTATCTCTCTTGTAAAGAAAACTAACTTTTGTCATATTTATATGTTAATTATAAAAATTAATATACATTATTTTTAAACGATTAATATAATTCATATAATTTTCATACAAATTCTCAGTTGCAATTCAACACATTTGAAACCAATGAAATGGATTGAATACTTTCTTAAAACTTATTAGGAGTATTCACGAAGCAGTGCACTTGCCTGTGCAGTTGAGCACTTGAGGACCTGTGCAGTTAGGTTTTTGTGAACACATCACTATCACTTTTTTCAATACGCACAACTGCTTAAGTCTTCAAGTTTGAGGCTACAGTAGAAAAGCACTTCTGCAGATTTTTGACGCACGTGTATTTTGTTTTTGTAAAGTGCACAAGTCCTCAAGTTCTCAAATGAACTGGCAAGTGCACTGAATCCTGAATATCCATATTATATACTATTTCGAACTCATGCAATGGAGAATTGATATAAAAACATCGAACAACGTCAAACAACAAATCCGACAAAAACACAACAAACAATCAGTTATCAAACGAAATGAGATACTTTCACACACAAAAAAGCCAATATAAACACTTCTGAACGACTCATTTGAAATAAGTCGTTTGGCCCAATGTAAACGTAGTATGATGAAGATTATAGATTAAAGTCCAACTTAAATTGGTGCACCTTGAGTGGCGTTTTAAAACGTACGTTTTAAATGTTCTATGAGCGCTACCGAAACTGAACGCTGCATGAACTTCAATAATCATTACTTTTGTTCTTATTTTTCTTTTCGTTCTCTTTGTTGCAGCCAACTTCACTACCGAACGCATTGTCAAAATTGGAAGTTCGAATCGAATTGTGCTAGTGCATTAAGAGGCGCATAATAGAGGTGTTCACACATCTGTCAAATGATTGAAGTATATCGCGATTTTTACTTTCTTTTACTCAATCTAAAATTTTGGATTTATTTCTGCTCACACATGATTTTTTGATTGAAGTACCGATGCAGGCATTTGTTACTCTTCTGCCTACTTTTTTGCCTTCTTTTCTGTCTACTCTTCCTCTTAAAAAACTGCTTTTGTGTTCAAATAAGTAATTTTTAGAAATAATTTGCTACTAAACTACAGTCAAGTAAAAAATGCAACCCTTTGACTGATTGATGCAGCTCTGGAGCTCAATCAAAATTTTGACTGAAGAGTTTGAAGTTAATTTTGGCTCTCTCGGAGAGTTTATTTTCGCTCTCTCAGAGAGTTCATTTTTGTTTAACATAGGAAAGCAACATCAAATTTTGATTGATTCAATCATTTGACAGACGTGTGAACACCCAATTGGGCCTATTTTGCACAATCTGTTATGAAAAAATTCTGTTAATCATAACATGATTTCCCATACAAATTTTTGAGCTGTCAAAAAATCTGTATAGGAAATCATAACAGAATAAAAGAATTTTTTCATAACAGATTGTGCAGAATAGGCCCAAATATGCTGTCACTACTATAGTTTTGGCAATAGGGCAGTTCACATTTCAAATCGTTCATCAAATCAATCATCAAATGATTTGACAATTGATTTGAACAAAAGAATTTGTATGGATTTGATGACGATTTGACGAGTGTGAACACTCGAGTTGGTCAAATCGTTTGATGTAAATCAAATATTTTTGATTTTTCTGCTGATTTGACGAATGATTTGACCAGTGTGAACACTCGTCAAATTGTCTAGTACGATTTTGTCAAAAAAGTTTTCAACCTGAGCACATCGTGGCAAAAGAGGGAGCGGAAGAAAATAATAACAAAATAATAATAAATAATTTATAATAATTAATAAAATAATTTCTTCAACTTCCAATACGATTTTAATAACAAGTGGTATTCAAAATTTTCCGTCATCGCGATGTGCTTACTTCGGTGTTCAAGAAAATATGAAATTTGATGAAAATTTTGATAAGTGTGAACACTTTTGTGGTCAAACGATTTGACAAATGATTTGATGAGCGGTTTGAAATGTGAACAGCCCTTTTTGGAATGTGAACAGCCCTATTGTGTTGTATCGTCTGAGCACCCCTCTACAATTGCATTCAAACACAATCCACAAACTTAACAGACGCATGTATATTTATCCCTTTCTGGCTAAACTGTTTTGGTCATGTCTTCAGGTTGCTGCACCTTGCACTTTCAAAAACAATTCAATCAAACAAATAACAAAACCAGCGTAACACTTGATGGGGGAAAAGGACATTTTCTAACAGGAAATTTTGTATACGTTATTGTTCGTGGGAGAATTCGTGTTATCCCTTCGTACACCATTCGCTTAGCACTCGACTGTGACTTTTTGAATCGTGATGTTGTGCTTGAGTTATCTGTCCGTCCGAGAAAAATAATTTAATTTACACACAGATAAGAAAAAACATGCCGATGTAAAAATATGTAAAAATATAAGTGAATCGAGATACTTTTATGTCATTTTAGTTAAAATAAATTGTAGTTAAAATTTACCGTTGTGTAGTTTTTGCAAAATTAAGCAATCATGTCCAAAGTGCTAATCGCACATAATTCAAAGAAGCCAACAAGGACTTCGCCACCAATGACAACGACGAAGACGACAACGTCGATGATGCCATCCAACAAAGACACGTCCACGAGCAACGGATTTCCTGGAAGTGATCGCTCGGTTTCCGGCGGTGGAGATGCGGATACAAACTCTATTGACTTTGATGATTTTACCAGTAACAGCTCTATACTGGAGTTCCTGTCTAGGGAGCAAGAATGCTGTAACGACGAAGATGCGGAAAGCATCTTTCAGGAAGTAAGCCGCTTGGCAGACAACTCAGATACACGTAGTGTCGATGAAATATTACGCGAAGCTGAGTTGCTCATCCAGAAGCAGACATTCCTAAATAACAATGAGGGTGTGGCCAAACCACCGATAAACAGAAAAATCAATGGATCCGCTGAATTCTTGACGCAGACCAAATCGAAAAACATCATAAAAATGAATTCAAAATATACCAGAAAGATCGAAAATGTAAGCGTTACTAGCCACATATTGCAAGTCAATGATGCGGAAGCGAAACATTTAAGCACTTCATCAAAAACTTTCGAGATGAAGGAAGTTTCACGTTCAGAGTCGCTTAGCTCGATGGCAGCTGCAACAACGCCTCATGCGATACACAATGGCGCAGCTGGCAGCGACAGCAATCATTTTACAGCTTTTGTTGATAACTTACCATCGGAGTCGGTGCTGTCGGAGGAATCAACTCCGAAGGATCTGCAGACATATACCGCTACAGAAAAACAGTTTCCACACGATGATGATGACACTGATGGCACTGATACGGTAAGTGAGAAAAAGTTCAATGCATAGTTTTAGGCTTGCATGAAAATTCAATAAAAGTACTGATAATGAGTGCGTAATAACTAAAATGAAAATTATTTTTTACTCATTGCGAATTGTATATGAATTTTTGGTCAAAGGAGCAATGTCTTTAATAAGACCAATAATAACCAAGTACCTAAGAACTTACAAAAATCGTAAAGTTTGTTTTTTTTTTCATTCCAATACGCAATTTTTTGTGTGAAAAAGTTTTCAACTTCCCAACCAGTTTGTATAAGTTTAAGCAAATATATTAGATGAATATTGATCTCACTAAATCTCAGCTCATCATAAAGCTAAATATAAACTAATCTTATCTTACTTTGAGAATTTATTGAATACAACATATGGTTGTTAAAGTGATTAAAGCAACTTGTTAAAATCTAAAATATATATAAAATAAATATGTCTTTTTTAATTTAAACTTTATGTTAATTGTATTCAATATATTTTTTTACAGCTTATTTGTGTTAACTATATTTTTTTAATTTAATTTATGCTCATATTGTTTCTGATTAAGTTTCCATTTATGTTCATATTGTTGGTGATTAAGTCGATCTCAGGTCGATGTCTCAAAACATATAAAAGTTATAGTCTAGTGAGTGGACCGCCTTCGAGAAAGGATTTATTAGCTTTGAAATTTTCAAACGCATTTTTCTCGAAACCATGTTTTCAAAGTTGGTGACCAAAATTTCTCGAAACTCTGAACCGATCGTTTTGATTTTTTTGTAGGCTTATTCTATACATAATAGCCTACTACTTGTCATTGGATTTTTTTCGTTGCTTCGTTCATTAGGTATAGGCAATATAATAACGAATTTTCGGTCGAAAATCGTTACTTTACATTCGGAAGTCCGACATTTTGTCAAAATCGATATATTCAAAATCGGCCTCAACAAGTACTAGTTTAATAATATTTTTCGTTTATTTGTTTCAGATGAATTTTGGAGAAGCAATCTTCGTCACCGCTTTTCACCTTATTTTCACAGAGCTCTATAAAAAATGCTGTATCTACCTTAATATTAAATTTTTTAATAAAAAAAGTTAAACATACTCTTGATATATATATATATTTCGTATATTTTTAGATACGAAACCCTCATTAAAAAATATTTCTTAGGTTTCCTTAAAAAAATTCACAAACATGACCTTTGTTTTCAGTTTCTGGTTGTGTATTCCCCCTTAAATGAAGCATAAGTAATAAATGAAATAGGCCAAACACATTTTGTTACAAGCATAACAAAAACACAGTAAAACAAAAATATAAATTAACACAATAAAAATAATAAAATATAAGTTACATTTGTACAGCAGAAAGTGGAAGCAAAAACAACCATCTTACATTGGTTTGTAGGAGAAAAGACAAACACGGGTAGAAACAGCCAGCTGATATTAAAAGATTTTATTTTAAAACTTTGACTAATATTAAGAAATAAATTTCAATAATGAAATCCGGGGGAAAACAACTAAAACTCTACCTGTAGCCCGGTTTTGTAACTTTTCTCACCGTAGCTCTCACCAGATTTTTTCACTTTGACGTCATTGTGATGTCATTCTCACTTGCACTGTCTCTGTAATAAAAAGAAAAAATCGGTGACTCGTCTCGCTTTTTTCAATTCTACTTTCAAAGGAACTAGATAGACTAAGTGTTTCTGTAAATTAAAATATGCGACTCGAATCGATTGCAGTTCTCACTATGTTTTAACTTGGTGAGAAAAATGTTTGCTTGCTTATGCAACAGTCATATTCAATAAAGTTTTAGAAATAAATGTATCCACGTTACAAATACTTCTTCCGTGTACACGTAAAAAACAAAATTTGTTTGCTAAATTTCTATTGTGGCTAAGCAAAACTTGCGCTTGACTTTTGATTGATTTCAGCAAAAAATAATTAAAATTTGCTATTCCAGTTAATAATAACTTGCTTGAATTTAATCAAAATTTTGCTGAGTTATTATAAACTTCCAAAGCAAATTTCTATTTAATTCAAGCATAAATAAGCGTGTGCTGGTGTGCTTGGAAGAAATTTACTTGAATTTAGTAAAAATTTGCTATTTGAGTTTATAACAGCTTAGCAAATATTTGCTTGAGTTTAGTATAAATTTGCAATCAGCTTATAATAGCTTAGGTAATATATGATTGAAAACATTTGCTTGGTTCAAGCAAAATAATTATCTCCGTGCACAAGGTATCAACTTAAATTTTTTCGTGTAGCTTATAAATATATTATTGAATGCATAAACTGAAATATTTCATAAATTAAATTGCATTAAGCAACCGCATTAAAATAATACTAGGACTCCAATTTGTTGAAAAGGTTTGTGTATTTTACCTTAATCGGTTCTTTGTGGAAATTTTACACACTTCTCAACTTCAAGCTGATATTTCTTTACTATAAGTTTATCAAATAGAGCTAGAATTTTGGTTCAATGTAAAAATCGTGTGAAAAATTTATGTTTTCGAGGCTTTTTCAATCTAGGTGTCGCTGCTATCCTACAGAAAAAATTTCCCTAATAGGTTCTAGTGTGTAAAATTTACACACCATATCCAGGCGCGCCTATGTCACTGTTATTCTGCTTTATTGTTAATTTTTGTTTCGATATTTTCCCAATTTTTAATTTTTTTAACTAGCTGAAACCTGGCTCGTTACTACGACGCCACCTTGTCCGATGCTCATAAAATGTTATGAGTGGAACGGCACATGTAAATTGTGGTAGAATACCGAATTCCGAGGCGATTTTGGGGTATATTTGAGGTGCCACGCCCCATTTTGCAATAAGCACCAGACTTCACAAGAACATTTTCAAGACTTAGCAACCGTTTCCCTGAAAATTTCATAAAAATTGGTTCAGCGGTTTCAGAGTCCTTACGTGATATACACACATACATATATTAATTTTTTTTTATAAAGATGGGCGGAAAAAGTAAGCGTGGCAACAGTTATATATATATAGTGATCGCTGCTTGATCCCATTGCACCTACATACCAATTTTCACTATCAAAACGTGAATATTTCAGGAATTAGCATGATTTCGAAGATATAAGGCGTAGATATATTGCAACCATAGTAAACATATGAACTAAACTACCAAATTTTAGTTTTTTTTCGATTAAAACATCTTATATATAGAAGTTCCATAAATTTTTTGGTGGTAAAGTGGGCGTGGCAACATTTATGTATGGGGAGTTTCATGCCAGATCGGCCTCGACTGGCGGAACATGTCTCCGATTTGGTTCAAACTTTGAGGGACGATAGACTAACATGAGAAAAAAAAGAATGCGAAATTTTAATATTTTTGAGCCACAGCTTTAGATTTTACAGTACGCCCAAGAATTTTGTAACACTTTTTATTTTTGAAAATTACACAATACTGGTTCAACTTAAAAATTTAAGAAAAATATGTTTGTATTGCAAATTTTATATAGTTTTCAAATATTAAAAAAATAAATTATATAAATATATAAATAAAAAATATAAATAAAATTATATAAATATATATAAATAAAAAATAAATATAATTTTTACACTGAAAAAAACTTTTTTTGATAAAAGTTTAATATCTGAAAAAGGCCCATCTTTAAAAAAATTTAAAAAAAAATATATGTTAAAGCTGTGTGTCTTACGCAAATTTTAAGCTATCACTTTGGAAAATACCATTACTTATGTAGGAGTTATGAACGTTTTTCTAGTGCATCTCGTAAATTTCAACATATTAAAAAAAATTAATTGGAGCTTTCAACCACATTGAAGTGGCGACCGACCGAAAGAAAGAATAAAAATTTATATGTTCGGTGCTACGGGAGGAGAGAACGTCATCGCGTTACTTTTATTCACTAAGAAAATAAGTTTAATTATATAATGTCGTGTTTTATTATATTGGAACTTAGATATCTTAGAAAATTAAATCAAAAGTGAATACAAGTAAAGTGAATTTGAATTTAAAAATAAAAAACTCTGATAATAATATCTCTAAAAAATTAATATGGCTAATATAAACCGGAAAAATATTTCTTTAATCCATTTGGTACATGCTCTTACAGTGAGTTATTTTGAATTTGTATTTTAATTTGAATTTATTAAATCAGTTGCAACTATTAAGATGGTAATGCAAAAAAAGGAAACTGCCGTCAGCTCCTAAAGGTGCACTAATTTGAAACAATTAAAAACTTAAATGTTATCCTCAGTATTTTAGGAGATAAACGAATTAATTTAAAAAAGTAATAAAAATAATTATTTATTAATTATAATTATATACCAGGTTTTGTGACCACAAAATTGCAAATCACAATTCAAAATATCAAAAACATGTTTGAAGACACCGCTGGAACTAAAATTATAAAAACAGTTTTTTCGGTGGTGTACCCATATCAATTTTTAAGAGATATTATTATCAGCACTTTTTATTTTTAAATTAAAATTCACTTCACTTGAATTCACTTTTGATTTAATTTTCTAAAATATTTAAGTTCCAAAATAATAAAACACGACATTATATAATGAAACTTATTTTTTAAGTAACTTAAAGTAGCGCGATGACGTTCTCTGATCCCGTAACACCGAAAATATAAATTTTTATTTTTCTTTCGGTCGGTCGCCACTTCAATGTGGTTGAAAGCTCCAATTAATTTTTTTTTAATATGTTGAAATTAACGAGATGCACTAGTAAAACGTCCATAACTCCTACATAAGTAATGGTATTTTCCAAAGTGATAGCTTAAAATTTGCGTAAGACACACAGCTTTAACATATATTTTTTAAAATTTTTTTAAAGATGGGCCTTTTCAGAAATTAAACTTTTATAAAATTTTTTTTTTCAGTGTAAAAATTACATTTATAAAATTTATTTTTTAATATTTGAAAACTATATAAAATTTGCAATATAAACATATTTTTCTTAAATTTTTAAGTTGAACCAGTTTTGTGTAGTTTTTAAACATAAAAAGTGTTACAAAATTCTTGGACGTACTGTAGAATCTAAAACTATGGCTCAAAAATATTCAAATTTCGCATTCGTTCATTTCTCATGTTAGTCTATCGTCCCTCAAAGTTTAAACCAAATCGGAGACATGACCCGCCAGTCGAGGCCGATCTGGCATGGAAGTCCCCATATATAGTTTCACTATCAAAATTTGTATAACTAGCGTCCGCAAGATATTTTAGTACCTTTAAACAGCTTGTTGGCCATGACGTCGTTTCAAATAATGGGAAACAAAATATGAGGAAGAATGTCAAGTTCTTTAAAAGAGGCTCGCACTTAACACAAGAAGCACTCACGTTGTGGCCATCATCTTCTTGACTTATCTATATATAAATAGGCGTAGGAAAAAGAGTTCGGTACCATTTTCTCCCGTGTTTCTCAACCGATTTGGCTAATTTTTTTTTCAAATGAATAAGAGTAGGGAGAAGAATTGCACCTAATACTTTTTGTGACCTTTGACATGAAATATGAACGTTCGAAAAAGAATTTCTTAAATAAAATCTAAGCAATACGATGTGCAAAATTGCTCAGATTGCTCAGGACATTGCTCAGATGTACAAAAAATATGTCAGACATTTCTCGCTATCTCTTACGGATGCCCTACAATAAACATTTGTAACATGTGCGAAAATATATTGGAATTGTGAAATGTCTTACAAACAGAAAAATTCCCGTTTTTTTTACATCAAAATTATGACGATATCTCGAAAACTGTAGCTTTTCTCAGTACAACATATTTTTGCATGACAATTCATTGGTTGAGAAAAATAACTGTATACGAAACCTTTTTTTTTGTAATATTTTTCACGGATAGTATATCAAAAAATTTCCCGTAGTTATGGCACACAAATTATTGTTGCGTTATCTCGAAAACTGTAGCTTTTCTCAGTACAACGTATTTTTTATGAAAAGTCGTTGGTTAGCACTGAGCGGCAAACTGAAAATAAAAATAGATTAGTTTTTCACCCTTTTCTACGCTCATCTAAAAACGAAAGCGATTTCATATCACAGTGTATGTCGAAGGTCATAGTATAATGGTCGAATTTCGACCACTGGCGATTTCTAGTATACATATAAAAATTTACCATTTAAAATTATTGTCCTACAACATTCTCATTCACTGTTCCAGACGATATCCTGACTTGATAGCTGACGATCTACTGATATGGTGGAAGAAGAAAAACTTCATAGATGCCGCTCTCTTCACGAGGGACTTGATAGATGACTGTTACTCCGAAACAATTCCATTTTTTATTTTAATTCAAACACAAATTCAAATAGTGAATAACGAGTAAAAGTTTTAAATACATTATTTGAAATTCAAATAAAGAATAAAATAAAAAATACCTGATACAGAGTTCTGATTGAAAAAATAAAGAATAATTATTAAATGTTATTCGTTATTTGAATATTGTTTTATTGAATAATGCCCTACACTGCCATTAACAATTAATTTTACTTGAATAAGTAATGAGGGAAGGAAACTCGTGGATTTTTATAGAAGGATATCAATAAGCTTTTTTCAAAATAATTGCTACACTTTTCAGTTACAATTGGAAGTATTGTAAATGAAATCAAAATCTTCAAAGAAAATTTTGGAATCACGAAGGTGGCATTCTTGAATAAACCCAATATCAATTTTTTGTGGGGAAATTTTTCAATAAATTTCTAAATAATCTACATTAAAGTTGTAATAAAACCTAAAAAACACTTAATTTGGCACTAATTAAAAAATAGTGTTTTCTTTTCAGACGACAAAAAAGCTAAATGTCGATTAAAAAACGAAATAGCTTATAATTTAAATTGGTTTTTCTTTATATAATAAATAGTTTCTTACAGTAATTTTTTCGTTATTTAACATATGTATAGTATACTTAAACTAGTCGTATAATACAAGCGCACGCAGTGCAGTATATTTTACAAACACAAACCCAAACACACATAAAAACACAAAACACACATGCAAACATATAAGCAACGATCAGACGATGGCTTGTGCAACAGCATCCGCAATGGTTAAGCCCTCGAGTGCTGTATCAAGTATTTGATTTGGTGGCAGGACAAATCCAAAATTACCACGATCACGTAATTCGATTGTGTAAACATATTTGGTGCCTAAAGCGGCGCGACTCCAATCATCGGAGCCACCACCAGCGATGCCAAGAACTTCATGCGTCACAGCAGCACGATACTCAGTGCCAGTTTTCTTTTTAATGCGCTAAAAATTAAAATTTTATTTGAACAATGCCAGTACTATTGTAATAAATTTATATTAACCTTAACTGCTGTATCTGCCACACGTTGCAACGCTTTTGCATCTTCGACTTTAAGTTTCTTGTAGGCCCATGGATAGACCACCATTTGTCCATAACTATGATATGTCAGATATGACATCAGATTGTTTTTGCGTCTAGTTAGAAACTTAACAACAGCGGACGTTTCTAGTTCAGAGCCGGGTTTAGTGCCACGGAAGGTATCGCTGCAAGGATTTGTTGATGAACCATAACCAGACCAGCCAATGTCAAAATTGCGATTTAAATCGACACCAACACAATTGGCGCGACTAGATGGTGAGCGATTTTTACGCCACAAGCGATTCATCTTGCGACTGTAGACATAGCCATCGGGATTCATAACGGGCATAATGTACCTGCAGACAAAAAAAAATTATGACATGCAAGCTCGGAGGTGAGATGGAGTCACTTACCATGTTTTGTCCTTGATATGACTGGGTTGATCATCCCAGTTCGTCATAAGTTGCTGCAGTATAAATGTCACGGTCGCTGGACTGATCCACTCACGTGCATGAATGCCACCATCTATCCAGATTTTTTTATATTCTCGTGGATTTTCCGATATGCTGTCAAGAAAATGAATAGAATTAGTAACTTTTAATAAAAAGTTGTGGCATATTTTTAGGCTGTTTCTTTAGCGTGTTAATATTTTGCTCTCATGCACAACAGTTTAGTAGCAATCAATATTCATGCTAAGCTTGCGAGTAATAATGCTTAATGTTGGCCCTCACAGCAAAGTTAAACATGAATCGTGAACATTTTATTTATTTATTTTTGTAATTTGTTGATTTTCTGTACTTCAACTTAAGGTGCTTACAAAGTGCCATCTTTGAATACTGAGTTCAAGTTTTCATTGATGCTTGCGGGCCTGAGGGCAATTATTTTAAAGCTATGCGGAAGATAGTGTTTTTTTTTCGTAAACACAGAAAACAATGAACACCAAACAACGCGTTTTTAACAAAAAACAAAGGATTGTTGTACAATATACTTTATTGTTTTATATCTATACTTAGCATGTTCCCAACTATTTTAATATGCTTTAATATGCAACGATAGCGATTAAATTGTTTTTAATTACTTAATTATAAACATGTGCATCGGCGATGCCTATTTGTGCGCTCAATTGAAAAATGACT
Organism: Dichetophora obliterata; assembly: GCA_963920525.1. Classification (NCBI taxonomy): domain Eukaryota; kingdom Metazoa; phylum Arthropoda; class Insecta; order Diptera; family Sciomyzidae; genus Dichetophora; species Dichetophora obliterata. The sequence continues at coordinate 16,431,340 of OY986439.1, read as the reverse complement.
GGCAAAAAAATATTTAAAATCTTGTAAAATGTTTTATTTAAGGAAGCATCTTTACGCTAAAAAGCTGCTCATTTCCCTTCATTACTTACCGCATTACTTTGAGATCACGTCCTTCCGCTGATTTTCCTATCGTATAGAGACGACAAATGTTTGGATATTTTGTGCGTATTTCACGCATGAATCCATATAAAACATCGAGATCTTGATAGTCACTCCAATGCATGCCGCTACGTGTGGCTCTTTCTAAATGGAACAAGTTAAAAGAAAAGTTACATAAATTTACTATTAACATACAACTGCGTATATAAAATAAAGACGAATTGAATTAATTTTGTACAAAATCTTTAAAGTGTTGTAACTTTTTTGTTAATAGATGCGCTTTCTTAGCGCTTTGAATGCAAAAACTAAATAACTTTTTGAGATATTTTTAATTATAATAAAATATTTAAAGATAAGTATGAAAAAAAGTAGTTTCATCATTTTGACCCTGAATAAGAGGTCAAAGGTCATTAACACCTATTATCGAAGTGTTGTACTCATTACCACCTTTATATCATTTTTAAAAAATCGAACATCAAGTACAAAAGTTATACTTTTAAATCGATATTGGCGGTTTTTAGGGTGTGGCAGAAGTGAAAATTTTGAGTGTCCTGAAATTCACTCGAGATAAGCTTTCATATGAGAGGCGGACTTTTGGAACTTTTTTTTTGTATGGAGGCCGACCCACTCTAATGTGCAGTAGAAAAATTTGGGAAAAATTAATATTCTTGAGTTAGCATAGCTTTTTATTTTTTTTTTTACTTCGTTACTTGTGCTGTAATGTGCTTGACGTGTACTTCAATGAGCATAAAATTGATAAAATTGCAGTGCATAAAAAAAAAATTATTTGTACGCTCTTTGAATTTACAAAAAACAAATTTACTATATGTATATCTGCCTTACACGGTAGCACAATTCAAGAACATAACAGCACAATCAGCGAATTTTAGAACAATTATTCAAGGCAGGATTTGCTTTCCAAAAAGTTGAAAAAAATGCAAATGTATTGAGCCTCTCTTATCAGATTGCAGCACAAACCGAGCACAATTTCCAACTTTCTTGAAAACAATTGATATTATAACTTCACTTAAAAAAAGCAACACTTATAAAAATCAATTCTAAATTCAATTTTTAGATTTTCAAACCTGCACACATGCAAGCACAAACTAGACACATTACATTGTAGCACACTTATTATATTGTTATAAATGATAAAGTTTCAGAATCAACTGTCATAGACACGAATAAAATTGATGCGGTCGAGGGACCCCCATCAGGAACGAAGGGGTCCCTCGACCGCATTTTCTTCAACCCCAAATGTAATTCGATATAAAATCTGTATATATTTATTTCTTTTATTTTTATTTTATATAATTTTTTCAAGGCAAATAATATAAATGAACAATCAAATCAACAAGTTTAATTTAATATAACATAAAAAAAGATTTATTTATTGAAAATTAAGATGTAAATTTCTTATAAGAGACAAAAATATACAGTTACCGTTGCCAGCGATGTTTGTTTCATGACGCAACAAGATGTTGAGCATTGAACATTCAAATATTGAACATTCACATATTTAAAAGATTGTAAAAAAGCCACATTTTTAGGGTACACCCTAGTGTCAAAAAACATTTTGAAATTCTTAGATCAGATTCGAAATCAGCGACCAGCGCATGCATGGTGTAAGAAAACCAGGTGTTAGTGAGTTTTTGACAACACCATGAATTTCTTCGCTTCTGTCAAAAAATTGTGAGCGAAAGAGCGGAACTGTTGATAGTTGTCAAATTGTGTTATTTGTTTGAGTTGCTAGATGATGTGCTATAGTTTTTATTGGCCGAATTAAGTGTAAATATATATATAATGCATTTTATTGTGCCGTGTTGTGTTGACAAAAAGTTATTGCAGTTGTCTTCGCCGATTTGCCAAGTTTGTTATTGAATGTTTTGGCTATTTTATCAGAAACGTGCGCTGGAAGGTGCCGCCGACATGAAGCTATGGCCAGCATGCATATTGTCTTGCATTCACATCGTTTTTTTTTGCACAACGCACAGCGTCTCATATTTTTTATAGTTTTCCATATCACTTTATACTCACTTTAGTCTCAGTAAAAATCTTATAAATTTGCAGAAAGACACGAATTTAACAAAATTTGTTTTCATTGCAATTCACCATCAGCTGTTTTTGACAAGAACGGGGAAACATAATTTTATCATTTTGAGAGAGAAGTGTCAAATTCACTAACACCTCTATTTCTTACACCATGAGCGCATGTATAGGGAGTATAAAACAAAAACATATTTTTAGGGTCCACCCTAGTGTCAAATAACTTTTTGAAATTTCAGGTTAGAAATCAGGCTAGAAATCAGCGACCCCTTATACTAGTACAAATACAAAGAATATAAAACAAAAAACACATTTTTAGGGTCCATCCTAGCGTACAGTTTTTTAAAAATTCAAACATAAGATTCGAAATCAGCGCATCTACAGAAAGTATAAAACAATAAAACAGATTTTAAGGGTCCACCCTAGTGTCAAAAAACTTTTTGAAATTCTTACATCAGGTTCGAAATCAGCGACCCCTTTTATTGCTAGCACATTAGAGTGGACCTTATTTTAAAAAGACCACTCCAAGGGCTCAAACTGTTGTAATTGATGATAAAAAAATTATTGAAAAAATTTAAGCAAGATCGGATGCTTAAATTTTGCACAAGCTTGAAAGAAATTTTTTTTTAATATTTTCCTATGTAATTCCATTTGGAATAAGAAAGCAGTTAAGATTTGTTTGTTTTTTCCAAAAAATTTTCAGTTTAGTAAGAGTATTCACCTCAAATTACTTGAATAACTCAGGGGACAAAATTTTTATTTTTGGATTTTCCTAGCAATATTTGTATTACATTCTACTAATCTTGGTACGCTGATCTCAAAACTATTGTTATATTTTTCTAGCATCACCTGTTTTTGAGATAAACGTCAGTTTAATCGTTCAATGACGTTAATCTCAAAAACTGGTGATTCTAGGAAAAAAATTAATAAGTTTTTAAATCAGCGCACCAAGATTAGTCGCAAATAATCCCAGTGTGCATTTCAGCTAGCGATAGATGAGAGGACGTTGGTTCAAATCTGGAAATTGTCAAAAGTTTTTTATTTCAAGTTGATATTTATATTGCTTTTCTTTCTAATGTACATTCTCAAGAAGGGCTTCTAGCAGGCTTCTTTAGAGTCGCGAGAGAGGAAGGCCTAGAAAATGTTCTCTTTTCATATAAAAAAGTTAATGGGCTTGGAAACGAGCGCGGAAGGGCTAAGAAATCCATATGATGACCTGCTAGAAGCGCTTCAAAGATCTGCTTTTGCTCACTGGGATAAAAATATTACTGGGGAAATCCAAAAATAAAATTTTCGTCCCCTGAGTTATTCAAGTAATTTGAGGTGAATACCCTTATTAAACTTAAAAATTTTTGGAAAAAACAAAAATATCTTAACTGTTTCCATATTCCAAATGGATCTGGTAATGATAATATTAAAATTTTTTTTTTCATGCACTTTAAGCGTACTTTAAGCCATGTGCGCACGAGTTTATATGCATCCGATCTTACTAAAATTTTACACGAATATTTTTTCAACTATTAACGCAGTTTGAGCCCTTGGGACGCTCCATTAAGTGCTTGGAAATTTTTCTCATACAAATAAGGTCCACTCTATAGCACATATGCAAAGAGTATAAAACAAAAAAACACATTTTTAGGATCCACCCTGGTTCAAATTTTTTTTTTAAATTCCAAATATATTCGTAAAAAAAGTAAAAAACAAAAATACATTTTTAGGGTCCACCCTAGTGAGAGAGAAAGAGAGAGTTACGCACTCTGCTGCGCACTCACCTACACTTTTGTTAGTATGCTCGAATCTCAATAACGCACACACACAGCGCACTAGACTTCCAGTAGGCAAAAGCAGGTCTTTGAAGCGCTTCTAGCAAGCTACGGGGCTGCTAGTTTGTAGTCTGCTTGATACGTGACGGTTTCTACCGTGGCGGTTTCTACCAAATCACACCACCCGCAAGCCGCGCAAAGGAACTTCGTTCCAATAAAAATACATATTTCTCTTTTAGATCTTTACTTACTGCTACGTTCGCCAGCTTCGCTTTGTGTTGCCTGCACACCCAACAGCTGTTCGTTATCAATCAGATCTTGTATATTTTTATGAAGCACTTCACTTTCTATGTGATGCGCTTGAAGAAAACTACGTGCTGCCTTCAAGTGTTCTCTGCTAATAGATATGTCTAGAAATTTGGAGTTTTCCTTCCATATGGTGCCACCTTTAAAAAAAAAATCACCATTCTTATGTTTGTTATTATTGAAAAAATGTTACTATGCTCTACCCACCGAATTTGTGCTCCATTGCCTCCACCACTGGCATCGTATTGCGCATAAAGTTCGATATGTTGTAGATTCGCCATAATTGTGCCTCATCGTAGCGTACCGGTATTTCATTAACATCAAGATAGTCAATAACATTGCCTTGTGTTGAATTCCGAGGACTTTCCTTTTCGTTGCGAATAATATCTGTCGTGTTTGGTAACATGTTGCTCAGATCGTCAGCTTTGGCAGCAACAGCTAATAACTGCAGCAAGGCAATAGCCAATAGTTTCAGCTTGTTTTTGTACATTGGTGTTGTTTTTGTTGTTTTTCTGGTTTCAACGGTGAGCTGGATTCACTTTAGATTCTGAAAGAAAATGTTATTGCAAATTTACGGTTTTATTAATGAGTCTTATTATTAATGGTTTTTTCTCTATTGTTTTCTGTTTCTGAGTGAACTCAACAAATGTTTTTGCCTAACAGCTTGAATTTTCACATGTTGTACACAACTTTTCTTAAATAATTAATGTAAAATTAACTTTGGTGCTTCATCAAAGAAAATGTTTTAGATTTCTGTATGTAATACAGTCACTCAACATCGATCACGCTCTTCTTACCCAGTAAACCAAAATGTAAGTAAAATCAATATTTTTGAGATTCTTGGACAGTTTTTTTAATCCACCAGATATTTTATTATGTGTTGTCTAAAATTTAAATTAACTAGTAAGGAGATACAGTACGACCTCGCTCAACGCAACCCTCGCTACACGCAACTCCTCGATAATCTCAACACCCAAATTGTACGCAAAGTATAAATTGCAACAAAGTGCAGACCAAAATTTCCCAATTTTTAAAAAAATAAATTGAATAAAATTAAATTATGTTTCTGAACAAAAATTTTTCGATTCACTTTAATTTGAATGTGTAGAAAATGCATATTTTTTTTGGAAATAGGTCTATTGGCCAATATAAAATTTTTCCTCGGTTTTTGCAATAACCTCAGATTTCGCAATTGGCTTGAATTTAATTGGTTGCGTTGAGCGAGGTCGTACTGTATCTTTGACTGGACCGAAGCTAAAATACCCCACGGCCCACACTGGTTTAATCCCATACAAAGTTTGAAAAAAATAGAAACAGTCGTCGTAGATAGATAAAATTTGTTACAAAGTTGAAATTATCTCTATTAGAAGGTGATAAAAATTTTTGAAATCCGCCCACAACCATCAAAACAATTATATCAAAACAACTCTCTCAAAAATCTTAAATATATATGTAGGTAAAAAAAATAATTTTGCCACTTCTTATATTTTTAATACAATATTTGCATAGAATTAAGAAGGAGTAGTCGGTTAAAATGAAATTTGGTATATAAGTTGAAATGGACAAGATTTCTTACGAAAAATTTTGCAAGTCCGCTTACAACCACGCCTAGTACAAAAATTTCTAAAAATTTAAATTAATTTTTTTCGTATTGAAGTTTTATTAAAACAACCAACTCAAGAATCTGAAATATATGTGTACATTTAAAAAAGTGCCACGCCCATTATATCCTTAAAATCCCAAAATTTAAATCTAGTTTTATCAGAATGAATGCACACATGAAATTGCTTAAAAACGTATTATTATTTAATTTTGAGATTCAACTAAAAAATGTTTATTTTAAAGTAACAACATCATCGTGAACATCAAGATTTTTTATATTTTGGCTCTGTTAAAAACGAGTATTCGAAGGGAACTAAAGGGCACTTTTTGCCTTTAGTTGTTGCTAGAAGAAGTTGTTTAAAATATTGCATACTTACAGGCTTGCTTGCAAATTTTCAGAGGAAATATATTAAATTTTGGAAAAAGAGGTTTAATTATCGGGGTCTTAGTTTCGAGCAAGTACATTTATATTGGAAGTAGAGAGTTCCACCATGATGTTGGAAAAAATTAGCCCAGATCGGTAAAAAGTGCTAACAAAGAAAACTTTTATTAAAGACTGATTTTTTCCCATTTTTAAGGGGTTCATTGATTCTTAACCCTCTAACCGGTAAGAGTGCCTCAGAGCATTTATTACTAAAATCTCATTTTCTATACAAGGCCATTTGGTTTTTGTTTAAAACAACTGCCATTAGTTTCATCAGAAATTTGGCATTCTTTGCATAAAAACTTTGAAAGTTCTCAAAAGTTATATGGTCAGTCGCGTGTGAGCAGTAAGTTCGTTGACACAATATTCTCGTGCAGTGATTTCTTTGTTTTCATTGTTGACCAAAATATTGTCCAAAAAAAAGTTAGTGATTGTTGTTGAGAAGGTAAGATATTGTCCAAATTAGTCCAAATCCAAATTAGTTTGTTATGATTTAAGAGTTGAAGGATATATCCTTTCTTTTTCTTTGTCTAACAACAAAACAAAAAAGTTAATTTTACTTCGGAAGATATTTTTACTGTCGTTAAGCTCTAGTTTTAAAAAAAATTTATTTTTTATTAGTTTGTCGCTCTTAAAGATTTAGCGGTTAGAGGGTTAATAAAAAATAAACTGCATATATTGTCCTATATTAGCGAAAACAGATATAAAATATATTCTTTTAAAATATGCTTCAAAACACGTTAATAAAATTGTCAAATTTGATTTGATATGATTTTTTCAAAAAAGTCAGCAAATAATCGTTATTTTTTGACTGATTTAATTTTGAACAAAAATAAAAGTTAAAATTTGACTTTTAGTTTTTCGATCAAAAATATAATTTAAAATTTGATTTAATATTTTTGATCAAAAATAAAAGTTAAAATTTGACTTAAATTTTTTTGATCAAAAATAAAAGTTAAAATTTGATTTTAATATTTTTGATCAAAAATAAAAGTTAAAATTTGACTTAAATTTTTTTGATCAAAAATAAAAGTTAAAATTGTACATTTATTTTTTCGATCAAAAATAAAAGTTAAAATTTGACCTTAATTTTTTTGATCAAAAATAAAAGTTAAAATTTTACATATATTTTTCCGATCAAAAATAGAGATTAAAAATTTGAGAGATCTGTTTCTTATTTACTATTATAATACTTAAATTTTCAAAACAATTAATAGAGAAAATTTTTTATTCTTCTACACCTATATTCATAACATTTACATTGCACAGAGATAAAAACATTGCTATCGATCTTCATATCGTTGCATTGCATCGCTTAGTTGCTTAGCTTTGCACATTCTGTTTTCATTCAAACGACTAAAACAGCGACTGCAAGCAGATGATATAGGAATTAAAATATGACTTTTATTTTTGATTGAAAAAATATAAGTAAAATTTAAATTGTTATTTTTTATCGAAAAATAAAAGTAAAATTTTAATTTTTATTTCTTATCGAAAAAATAAAAATAAAATTATAACTGTTATTTTTTATCGAAAAAATAAAAGTAAAATTTTAACTTTTATATTTGATAAAAAATAATTAAAGTCAAATTTTAACATTTATTTTTGATCAAAAAATAAAAGTCAAATTTTAACATTTATTTTTGATCAAAAAATAAAAGTCAAATTTTAACTTTTTTTTTGCTCGAAAAAAATAAAAGTAAAATTTTAACTTTTATTTTTGATAAAAAATAAAAGTCAAATTTCAACTTTTATATATGTTTAAAAAAACAAAAGTAAAATTATAACTTTTATTTTTGATTGAAATAGAATTGGTCAAAAAATAACGATTATTTATTGACTTTTTAAAAAAAAATCAGACAAATTAAAATCATTAATGATTATTATTCCTTATAAAGGTTATTATTCTAACAAGCATCACATTGCTATATTCAAATATCGAATGGACTTACTATTTCCGTTTGACTTTTTTAATAGAAAATTTAAAAAATAAATGTTATTTTCGGTCCCGGATTCTTACTATCTAGTTTCTATAAAAATTACAACACAAATTTCGTTAATTTTTTAAAAGACTCGTTTACTTTTCCGAAAGAATGTTTATATATTTTACTTATCTGAATATCTGTCTATAATATAATTTTCTTATATTAAGAAAACATTAATTATTTATTGCCGGAAAAAACCACTGTGCGGCCGTATTTAAGTTTATTCGAAGTTTTGAATGTTGTATTATTTTGGTGACGTCACTTTTATACGGCGTGCTTTTTATCCAAATATTTCAGATTTGAAACTCAAAATCCTTTTTATTTATTAAAGCTTATGTATCCAATATCAAGTTTAAACATTAATATTTTGGAATTTATAAAGGTTTTACTATTATGATGATATCACTTTGTATGGGAGTTGGGCGGAATTTTCAGTTTTTTATCAAAATACCAAACATTGAGTGCATAGCTAAGATGTAAACTAATTTGCAAAATCTGCAGCCATTGTACTGATTTTAGTAAAGTTCGAGGAGATTTTACTGATTTCAAAAATGACTTTGTATAGGAGGTAGCCGTGGTTTTCATTCGATTTTTACAAATTTCATACTTAAATTGCATATTACAGGTTAAAGCATATGTGCAAATTTAAAATAATGATATTCAGCCCGGAATCGGAAAAGGGAAAAGGGTTTTTATTTTTAAGATAAACTTCAACACTATTTTGGGAATTTTTAATGCAAATTTATTCATCAACCGTCAATATCCATGAGCGTAAACAAAAAAAAAAAATATAACGTCTTGTTCTGCTATCTTAAAAATGAAAACTCCCTTTTCCTACTCCCCGGTAAAAATTACTCAGAATCGGGCTGATTAATTTTTGTGGAATATAAAGAATTTTTTCCGTTTTGATAAAGTATGGGAGGTAGGAGTAGTTTTCATTCTTACTTTGTTTATTTTCCAACTTTATCTTTATTTATAGCTTATGTAAATAAAAAATAGTATAAATTAAAAATTTGCGTACTTTTTTCGTCTAAATTTTTGGTGACGCTTTGTAAAGAGTGATTTTTTTTCATTTTTGCTCGTCCTCGCCGACAAGTACTACAACGAATAGTTTCTGCTGAAACGGTGATGTTGTCATAGGAGTCTTTCAAGGAATGTTTGATTTGAACTTCATTTTCATATTTTTGAGACCTCAGATAGAGCAGAATTTGACGTACTTTACCTACTAAAAGATGCCGTTTTCGGTCGGGTGGGTTTTGCTGCGGTAAATCTGACAAAGTCTGCAGAAATTTACTGCTGGCACCATTTACTGCTGCCAGTTAATGATGAAATTTGACGATGTGGTACACCTTCTTTAAGGTTTATATCTAGCAATTTTCATTTGTCTAAGGACAATGGCTTGTTATTAGCTCCCGTAATGATTTGCTCGTTTTAAGTAGTATTTTTATTTATATATTTTTTCTTGCTATAATTTCTTTAATTTAGACACTAATGACACTTAAAAAGAAGCCAATATTTTTGCACAACTGTCCACAAACGCGATTAAAAAACAATTAGAATAAAGCAAGCTTACAAAATTGATCACTCTACTTTTTGTAACAGTTAAAAAACAGCGAACAAATTTTAAATCTTAATTTTTTTATACAACCCCAACTACAGCCTGTACCAAATGATATTCCTTAAAATTTAAAATTTGCAACCTTAAGCTAAATTAATAATGTAAGTTATATTAATTGTAAATAACACGACGTGCCTCAATCTTTTCTAAAATATCTACAAAATTTGATGATATATATATGGAAAAAAGTGTATTTATGATATAATAACACATGGTTGACACTTTACACTGTCACATGACACATATGGAATGCGTCAATTAAAGTAATAAATTTATTTTACGACTGATTTAAAACTGTACCCATATCGACGTTGGGATAAACCATTATCGTTTTGGATTTTAATCACAGAATATGCATCTCGTTAGTGTTATTTTTGTGAAGTCACGTAACGTTTATTAGGTAGTAATAAAAAAAATCACAATTAAACGAAATGCATCAAAGTGTAACATACAACCGGCACACAGTAGGACAAAGTTCTACTGTTCCACCCAAATCAAACAATATGAGTTTTTGCTCGTAGAATTTGAACGAGCGTAACAATCTGTCTGTAGATTTCCATTATTTTATAAGTTTTTATTAAAAGTTTGTAGAGTTGCATTAGTAGTATATACTTTGTAAAAAAAACAAACACTTGTACAATCTATAAAAATAAACTAAATTGTCATTGAATTTTTTTTTAAAATTAAAAACGGAAAAAATATAATTGTGAATTGTTAAAAAAAATGTGACTGCAAAAATACATTTTTATAAAAGAAGAAAAGGTTTATTTAATTGAAATAGCTTTGCTTCAAGTTCAATTGTTAATAAAAAAGTTTTTCAATTAAAAATTTAACCTAAAGTTAAAAATAGGCCTGTGCGAGTTCTTCGAACGGCGAGTAATTCGTGTCGATTCGAGTCGAATACCTCGACTCGAAACTCGAAATGAAAATCTAGTATTTTCGAGTAACTCGTTTGAGCGAAAAATTCGAAAATTGTCGATTATGTCAATCTTAGCTTACATACTTTTTCAAGTCTAAGAAAATACTCCAGTTATTTTGAACATCTCGCAGATACATAATTGAACGTTGTTCTTTAGCATGCGGTGTTTTTTTATTCAAGTACAAGTGAATAACGAAATTATATTGATTTTATAGATTATTGATAAAAATGAAACAACAGTGTGTTAATATATTTTTAAGGGAAGGTTCTCCTGGATTTTTTTGAAAAATCCATTTTTTTTTACATAAAATGAAAGTTACATATATGTAGAATGTTTGTGCCAAGGGATATTTCAATACGACGCGTATTTCTCGAGCTAGAGCGTGTCAAACGTACCCATGTCACGCGCGCGTACCAACTTTCTAAAAACTTTAAACGCGTTTTTCTCGGAACCATGTTTTCTAATCTAACGGACAGCACAGGGCTTGTTCTATTGATCCGATTTCCTTCATTCAAAGAATGTTTGAAAGTATATACTTTTTTGTACGCCTGGAACCTAACATTGGCATAAAAAAATCTTTTATTTATAATTTTTAAACGAGATCTAAGTAAAAAAAAAAGCAAAAAATTTCAATTTTTTTTTTAAAAGTCCATAAAATTGGTTTTTTTTACCAAACTTAATTGAAGTTAGGTTCCAGGCATATGAAATGTTATCAATTTTAATAAATTTTATACATTTCTCATTTCAGTTCACTACCTGAGGCCCCACACTGTCCGCGGGAGGTCGATGTTTTGCGCGCAGAGGTCGACGAGATCCGCCATTTTCAAGCCGCCATTTTGAATTTTTCAAATATCTTTTTTTTTTTTTACTCGTCAATAAACCACGAATCAAAGTTCAAAAGCATAAGTTCGTATGTCTTTTCATTTTCCCACAAACCATTCTCAAATTTTGTTTGTTTTTCGGCCAAATCCAAAAAAAATCCAGGAGAACCCTCCCTTAAGTGACGAAAATCGCGATGAACTTGAGCAGTCTGCCAAATAAGCAACGTAGTATTGCTTGGCAATATTTCAAGTTGTGTACGGAAGGTTACAAAAGAGGAATTTGCAATTATTGTGCAAGTGCAATAAGACTCCCACTCGGTATATTGTGCAGAAAAAGTTAAAGTTGTTTTTTGAGTGTTTAATTTTTATAATTTTAAAGGATCAACTACATCAATGTTCAATCATTTAAAGGCAAAACACAGCAATGTTTGGAAGGAATGCTCTGCAAAAATACAAAAAAGAAACAATGAAGATTCCTTGTTTATTTTGACAATCGGTCACGCTTAGCCATAACAATTTTAGTTCGAATTGCAATCGGGATCCGTATCACCATAATTACTATTGGCTGGGAAATTTACTTCGCTGTAAAAAAAAACTTGTGACGATCAAACAATTCTCACTAAAACTCGAAACTCGAAAAATACTACGAGTTATTCGAAAACTCGAGACAATCGTAAATGCGAATTATTCGACTCGAGTTCGAGTCGAGTTTTACTATTCGACTCGATTCGTGATCGATGCTATTCGCACAGGCCTAGTTAAAAACCATCTATATTTTTGAAGACTTTTTATAAAAATTTAGGTAATTCAAAATTTTTTTATAAATATTCGTTTTTTAATTATTCATCAATCTATCTAGCCGGAATTGCGTTTTTCATTTTGTATTTTTTATAAAATTTTTATGAAAAACAGTAAATTTTTACAAAAAAACCAAGTTTTTCTAATAAATATTAGACCTGTAGGTCGACAAATTTCGAGTTATTGAAACTTTTTTTTTTATACCCCACGCGTAATACGTAAGGAGTACATTAACTTTGCCACTTCATTTGTAACGCCCATATAGAGGCGCGGCAGGTATTGAAAATAACATATCTGTATCGATAAGCAATAATAGTTTCAGTCGACTTATGATAGAACTGAGTTAATCATGTGGCTGCATTCCACGCATATACAGTGATGTGAAAATAAATAGGGACACCTCTATTTTTTTTTATGTGTAAAGCTGCATGAATTATATACAAGGTGACGCAGATATAGATTTAACTCTCTAGTGGTGATTCTCCTCGATTAGGTGAGTAAAAGTATGCAAGGATGAGGTTACACCACCTTCCTCTTTAGAAGATAGAGAGGAAAAACTTGAAAATATGTGTCATCACATTTTACTCCATATTTAATGTATCTCTTAGCCGATTTCCAAAGTTTACAACTTGTTGAGAAGAAAATCAAATTAACATTAAGATTTTTATAAAATATTTTGCATAAAGTCACAATTTAGAAAGTTATGAGCAACTAAATTCTAAAACAATTTTTAATTCAACTTTGATAATAAATATCTCGATTATTAAATAAATTTTTTGATAATTTTTATGATGTAATTTTCTTTTTATGATAAAGTTTTCTATTGACTTGGTTTTTGATCTTGCCATAGTACTTGAGTACTCAATGCAAACATAACTTTTTTCATTTTAAATTACCACACGTAAAACAGTTAGCTTTTAGTGTGGTACAATTAGAAAACGGTTTTTGTGTCATTGGTTTGAAAGTCATGAAGTTTATTTTTCAAGATACTATTGACTTTGGAGATCGGTTAAGAGATAAATAATGTATGGAGTAAGACGTAATGACACATATTATCAAGTTTTTCTTCTCCAGCTCCCAAAAGGTGAGGGGTGACCGTCATTCTTGCATATTTTTACTCGCCTAATCAATGAGAATCACCACCAGAGGGGTGGTCTATATGAATCTATATCTGCTGCACCTTGTATATAGTTAATGTAGCTTTAAATATAAAAATACAGGTGTCCCTATTCACATCACTGCAGCTCTTTAAACACAACAAAGCTGGAACTTTTAGCATGTCCTTAGCCAAAGATATGACACATAAGCAAAATATTTTTTTATATCTATCTATATCTATATATCTATATCTATAAATGGCATTTTCCCATCCACATTTTCCCATCTTTCTGGCAGCATATGGATTCCGCGCCGAAAGAACAATTCGTCTTTTGAGGCAATCCAGGAATCGACCCATTTTTTGGTATCCTCGTAAGAAGTGAAGCGCTGCTCAGCCAAGCCATGCGTCATCGATCTGAATAGGTGGTAGTCGGAAGGGGCTATGTCTGGGCTATAAGGCGGGTGGGGTAGCACATCCCAATTCAGCGCCTCCAACGTTTCCTTGACGGTTCTTGCAACATGTGGCCGTGCGTTGTCATGTTGAAAAACCACTTTGTCGTGTCTTTTGGCATATTCCGGCCGTTTAACCTTTAATGCTCGGCTAAATTGCATCAATTGTTGTTGGTAGCGTTCCCCAGTGATGGTTTCGTTAGGTTTTAGCAGCTCATAGTACACGACACCCTTCTGATCCCACCAAAGACACAGCATAAGCTTGGCGCCATGAATATTCGGCTTGGCCCTCGATGTTGATGCATGGCCGGGTGGTCCCCACGATTTTTTTTGCTTAGGATTATCGTAATGGATCCACTTTTCATCGCCAGTGACAATACGATGCAAAAAACGCTTCCTTTTATGCCGTTGAAGCAGTTGTTCGCACATGCAAAATCGCCGTTCAACGTCTCTCGGCTTCAACTGGTACGGCACCCAATTTCCTTGCTTTTAAATCATTCCCATGGCCTTCAAGCGTTTGCCGACCGTTGATAAGTCGACTCCCAATGATTCTGACAATTCTTAAAGGGTTTGACACGGGTCTTCATCGAGC